>VZRN01002763.1:2813119-2901023 GCA_013397935.1 Dasyornis broadbenti
CCCCCCCCCCCCCCCCAAATGTGTAGCCTGGGTTTTAAAGGCTAATGAAAGACAGAGGAGGTAGTAAATATTTAAATAGCAGAGCAAGTGAGTTACAGAATCTAGAATCCTGTGAATGTTGCTTAAAATAAATGAGGTGGTAATGCAGGTAATCCAGGTAATGGACTTCTTGTAAGGGAAAATTAAGGTGAAGTAATTGCCATGTAGAATGTTTTCTTCAACCACTTGTACTGTATTGTTGAGTTTCAGACAAAGTTAAAGGTGTTTTTTCATGTTATGAAACAGGTGTTTATTAAAATATATTTTTTTTGAACTTGTCTGAACCATTTCCTTTTAAGAATTTTTCTCTGCCATTCAAGAATAGTAATGATTTTACTTGTGTAAATGTATATATAGATATAAATTTACATTATGTGGATTGGTTTTCTTTTGTATACCAAGAGAGTACATGATGGACAATCAAGTGAAGATGTTGGTGAAGTAAATTAAATTTGCTTAAATTTTCCAGTATTTTAAATTAAGATAGCAATATTAACCTCCTTTTTAGGAGCATTTTAGAACAGTGTTTAGAATGAAGTTAGTTCAGTATTTGGGGTGGTGGAGGTACACATCATGTTGCTGTTGTGTTTGCTGTAGTGTTTGCTGTATAACCGTAAGAGCTGAAATGGTTCTGGCTTTCAGAAGCTGTGTTTAACTTGATCTTTGCTCTCATTAAGATATACTTCTCAGCCATGTGAGATTGTTGTAGACTGTGGACCATATACTGACAAAAGTGGGTTGTATGGAAGACTATTAAAGGAATTGGATGAAGCACTTGCTTTTCTAAATGACTGCAACATATCTGTACATTCAAAAGAAAGAGATTCTACCTTAATTTCTAAGCAGGTAAGGATATCAAGAAATGTGAGAAACATGGGGAATAGAAATCTTACTACTGCTTTTCTTTGTCATGTATGTTACATGACTGGAACCTCCTAAGCTAGCCATTCTTGACTGTTTGAAGCAAAAGGACTTCTGATTTTTGTGTTCATTAACATGCACCTGTTTTCATAAGTAAGCGGGGCTTCAATGTCAGCCACTTAATATAATTTCATTTAGTTTGAGATTCAAATTTGCTTAAAGCACTGAAACAATTCTGCACCCTGATGTTGTGGGTCCTTATCTCTGAAGTCAAGAATTTGACTTTTTCACAATTTCCTATGACCTTCGAATAATTCAGTACAGGAGACAAAACAATGCTTTAGGAAGAATTTGGACTGTACCCAGTTGTATTAAAAGTTGATAAAGGAAGAATTTAAGCAAAAATTCCAGCCAGAGACGCAGTGTCTGCAGTTTGTCTTAGAGCGTTACTGGACTAGTGCCACACCTTGCTGGAACAGAATTTGAACTTTAAGTTTGCCCCTAATTTTCTCTGTGTTTGCCCCTGTGTTGTCATGGCTGATGGCAGAGGATGGCCCAGAAGGTGTGGAGTGTTTAGCAGAGACCTCTCACATAGGAGGTCCAGGCACCTTTTTTAACCCCACTTGGGCTTCCTGATCTGGAATTGCCTCCTAAGTTAAAACTGTATCGGTATGTAAGTATTTGAACCAGAAGTCAGTAGTGAGTCACATTCCTGTAATAGTCCATGAGAAATTTGGAGAATGTATTTCTTCAGCTCAAAATATTCCAGTTTTCTTTAGCATTCTCAGAAACTGAGGACTCTGAAACTGTCCATAAGATACTATTTGGGCCAGAGGGAAAGATGGTACATAAGGCAGCCTGTCACCGTGTATGGGAATTGGAAGTCCTGGTTAATTTTGTGCTAAACTTAAACTGTAATAGGCTAAAATATATAAGAATGCTGGCTAGAGGGTAATCTTCATGATTTGCAGAGTCCAGAAGAGTGGATTAACTGTTATACATCTAAAGCTTGTAACTCTCTGTGCTTGTTTTGATCCAGTATCTCTCCAAGAAGATGTGGGCACCCGTATTAAGAAATTAAATGAGTTTCAGCCTGAGGTGCTTTTTATCTTGGCTGTAGAAAGTATCAAGCCTCTATATGCAGTTACAATTAATCTAGATAGATTTGCCCTTAAGTCTTAGAGCTGGTAAACTTCACAGAGGATGGCGTCAAGAGGATTATAGCCTGTCCTTTATTTCCTCACAGAAGGGAAGAAGAAAGAGAAGTGAAAGCAGCAGCTGAAAACTAGCATTCTGACTGTTATAGTTCAGTTGTAATTCTTCTGGTACAATGTAGGGCATCCAAATGATAAGCCTTTTTAATAGTGTTATCAGTGTACCCCATTTTTGATTGCCTAGTTTATTGTTTGATGACTTCACTCTTCAGGAGGAAACAACTCATCAGATAAGATGATGGGTCTGTTTTCTCTGAATAGGTTCTACTTCTCTCTTTTTACTGTTCCACCCACACAGTCAAACCACTGTGTTCTGTTTTTCCTTTGAAAGGATAGACTTCTAAGGCTGCCTTCAGGCCACTGTGCAACTTTCTGGTTAAATACTTTTGAAACCCTACCAGCTATCACTAATAAATAAAGCAAAAATGCCCAGTGAAATGTTTATTCTATTAGTTCTATGTTATATATTAAAGATAAGAAATTTTGCTTTGTTTATCTAGCTGCCTCAAAAAGTATTCTCCTTTTTAATACAAATTTCAAATTACAATTCTACAAAACAGCAAAATTTCAATAAGCTTGGGCTTTTTGGAGATTCAGAAATGTGCAGTTTGAAGTTGATTGGTAGTAATTTAAGGGGGAGGGGGGAACTTTCTCCATTAGAAACATCAAATTTCCCAAGGTCATCTGAATAACAAAAGCAGATCTCTGCATATTTTTCAAAATAGAAAAATAGTCATAAGCCTTACAAAGACTGTGCTGTAAGAGAAAAAAAGCCCTAGTCTTAAATGAATAGTTCGTGAATGTACTCTTTGAACTGATACTTGAATTCATTTGTTGTAGATATTGTCAGACTGTCGAGCTGTGTTGGTTGTTCTGGGACCGTGGTGTGCAGATAAGGTAGCTGGGATGATGGTGAGAGAGCTGCAGAAGTATATCAAACATGAACAAGAGGAGCTGCACAGGAAATTTTTATTGTTTACAGACACTTTCCTAAGGAAAATACATGCACTCTGTGAAGAGCACTTCTCGCCTGCCTCACTTGACCTGAAATTTGTGACCCCAAAAGTAATAAAGCTGCTTGAAATCTTGCGCAAATACAAACCATATGAACGGCAGCAGTTTGAAAGTGTTGAATGGTATAACAATAGGAATCAGGATAATTACGTATCTTGGAGTGATTCTGAAGATGATGATGAGGATGAAGAAATTGAGGAGAAAGAGAAGCCAGAGACTAATTTCCCATCTCCCTTTACTAATATTTTATGTGGAATTATTTTTGTGGAAAGAAGATACACAGCAGTTGTTCTAAATAGGTAAAGCTTTTTATTTAAAAAAAAAATATTCTGAATAAAAAAGGCAGACTCAGCTGCCAGGATGTTAATATCATGAATATGTAGGGGATTGCCTTGTATTTTCAGAACTCTATTTATAAAGTTGGTTTAGGAATCATATGGAATATTTCTAAAGCATATGGGAAGAGCGCATGTCTTTGAAAGTTGTACTCAAGGACTTGTTTCTGACCTGAGTTTTTAATTTGATTCCTTTAGAAGGCAAAATATTAAAAACTGTACTAAACCTGTAAAACAAGCATATGCTGATTTGTTGTAATTAGTCTTTATATTTGCAATGAATGTTGGAAACTTCTCTAGCCTACTGAGTGCAATACTTCTGGAAATCTTACTATTACCCTACTAAATCACAGTATTATATTATCCAAGTCTAGAAAAAATCAAATTTACCCTTGCACAAATATCTCTCAAGATTCATCAGTGCCACTTTCACAGTTGGTGTTTATAAAACACCTATTTAGTCAAACACTAAGTGCTTTCTTAAAATCTCCACCAAGAAAAATACGAACCTGGGAATGTTTGCCAATTGGCAATATTCTAGTTTCTTATCAGGTCATATTCTTGAATGTGATCCATGTTAGTTATATATAACACTTAATTGTTAAAAGCTATTTGCCACAAACTATGAATGATATGATTGATTCACCTATCCTGGTTTTGGTTTTTTGATAGGTTTCTGTGATAGTATAGGAAATGTCCCGTGCAAGGTGTTCGTTGCATTCTGGATACCTCCAAATCTGACCCCTCTGTTGGTACATTTTTGCTGGAGTCAATAAGTGCATAACCTATCCTTTGAGCTGCAGCTTTGCCTATGTGTTTTTTGTCAACTTCTATATTTTCTCCTTTTTTAATTTTAAATATGTTCACATAAATCTGCAGTATGAGGCAAACCAAGCTGTTCAGTGAAATGAATATATTCTGTTAATAACTCCTGAAGAAATAACATTAACAGAATCTTTTGCTGAGCTGAAAAGAGTATTTCATTACCCTCCAGGGAATGAACAGAATTGTGAAAACTTTTTTTCTATATTCAGTTACAACTGTGATTTAAATCATACAGGTTTCCTACTGTGCATTCTTGTATTCTGTGATTTATACACGATACAATATCCTAATTGATGTTGAACCTGACAGAATATGGTCTCTAGAGCAAATAGGTGATCAAATGCTGCCATCTTTGAGCTTTAGGCACCTTGAGTAGAGGTTATTGGTGGCAAAATATAGAACTATATGTAACTTTTTATCCCCTTCTGAAAGCTAGCTATCAGACTCTCAAAATGCTCCTTTACCCTCATGTAGCACCTGATTTCAGAATACCTGGTTGGCCATCACACTTTAGCTGTTGGGTGTAAGACTGGAAGCCTTTATGGAGAGGCTCAGTGTAGGCCCCTTCATTGGAATGAAGTTAGTTCGAGGTCCTCTCCTGAAGAGAGCAGGGAAAAAGTCTCTCCTGAATGAGAAAGTTATGAGTGTTTGAATTAGTTACATCGCAGCTACTTGAGCTTTCAGTAATCCAGTATAGATCATTAAATGGAACTGAGTTAAAACAGAAATATAATACTTCTTCAACTGTATGTATTACTATGGTATTTAGAATACCATTTTATGAAATCCAGGATGACTGAAGAAGGGCAAAATTCATGGCATGACTTGTACTTTCTGGGTCTTTAATTATTGTTATGCTTGATGGAGTGGCTCACTCACTGTTTAATTTGGTGTATACAGTTGAGTTTCAGTGCCTATAAGCTCTTTTTCAGAATAGAAGATTTTTTCTAGAACCCGGTTTCCTTCCGTTTGCATTGCAGTGCCTCTCAGCTCCCTTAAGAGAAAGGTTTGAAAGCAGAAGTTCTTGTATCTATTTGAAAAACACCACCTGTTGCCTACCACAAATACTTTTTTAAGGTACAAGGTTAAAGTCCTGAATGTTTCTCAGGAACTTACTGAAGATTTGCACAATGAAGTGTTTACAGATGCTTTTAATTGTCCATTTCTGTAACAAGTGAACTAAAGTAAGAATGTTTGAGATGTTTAGTAGGTACTCAGTCTATACGACCTCACAGACATGCCATGTGGAAAAAGAAGTATTTAAAGGAAAATAGATTTCTGTGTTAGTAACCCATACTTTCTTAGAGTGTCTGTCTCAAGAGCCTAGACTGCATACAAAAATATAACTCTGCTTGGCCTTGAACTAACAAACCATATTTGCATTTTAGCACAGGTCCTTGTAGTCTCTTTCCATACAGATGGCAAGCTGTACGACTCTTCTCCATCTTTCCTATCGCCCTGTTCATTTCAGTTTTAACAGATTGCAAAGGAGGAAAACCTTCAAAGGTGTTTTATGTTCCCAAAACTTTTGTTTAACATGGGGTCCAGGAAAAGGGAGCAAGACTTCAGCAGTTTTGCAAGGGTAGAAAGAGCAGGGAGCACTTTGCTATTTTCATCTGGTTTGGCAGCAGCTCACTGGGCAGATGGTAGGCTTGTAGCTGGGGACTGGCACAGCACCCATCTACTTATATATGAGGCAGAAGTGCTGGAGATTTATTTGGGAAAGATTGGAATTACTGCTGGAGGTGTAGAGAGGCAGGCTGTGCTTTGGCTGTGAGGAGCACCCGGTAATGGACATGATGGATATGCTTTGAGCAGAGTAGCACTGGGACGTCTATAGTGACACATGCAAAGGATTATTTGTTGTATATAATCCCTTGATTTTTATTGGCTCTGCTGCTTAAAAGCCTGTTACAGTTGAGGAATTCCAAATTCTGTTCATCCTGAAAACTGATCAACTAATGATGCTCCAGTGTACTTACTTTGATTTGACACTATAATTGTGGTTTTAAACCCATAAATCCCTCATTCTAGATTTAGTACATTATCTAGGCTAGCAAAAACCTTCTACCTTATCTGTGAAATCAGAACACTGCAGAAGCCAGCTTTTTCTGCTTCTGTAGCATAGAGAATAAACTGAGTGGAAATAAAGTGAGAGCATGGATGCTCCTCACATCTCTGTTGAATATTCCTTTTAAAGAATTGGATTATGTTCTCTATTTGTGTTAATTTCACAAGTAATCTCACTGGATATGATAAACATCACCCTTTATAAAAACAGGTCAGCATTTTGTCACCAGTACACTTGAACAGGATGTATATTCTAATATTCAGTAGAATTACAATCTTTCGTTTTAACCTAAAAGCTAACATTTTATACTGAGGAAACATACTTTTGTTGAGGAAGCAATTACAGGTCTTTCTTCTAAAATCAGCTATCGCTTATGGAAAAATAGATTAACAAAACAATTTTGAGTAGAGTGCTTTAACAGCAGGGAGCCTTAGAGTAGTAGATTGGTTTAAAAACATCTAGTTTTACAATGATGGGTCTGAAATATGTGTGATACATGAGCACTCCTTCTGTTTGTGTATGTAGTCTGTCTTGTGGTAACCTTACAGAGGTTTTCAAGAAGACTGCAGTCAATTTATGTGTTAGCATGACTTAATTGTCTCATGCTTCCACTTTTTCTTTTTATATAGCTCTTAGAAACAAAAGATTTTCTTACATTTTGTGGGTTATGTAACTTCTAAAAACACGTGTAATATTTTTAGGTTGATAAAAGAAGCTGGCAAGCAAGATCCAGAACTGGCTTACATCAGTAGCAATTTTATAACTGGACATGGCATTGGCAAGAACCAGCCTCGTAACAAGCAGATGGAAGTAGAATTTAGAAAACAGGAAGAGGTAACTTCAAGAAAAAAAAAATTTCAAACTGGCAGTATCTTCAGAACCTTTTTTTTGTTTGTGTCTTTGAAAACAAAACAAACCAACAGGCAGAGTCTGTGGCACAGTCATTGGAAGTTCAGGGAATACCCTTGTTTTAACAAGTATGCATACTCATTGGAGATACAGATGTTTGTAAAACATCAAAGCATATTTGGAGACATTACTATGTCACATTATACAGATAGAAATTAAAACTTGTATAAAATCATGTTTATGTCTAGTCAGATCATTATCTAATTTTTCTGCATTGTGTTAGTGGTAATATAATACTGTAAAGAATATCAAGCTTGCTGGCATTTTCAGTAGTTAAGCTGATTTTAATATTTATCTTTTCTAAATGTGAATTTGGTTAATTATTAAATGTTATAAATGCTAAAAAAAAAAATCAACCCTGATTTTACGTCATTTGAAGCTCACTCTGGCTGGGTTGTGCTCCTGACACAACACCTTTCCTTAGTGTTGTTTCATATGTAGTATGAATATCAGAAGTGCCAGCTCTAGAATGTGTTTTATCCCCTGAGGATGCTTCAGCCTCAGAAATGTTTGGGAAAAGATCCTCTCCATTGGTAGGGGCTATAGTAGCTTCTTAGACTCATGTGATTGCACATATCAGATTTTATTCCTAGAAATCTGCTGGTTCTGATAAGTAGTTTTAGGTTTCTGAAAACATACTTTGTAATAGTTTTGTGTTTCCATGTTTGGACATGTTTTGGAGGTGTCTGAGCCGCTCATCTTGGTTTTACTGTCTTTTGTTGATGATTAATGTCATGATGGAAACAGATCTTGGACTAATAGGTCAAATTTGTCTTGATTACTTTTGCAGGTTCTTAGAAAATTTCGAGCGCATGAGACCAATCTACTTATTGCTACTAGTATTGTAGAGGAGGGTGTTGACATACCAAAATGCAACTTGGTGGTGCGTTTTGATTTGCCCACAGAGTACCGTTCCTATGTGCAGTCAAAAGGAAGAGCTAGAGCACCAATTTCCAATTACATTATGTTAGCAGATACAGACAAAATCAAAAGTTTTGAAGAAGATCTAAAGACATACAAAGCAATTGAGAAGGTATGAGGTCAAAGGAATGGGTCTGGCTTTTTTAAATGTATCATAGTATTTTTAAGGGAAAAATCTCTCATCATGTTCTGTTCTTGAAATGTTAAGATCCTCAGAAACAAATGCTCAAAATCTGTTGATGCCAGTGAAACTGAAACTGAACCCATTGTTGATGATGACGATGTATTTCCACCCTATGTGTTGAGGCCAGATGAGAACAGTCCGAGGGTTACTATTAACACTGCTATTGGACACATAAATAGGTAAGAGGCATATTTACTTCTTACTTCATGTCATTGAATAAAAAGTTTCCTAGTCTGTCTGGCAACATGGAGGCATAGGCTAGGGCATTTTGCACATTTCCTCTTAGGCATTATGACAGAATCTTCTAAAGAAAGTGGTCACAGATATTTGAAGGGATTATTTGCTTTCTTTATCCTACCAGAGGTTCTAGCTCTGATAATAAATGTAATGATATTGATTCCTGTTTTATTAAAAGCTTCTCTAAAAACATTCAGCTTCAAAATGTGTAGTAAGTTTGCATTTTTGCTCTTGTCAAGCTAGTTTAAAAAAAATAAAACTGTCAAAACTGTAGTTAAATCTTCAAGTTCTAATATTTCTATTTTAATAGCAATCTACTGTAGTCTTTAAAAGCAAATCCACAGTAATTAAAGTCCACAAGACAGGATAGTATGCTTCCAATGGAGCTAGTCAAATATCAGCTATGTAAGATGATGGCAATTAGAGGAGGTTTCTCAGTGACAGGAAGACAAAAAAGACAAGGAAGAAGATCCAGGGAGCTGTGGACCAATTAATTTAACTATAGTGATATGGAATCCTATGGACCAAGTCCTCACAGCAGTAGTTTTCAGGCCCATAGAGAAGAGGGGGTTGGCAGAAACTGATCAAATTTTAATGAGGGCAGTTTATTTCTGGTGTCATGAAGTGGTTGACTCTATGAAAAGCAGTCATTTACTTAAGTAGAGCTTTTGATGCAATTGCCAAAGTACCTTAGTAGCAAAATTCTTAAGATACAGACCATTTTAATGGACTTCCTAGTAAAAAAAGCCTCTCAAAACAGTCAAATTTGAAGGATGAGTGACAGATGGTAAATGGTTCAAAGGCTGTCTGGCAGCTGGTTATATGTGGAATTTCTTCTGGACTGTTAGGAGGTCCAGTACAGTTTAACATCAACATGTTTGCATTTAATACCAAGTTGGAGGGGAGAGAGGTCAGTACAAGGGAGGAAAGGCAGGAGGGGCAAACCATGATAAACAGGAGGAATAAAACAACAGTAAACTCAAGAGACACAATGTGAATCCTGGGACCTGGCAGGAAATAGTCCTGTGCATCGCTACAACCCTGGAGTGACCTTGCTGGAGACCAGGTTTATAATAAAGGACTTTGGGGGTCTTCTGCTCAGAAGTTAGTTGGATATGAGTCAGCAGTGTACCTTTACAAGGCTCAATATGTTTGAAATCGTCTTCTCTAGCATTCATACCAGTAAGGCAAGGTTCCACTGAAGTGGGCTTAGGTTTCAGTTTGCAGGTTTTGATGATGTGAAAATGTTTTGTCAACTTAGGTACTGCGCTAGATTACCAAGTGATCCATTTACACACCTGGCTCCCAAGTGTAAAACCCGGGAACTACCTGACCATACCTTTTACTCTACTCTCTACCTGCCAATCAACTCACCTCTTCGAGCTTCAATTGTTGTAGGTATTTGGGGAAGAAAAAGCATGGAAATATGTGAATATGTTGGACTAAGAACTGGTCTGTGCTGTTTCTAGAATTAGTTTCATTGTTAATGAAAACTAGTTTTTTCGGTATTGTACTCTCTAACTGTATAAAGATCACTGTCTGTTTCTGTTATAATCTATTTTCCATGAGTTACTGATTATGCCAAAGGCAAAAATATTTAGATATTTTTCCCTGTATGTTGTTGTTTCATGAACTTGTCCTTTATTGGTTTTGATCAATAGTAGAGTTGAGTTCTTGTAATTTTGGTTTCCATGGAAACCAAAACAAGCCTGAATATCTTCACAAAACTGTCATCAATGTGTTTTTTACAAAAATTTTGCTTGCCTCAAATGCTTGTGTTAAACTAAACATGCATAGTAAGTAACTTGCTAACCAAAGTTTTTACGAAGTTTTTAAATGTTTATAGGGCCCTCCAATGAGTTGTGCAAGACTGGCTGAGAGAGTTGTAGCTCTTATTTGCTGTGAAAAACTGCACAAAATTGGTAAGAACTGGAAAACAGCATCTTTATTAAAGTATATTTTATAGCTTTGAAATTGCATATGGTATAGATGTTATATATGTACATGCCCTTTTACTGTAGCCATCCATTGCAACTTTCTTTCTCTTGCCTTGTTTTGTGATGCAGTCATGTACTTACTAATTTAGTTCACATGTTGTAAGCTAAAGTTAAATTTTCCAGGGAAATATAATTATTTAACATTTTGTCTTAAACAGTAAAAGTAACATTAGAACAAGAGACAAAGATTTTGACATTGAATATATTTAATGGGGGAAAAGAGTCTTGTTCTCTAGAAGATACTGATTATAGGTCAGGGACTACATCCTACAGCCAAAAGAGCCTGTTTTTTAAAGTGAATTGAGACAAATTGAAATATAAAATCCACAGCCCTAAATTGCTTTTTCTGCTGTATTGTAAGTCATGTTCCAAAAATAGGACATTGCAGAACTACTTCAGCTCTTGTTTCTAGTAAGTATAATGGAGCATGTTCTTCATTGTGTAGCATTTTAAAGATAATTCCATGTTACAGGTTTTTTGATGAAGTACAGAAGCATTTATGTATTTTTTTAAGAAAAAAAAAATTGTAGGTCTGGGATTTTTATTTTTTTTTTTAGTTAAACCTTTTGAACACTGTATTCATACCAACAAATGTATCCAAGAATGATACCCTGATGGTGGTGCAACCCAGTGTTGAAAGTACACATTCAACAGCAATAATTTGCTTTTTAGAATGATAGAGAAATACAAATTTTCCCTCTTCCATGGTATAATGCCATGTGAGCCATTTTAAAATAAGTGCTTCAGTCTTTTTATGGACAAAAAGAATTCTTGGATATTTTCATTATAGATTTCAATTTTTAAATTAAGTTTAAGAGGTTTTTCACTACAAATAAGCATTTTAGCCCAAAATTCAGTTTTTATCACTCTTTCCCCAAAGCTAGACTTCTGGAGCCTTGCAGTAGTCCATGTACTTTAAAAACTTACATGTGAGGTGTTTTCACGAGCAATCTCATCTACTGTGTAGGATATGAGGGAACCAAGATTTGATTGTTCATAATGCTATTTCTTTGTACTCTCGTAATATTCAGGTGAATTGGATGATCATTTGATGCCAGTTGGTAAAGAAACGGTTAAATATGAGGAGGAACTTGATCTACATGATGAAGAAGAAACCAGCGTTCCAGGAAGGCCAGGCTCTACAAAACGAAGACAGTGCTATCCTAAAGCTGTTAGTATCACTTACTGCTGTCCAGATCTCTGATCAAATGCTTTATGTTCTGATAAGAGAGAACTGCCAACTGTTAATCTTAGCTGATAAGTGGTTCTAGTTCTGTGGAAGCTGCAGTGTTACCTGAGTTTATGGTACCACATGCTTTGGAAGCATGCTTGTAAGCTCAAAGAACATATACTTTCTGTAGGGCTTGTTGGCTGCATTTGCCTAGTATGAAAATAACAGTGAGAAACGTTGTCCTGCGTTAATAATCTGTAAAATCTTTACCTTATTACTGGCTTTCTAGACAAATAACTGAGCACTAAAGGATGTTCTCCAGAATAAACACAGAAATACATTGTTTTTTGGTTTTTTTTTTTCAGGTATTTGGTTTAGTTTGGCAAGTTTACTGGTTAAACACAGAATTTCATAATTCCTGGTTTAAATCTTAGAATATCAAATAAGTGTACTTTTAATATTTTTTTGCTTTTAAAGTAGTTCAAAATATTATAGTTAATATTGTACTTGATATGTTAAAAGGGTCACATGAGATACTACAGCTCTGTGTTAACTAAGGTATTCACAGTCTGTTACAACAGGTTTCAACCACATCAGCTTGTAAAATTGGACTTCTTAAATGTATTTGGGGGGGGGAAATTGCAAATACTTTAAGAAAAAATAGAGAAAAGAAGCTTTGTCAGAGTATTTCACAGCTACTCTGGAACCTTCCTTTTTCCTCTGCAATTGTTACAGGCTCTGTCTAAGGTCCTTTGAGTAGGACAGGTAACTCATTCAGAATCTGATAATCTTTGCATTTCACAGAAATGATGATAGTCTTTGAGAGACTGATAGCCTTTGGTCACATACAGGAATGTCAGCATGTATACTCACAGTGGTAGGCTACAGTGCTCTCGTACATTCTTGTGCAGCCTCAGTTATAGTGGTAGCCTGTCAGTAATTCCATTCTTGCCATCGTCCATGTACCTCAATTTTATTAGTAGTTCAAATATCAGTTATTGGGAAAGTTTTGGAAATGATACCATGGCATCACAGAAAGAATGACAGATGAGAAAACCTTTTCCTTGCAAGACTTCTCAAACAGTTTGCATCTTTGCATGGTGTTTCTTGATGCGTGTTACAAGTGCTTTTCTTTGTCCTCTTACCTCACTAGTGATTGTTGGAATAGGGGTAACTCATAAAATGCAACATTATGGTATCTCATTCAGAGGAGTTGATTTGTCAAGTGATGCATCATTCTTTCACAGATTTTTTTTTTTTTTTAGTAGGGAATCTAAGAATACTTTCTCTTGCCTTTGTCCCAACTTTTCACATCTGGAAAAGAAGCTTTGGCAAATGTTTAAGGTCTGCAAATCCTCTTGGGTTTAATGTAGTTATTAAATTTATGAGTAATTTTCCATTAAGCCAACGCCATACTTTTACTACAGTGAAACTTTAAAATCCAGGACTACATGTATTGCAGTTTAGTTTTAGATAAACAGGAGGATCATTTTTGAGACCTGCAAAGTAATGAACTTCTACCAAACATAAAGCGTGGTTTCTTAACGTCTATGACAAATATGAACAGCAGAATTAAAAGTGCTTTTGGCTGTTGTGAGTATCCACATCTGCAAGGTAGAATTGTTAAGAAAAAACTCATATAGTGTAGTGCCTGGAAAAAGGGGCAGTGTATTGAATTTTGTTTGTGTGTTTGTCCCAAGTGTATAAAAACTTTTTGATACTTTTAAACAGTTTTGCTGGAAAAAGAATCTGTGTTAATGAAGCTGTAAGTTCAGTTAAGCCTTTTTTTTTTCCGATTACGCACATTTTCCTTTTTACCTTTTTTCTTCTGTTCTGCTGCTAAGTTCCAAAGAGCTTGGACATAAAATGTGCTCCAGAGTTACTGGTTAAATGCAGACATTTACATCAAAGTTTGTTTCAATCCACTTAAGGTAAGGAGAGGTATGTTTCGCCTCCATCCAATACTTTGGAACGGAAGGTTCTAAGCATACCTGAAAACAAGATTAAAACACAAACGAGATTAAGTGTTGGGATCCAAAGTGATAATACAACTTCGTTTTATAAAAGAGGAAGGAAAGAGAGAAAATAGGAAAGTAGGAAAATGCTCAGAAATAATTACAAGAAGCACAGGATTTCAACCACCATGGGTCCAGCACTGGCTTATAGAGTGCAATGAGAGAGATCTGCGTCGGGTGTGATGGGTCTTTGTCTGGTGAAGTCCCTCCCAGAGCAGTCAAGCTGCCAGTGAGGGAGCAGAGCCATGGCAGCAGGACCAGCACGGGGGCAGGGGAGGGCACGAGCAGCCTTTTAGGACAGCGTAGGACAGCACAGACAGCAAAGAGTCCAGCACTATGTAGATCTGGCAGCACCTGTGGCACGTTGGGCTCTTGCTTATAGAGTGTTTTGAGAGTGGCAGCGGCTCATCCACATCATAAAGTTCATTGGCTGGCTCTCATGATATATCAGAAGTCTGCTGCTTGCTTGCTTGATGTATCAGCTCCAAGCTCTTAATAATTTTTAAACAGGGTGCCTCATTTTCTAAACCAAAGGCGTTTCTAAAGCTTTAGTTAGAGGCAAACTTGAATTTTCAAACCTTAATCTTCGAAGAGGCAGTGGAGAAACATCCCTTACTTTTTAGTCATTCACTACATTCCACTCCGTGCTTCTGCATTGCCTTGAGGAACATCAGTGTAGTCTTATTCTGTGGTGATGATACAAATATAGCAAACAGAGGGGGGAAGCGAGATTAATAAGCGTGTTATCGTGCACTTAACTAGACTAATGCCAACAATTAAAAATACAAACCTAGTGACAATTGCAACTCTTAATTTGTGCTAACCATTTTCCCCATCCTGTAAGCTCTAAAGACTTTAGGAAGGTAGTAACTCATGATCTAGGTTCTAATCCATTAAACCAATATTGTGGTTTCATAGATTGAAATAGTTTTCCAGCTTGATCACTTACTTCTTTCATCTTGGCTCATGCTTCCTCAGTGGAGGATGAGGAATTATGGATGATAATGCACTGCTCAGTTTCAGATAAATTCAACATTCTGCATAGCCCTTTTTCTTTCGTAATAACAATAACTTGTCTAGAGCTGACCTATTTTATAAAGCCATTTTGAAAGACTGCTGGGCTAGTATGTTAAGTTTCCCAAATGCATGTTGCATCTAATTACTCAATAAATTCAATTGCCAAGCGATATTTTCCAGTACGAACTGATGCTTTTAAAAAAGTAACATAAGGGATAAAGATGTTTTCAGGCGTCAGTGATATTGTTTGTCTGGTGCTATAATAATTTAGAACTTTAATCCCGCTAATTTGCCATTCCGATCTTTGTGTTGCTTTGGAGATGGGGACGCTGAAGATGTGCTTGGGGCAAAGGGAAGGGATTCTGACTCCACACCTTAGCCCACCTGTTCCAGCAACAGGTGTGAATAAAATTTCCCATTGGAGCAGCCCCAGGCCATTCCTGGGGGAACTAAATACTCAAATTGTCTCTAAAATCAAGAATGGTGATTTTTGGCTTAGTATCTAAATAAGTATTGGGAAATGGGTAGTGGGGATCCCACATCAGCTAGCAAGGCATGAGCTGCTAGTGTTACAGTGCTCATCTTGATTTTTGCAGCCTTTTGAGAGATCTCCCTAACAAATACCTTAGTCCCTTAAAAAGCTTCAGGAGTAAAATCCAGTGGACTGGGGAGTAAAATCCAATGGGCTGGGAAAGATCATCTGACCCTTGCTGTCATTAATGTATGGACATTCCTGAAATGGCAAATCCCCACTCAATTTGTTGGGGATCAGTAGAATTTATAGAACCTTGTGACTGATTGGTGTTGGCTTCAAAAATTAAGAGTTGTAAGGCCTCATTGTGAAGGGAGGTCCAATTCCACTTCACTCTTTTATGTAGAAGATCATACAGAGGTCTTGCAGTTATTGAGCCAGGGATTCTAGGTGTTCAGTAATAGCCTTTTGTGTTGTTTTTATTGGTTCAGTTTCATCTCCTGCCACCAGTATATTGTCAGTGTATTTATATACTTTTATATACTATTTTTGTACCTCTGGTGTGGGAGGAATAAGTGACAGGTCTTGTGCCAAAGCATGGTGTGCCATCATGGGTGGGTGTTTGAATCCTTGTGAGAGGCAGGTAGAAATACACTGCTGGCCTTCCCACATAAATGTAAAATGCATCTAGTCTGATTCCTGTAGGGGAACCATGAAAAACATATCTTGGATATCAGTGGTGGCCATAATTTTGTGTGCATATTCTTGTGTGGTGGCTGTCAGTTCAGCTGTGTTTGGGACTGCCTCACTCAGGGCTGCTGTATTTGCATTAATGCCTCAGTAGTCCACAGTCAGTTTCCAATTGCCATTTGTTTGGCAGACAGACCACACTGGAGCTGTACAGGGAGAATGTGCTGGAATCACTACCCCTTTGTTTTTCAAGTAGTGAGTAACTGGGGTGTTCTGTACCTGCTCCCAAGGGTAAGGAGTAAGTTTGACATTGGGTTACGAGGGAGGGAGGAAGAGTTGCAGCAGTGCCTAGTAGGCATAGATGGTGAGTTTCTTTCCCAAAAGCCCATATTTTACTTTATCTATCAGTCCCTGACTTTCCCTTTAGGAAGTCCAGTCCTAATAAATTTCTAGGGAAGTGTCCCAAAACGATTAATGTTTTCCATTGCTTTCTCCTTCCCCAGCAACCAGCACCTCACTTTAGCAATCTTTTAAGGCTGGGCATATCCAAAAGCACCCACCACAAATATGCCTGTATTTGGGGGAATGATTTCTCATGAAGAGGCATCTTCAACCTTGAGGGCAGACATTTGAGCTCCAGTATCTACTAGAAAAGTTACAGGAACTTTATGGGGACCAAAAGGACAGGTTATTAGTAAGTCTCCTTTAGAATTTTTGCTAAGTCTTCTTAAGAAAAGCCACTCGCTGTCTCTCGGCTTACCTACCAAGGACAAAGGAAATGTGATGGCTGCCATGCCAGCCAGCTACTGGCCAAACATTTTTGCTTAAGAAAGAAAACACTGCTTGAGCCCAGATTAGTTTTTTTTTTGTTCCTTATTTTTAGCAGTATGTTTCCAAATAAACACAAGAGGATTTGTTCAAAGAACAGTAATTAATTGAATGTTGCTGGTGTTTATCATGTTAATGTTTTTTCTTTTTTTAATTTTTTTTTTCAGATTCCAGAGTGTTTGAGGGATAGTTATCCCAAACCTGATCAGCCCTGTTACTTGTATGTAATAGGAATGGTATTAACGACTCCTCTACCTGATGAGCTCAACTTCAGGAGAAGAAAGCTATATCCGCCTGAGGATACAACAAGATGTTTTGGCATATTGACAGCCAAACCTATACCTCAGGTAAGGAATCTACTTCCCTTCTTTATTCTACATGTCTTAAAATCTGTTATTTTCCCCTTACTCCCTACCCCCAGACAGAAGAGTTGGAAATGACCATAAATGATGCTTGTAGACTTCACAAAATAAGCAATGGTATCCATCCAGTCAAGTCACCACTTTATTTTCTTTCTTTAGTGATAGAACAATCTGTTCTATTTTTGCCGAACTTTTGGTTTAGAAATTTATTTTGTAGTATTTTGCACTGGCAAATTCAAGATGTCCCTCCTTTTTTGGGTGACATATGATAGGAGTTGACATATCAGCTACAGAGGTGGCCTGCACTGTTGTACTTTATCTATGCAAAAGCTATGGTAACAAGTCCTCTCAGCATTCCTAGTCTGCAGCAGCTGAAAAAGTAGGCCATGTTAGTTGAAATTGGCACTTCTTGCTTTGAAATATTTTTAATAGGCATTTTCTGTTGGTGAGACTTATCTGAGGAAGATTTTGTCAAATTGTATTTTCTGTTGTCCATGTAAGAAAACGTTTCAGGAATATTACTGGTTTTCACATTTCTTCCTTAATAATAGAAAATACTTCCTTTTCTACTTAGGTTTTATAAAGAGAAGAGCTGTAAAACACGAGGAGAGCTATTAAAAAACCCAATCAGTCTTTCATTAACTTTCAAAGTCTCTTTTGTAATTGAACGTCATCACAGTTCAAAATTCTGATCCTATTTGTTTCAGTTTGCTGTAGGGCCAGGCAAGAATTACCTAAGAATCTGAACTAAACAGCCAGTACTCCGTAGAGGAATCCCACTTTGGATTTTCTTTTGTCATTTCTTTCGGTTTTGTTCTTGTTTAGATTCCTCACTTTCCTGTGTATACTCGCTCTGGAGAGGTTACAATATCCATTGAGCTGAAGAAATCTGGTTTTACTCTGTCTCTGCAAATGCTTGAGCTGATAACACGACTCCACCAGTACATTTTTTCACATATTCTTCGTCTTGAGAAACCTGCACTAGAGTTCAAACCCACAGAAGCTGATTCAGCCTATTGTGTTCTACCTCTTAATGTTGGTAAGAACAAAAGTTTTGTAATTTGTAGCTTCTCAGAAAAGTTCAGCCTAGAAAACTGAGTTACACATTTTCTTTTTTAAGTTGATGACTCCGGCACTTTGGACATTGACTTTAAGTTTATGGAAGACATTGAGAAATCTGAGGCACGTACAGGCATTCCCAGTACACAATATACAAAAGAAATGCCTTTTATTTTCAAGTTAGAAGATTACCAGGATGCAGTTATCATTCCACGGTGAGTACTCTAATATTTTAGATACATACTTATTTTAAGAACTGTATGCTATTGGTCTGTAGATACCTGGTTGTGTTTCAAATAATTTAAATATATTTTTAACCAATAGTTAATCTTACGTTAGTAGGATTTAAGTGTTTACATATCCCAAGATTCATTACCTCTTTATAGGAATAGTAGAGCTCACCACAAAACTTACCTAGTATTCTGATGAAACACTGCATCTTCATCAAGCAGTGGCCTACTGAAACCAGTTTTAGTTTGGAAGATTACATAGGAGTCCTATTGTCTGGTTACTGCTTATGCACACCAAAGGCCTGCTAAAGGAAGGTATCATGTTGGTAGATGGGAAAGTTACAGGTGATAAGACTATTTAATAGAATCTTTATATTGAGTGATAATTCATTTTATGTATTAGATATGCAAAGGTTCTCCAGAACTGGTAGACTTTGAACAGGCCTAATTATTCCCTATGGACTAACTGGCCTGTGTTATATCTAGTATATTGTAAACAATGGTACTTGCTGAATATATAGAGGGGATAAATGTAAGTTTAAACTTTTCTTTTTCGTCTCATCTGTCTTATGCACTTTTTAAAAAACAGCTGAAAAGTCTCACTAATAGTGTGTAAATTTTATTTAGAGATAGTATTTGTTTAGAGTTTCTATTTAGGTATTTCAGTAGAAACTTAAAAGGATAGATGCAGCAGGTTAAAGTGTGAAATAATTTAATACACAAATCTAATTGTTGAATGTTGATTTCACGATGTTTTTAATCATTATTATTATTTTCTGGGCATGTTTATCACCATAGTTGTCAATGAGTCTTGGTAGCCACAATAAAGATGTTGCAGCAGTCTGGCTTTAATTTTAATATTCTCCCTGTAATACAAGAACTTCACTGTGCTTGAAAAGCTTGTGAATTTACCTTACTATGTATTTGAGGTTTTGTATTTTAACTTTATTTGGAGGATGACTTGGTTAAAATGCCAGTTTAGACATGTGATAGTCCAGTCTTTGTATGCAGAAGAACTCAGTTCCTAGTGATGTAGAGTACCACGTAGGAGACTAGATGTTAAAAAGCCAAATTATCAAACTTAATTGTTAGGTGTTTTGATGTAAGAAATTATCATTTGTAGCGTTACTGTTGTCCAGAGCTTGATTTTGTATTACATATTGAAGACATAAATCCTCCATTTAATTTAAATGTTTATCTGTAGAGGGAATTTCACAGATTATAGATTGACTTTATTCATCTTTGTCTTAAAGCACATTCTCATTTAGCATTTGAGTTAGCTAGATAAATGATTTCTACAACAAAAAAACCCTAATCAACCAAAAATCTCTAGTGCACTATTTAACTGTTTATCTCCTGACCATGTTAGAACATGAAGAACTTAACAAAACCTTTACTGTAATGCCAAAATTTTATTTTTTTTAGATATCGAAATTTTGATCAGCCTCATCGATTCTACGTAGCTGATGTATACACTGATCTTACTCCACTCAGTAAATTCCCTTCCCCTGAATATGAAACTTTTGCTGAATATTATAAAACAAAGTATAATCTTGACCTTACCAATCTTAACCAGCCACTGCTGGATGTGGACCACACATCTTCAAGGTAACAACAGTCATATTTGTATCTGATGTTTGTAGTTTGACAGTAAAGTGACCTTTTTTTTCTTTAAAATATGGGATAGAACTGAGGGCTTATGTCTTCCAAAATAATTACTGATTTTTTTTTCTCTTGAGAGATACTTAACTTGTGTAACAGGAGCTGTAAATTGAGTCCATTTTTTCCCGGAGGTAGTTGTGCTGTCACTTCACAGTGCATTGAAGTTGAATATTAAGAAACTTTGGAAAGTTTAGGCTGGTAAGTTCTGCTCATTAATTATGTACTTACATCACAGTATTTTCACATGGTTTTTAGACTTAATCTTTTGACTCCTCGCCATTTGAATCAGAAGGGAAAAGCACTTCCACTAAGCAGTGCTGAGAAGAGGAAAGCAAAGTGGGAAAGTTTGCAGAATAAACAGGTAAAAAATAGAAGCATCTAATTCAAGTGGGCTCTCTCAATGGTGATCTGGTGACTACCTTTACAAGGAAAATTCTTTTCTTTCCCCCCTCTCCTAGATACTGGTTCCTGAGCTCTGTGCTATACATCCTATTCCAGCATCATTGTGGAGAAAAGCAGTTTGCCTCCCCAGCATACTTTACCGCCTGCACTGCCTTTTGACAGCAGAGGAACTAAGAGCTCAGACAGCCACTGATGCTGGTGTAGGGGTTAAATCACTTCCTGCAGATTTCAGGCATGTATTTTTTCAATAGGTGTTTTTCAATATGATATCTGACTTACAAGGTGGAAACTTAAATGTTGCTGCATGAATTGTAAAACTGTTAACTCTTGTTTAACTCATGTCTCTTCTCGGTGAAACAGTTTAAAAACACTTGTTTGTGAGTGGTGAATTTACATGTTGCAGTCACTGTTCTTTTCAGAAGGCTGTGGCGCTTTTTAAACGTGTATGTGCATGTAGAATCTTCTTGTCTCGTTCTAATGTTTTTTGTTAACAAACCTCACATGTATCTTTACAGATATCCTAACTTGGACTTTGGGTGGAAAAAGTCTATTGACAGCAAGTCCTTCATCTCTCTTCCTAACTCCTCTGTAGTAGAGAATGAAAATTACTGTAAGCACAGCACAATTGTAGTCCCTGAAAATGCTGCACATCAAGGTGCTAATAGAACCTCTTCTGTAGAAAACCATGACCAAATGTCTGTGAGTTACAGAACATTGCTCAATGAGTCACCCAGTAAACTCCAAATTGATGTCTCGGTAGAACTTGCAGCAATTAATGGTGTTTCTTACAATAAAAATCTTGCCAATGGCAATTGTGATTTAGTTAACAGAGACTTTTGCCAAGGAAATCAGCTGAATTACTGCAGGCAGGAAATACCTGTACAACCAACTACCTCATATCCCATTCAGAATTTATACAACAGTGAGAACCAGCCCAAGCCCAGCAATGAATGTACTCTACCGAGTAATAAATACCTTGATGGAAATGCTAACAGATCTACCTCAGATGGATGCCCCAAAATGGCAGTGACCACCAGTACTTCAAAAGCTATTAATCTTTCAAAAGACAGACCAGATTCTGAAAAGAGCCCTTGCAGTGGATACTCCTCAAAAACTCTCGGTCCTAATCCTGGTCTCATTCTTCAAGCTTTGACTCTTTCAAATGCTAGTGATGGATTTAACCTGGAACGGCTAGAAATGCTTGGTGATTCATTTTTGAAGCATGCCATCACTACATACTTGTTTTGCACTTACCCTGATGCTCACGAGGGACGGCTGTCATATATGAGAAGCAAAAAAGTAAGTAGTAGCAATCCAATCATCCTATGTAAAAAGCATGCTGTAACAAGCCATATATATGAAATTTTTGCCGGAAGGTTGAATGGGGAACAGGTTGATTTAATTCCACAGCTTTGTTCATTATACATTGAGTATCATGCATATTAGGAATAAAAATACAGGACAGTGTGCTTAATGTTGCCTTAGCTGTGATTGTTTGAAATTGTTTTCTGCAGTTCAATTTAAAATCTAAACCAGCTGATTACGAACTTAAGGACAGGATTGAATAGAACTAAAAGTTCTGGGTTACTGAGAACATTTGATGCACTGAACACTAGAGCTGTATTGATCAGAAGCTCTTTGAGTTAGCTGCTCTTGAGTTAGCAGCACAGAACTTTAGGTTGCACCTTTACTTGACCTTTCCTTTGTTTCCTCAGGAAGATATTTCCCATGAAATTTTTAGCATCTTACTTAAAACAACAAAAAAAATCTTATAGAACTGTTGACAAATCTTGTGAAAGTATTTTAGAGTAAATGTAAACAGTAGGGAGCAGATTCGTCAGTTCTGCTGCTAGAATAATCAGTCATGTGAAACTTTTTAGTTTTTTCTTCCACATGATGTGAGAACTTCAGTTAAAATGCCAAGGCATTGATGTGTCTATTTCTAATAAAATGCATCACTCTGAAAATGAAATGATTGTATAGTTTAATCTTGGAAAATGAGGAGGGCTAAATAAGTTGCACTGTTCAAATAAAAGAAGTGAGTGAATATTCAAGTTCAGATTTCAAGACTTTAAAACTTGCGAAATGTATTTAAAAAGAGAGAAAAAGATCAGTAGTTGATAGTTAAAAAGGAGAAGGAAATACGTTTGAGAATACTTTTTCCCCTTCCCTTTAAAATACTTAAAATCATTTTAGAGTCTATCAAAATAACATCTGGATTATGACTTAAGTGTCACGTGGAACTGTTTTAACACTTTCTACTGCCAAGGTTTAGGTCAACCTACCTATAAATAAGAATTTTTCATTCCAAATGTAGTCTGAATGATGATTATTTATACTGGTAGTAAATGATATTTGCACAGGTTCAATTTCCTATTATTTTTAAAGTAGCAATCGGTTTGTTTTGTGAGGAGAATGTAATATATTAGATTTCTTTAACTGAAACAGTCACACCTATTATGCTTGGCCTCAAGAAAAAAAGGGAATATGTGTATCTTGCTTTGAGTTGGTTCTGCTGTATTATGAAAGCAGAACTCTGTTTTGAGAACTAGAGAAAATGCATAGTAGTGAAAGATCCAGCTTGACACGTAACTTTTTTTTGCTCCTTTTGCATTTTAGCCTATTTTTATGTAAATGTATGTCCAGAGGTTTATCAGAATGTTCTTGTTAAAGGTCAGCAACTGTAACTTGTATCGCCTTGGAAAAAAGAAAGGACTGCCAAGTCGCATGGTGGTGTCAATTTTTGATCCGCCCGTCAATTGGCTTCCTCCTGGTTACATAGTAAATCAGGACAAGAGCAACACTGACAAGTGGGAGAAAGACGAAATGGTATGAATTTATTTAACTGTGTTGATGAGTAGTTATTCGTGTGTCTGTATTCTTTCACCCCTACCTCATCCCACCACCCCCAGTTTTAACTGGGGTAAATCTCTATATTTCTTTTCTTTCTAAAACTTCTCTGTAAGAAAATGAGAGAAAAACTGATTCTGACCAGAACCAGAAGGAAATTTATTGCACATCATCCAGTAATGAGTGTAGATATTAATGGAGAAGCAGAGAAGAAAAGCTTTTCTGCTTGTAGTTAGTCTGCTCCCAGGAGTTTTTCAAAAGTTTCTGTTGGAAATTTTAAATGGTATTATCATCACTGCTTTAGCTGTAATATGTTCAGGCAGAACACTGTCTACTTTTTAATAGATAATGAGTTCACCTTTATAGAAGATATTAAAAGAGTGGGTGTTTTTCATAGTGCTGAGGCAGATTGAAGAGTAGAACTGGCCTGAGAAAATGCTCAATGTTGATGGCTGGTAACTACACCATGGGTATGACTGAGAGCCGCTTCTCATGTAAAATACAGTGCTGGCTTAGGCACTCCCACTGTTTGACACCCTCACTGTCTTATCACTAAACGCTTCACAGTGACAAATCTTGGTGAGGAAAGGTTCACGCTATTTTCTCACATGCTGGGAGTAGAAGGGCATGTTCAGAAATATCAGCAATCACAGCAATCAGTAACGTGACCTTGAAGTGTTTGAGACTGGTTTGGAGTTCAGGGGAAGGAGGTGGAGGGACATCTTTCTTTTCCCCCGTTCTGAAGGCCACACTCAGACTAGAACCACCAGAGGGCACATGAGAGGACTGTTAGGTGGATGTACTGTGCAAATAAATGTTTATTGCAGAATAAAACAACCTGATTATTGTGGTTCTGCGCTGTGCCAAAATTTCATTTCAGAGAGACTTCCTCCTATACTTTTCTGGCAAATGAGATAGTACGTTTGGGCCTGGAGTGAATTGTTGGTTTTTTAAAAGTTTCAGTTTTCTACAATGTTTTAGTGGCCTCTTCCTCTTTGATAGTCACTGTTTATTTGTAAATAAAACACACGGTTTCAGACTGAAATGCAGAGTGATGCAACTAAGTAGGGGGGGTGTTTTGCGCCAAGTAGTAGATATTTTGCTTTCTTGGATGTAAATTTAATTCTCCAACCATGGGCTGATGGCCTGTAACAGAAAATAGAGATCTCATTATGCCAAATTATTACTAAAACATCGTAGTCAAATGTTAGTGTTTATTAAGCTTTATTAAGGGTAAGTATTTTTCTTCGTTCATTTTATCAAATGGCTGATTTTCAAAAGAGCATGAGAAAAGCACTTAATGTGTATTTTTTCTTCACCTTTTAACTGGCAATAACTTCTTGAAAATTAGTCAGGTATTATTAAAGAAAAAATTCTTTCTTCTAGGGTTCATCATAGATTTATTTTTTAAATGCTAGTGACAGAAAAATGATCAATCAGAATTGCTTTCTGTCTCCTTTAGCCACTGCACATCCTCATCACTTAGAATTTTTTTAATATATACAAATGTAATGTACAGACAATGTTGGAATAGCTTATGTAGCTGTCCTGCTAATTACAATTTTATTTTAAGAAACTTGTGAATGAAATTAGAGTAAAAATTTAAACTTACAAGTTGTTACATCTTTGCATAAACAGATGGCAAAATCTGTTTTGGAGGGTCCATATAGACATGTCTCATTTAGAGTTTTTTTATTTCAGCAGAAAATGTGATGGGTGGTGTGTAACAAGAAAAAAGAAGCGCTTGCCCTTGTTGGGACTGGTTAAATTAATCTTACTTGAAGTATTATATTACTACAAGTATCCAAAATATCAAAACTGGATTTAAGATAGTTATCTCTTTCTGATCAGTTTAAGTTACCGGAGTCCCTTCTGTGTGTATGCGAGATGGATAATTACAGCAGCAGCAGTTCTTTCAGCAGAATGTCTAAACTAAGAACTTCTATAGCCACTTTTTTTTTCCTCTCCTCTTATTACTAAACTTGATTGAGCCTGATTCTTCCAGTGAGGAACACTGTGATCTGTTTGATCCTTAGACATTAAGTGCTGCCTGGTACCTGTTACAGCTGCCACCCATCCATGCCTCTGGATGGGTGTGCATTTTGCCCAAAAGGAAGCGTCCCCCGTGGTAGCATCTGGTTCACAGATTTGCAAGATTTAGTGACTGAGCCCTACAATATGATATGCATAGGTTCAGGGCAGATAAAGGCTGTTTCACTTGATTCAAAATGTTGTTGGTTTTCAGGACCCAATCCAGGGAAGTGCTTTGAATCTGATCTTGCTCATATCAAATTCAGTGGCACAATTCCTGCTGACATCAGTGTGGCTGTGTTGAGCCTGTTGATAGTCCTTTTGATGTTAGACTACCAGTGCATTTAGCTAATATGTTTAAGTGCTTTTCTGGATAGGGGCCATGGCAAATTGTAAAGCGTTATATAGTTGGGAATATTTGTGTTCAGTTTGCAATTTATGTCAGTCCATACCAATTTGTTCAATATGGGCAGGGAAAAGACATGAGACATCATTCATTTTGCTGTTGTCGTTGTGTATGTAAGTATTAGAAAATTGGTGACAATTTTGCCTTCTCTTTTATTAGTTAGGGCTAGAAGTATAGCTTGCAAAAAAAAAAAATCCTGAAAAAATGCCCACTGAATGTGTTTTCCATGTAGAAAGAATCTTCAAAATCACGTTGATTCAACATTTGTAACAGCCTTACTTAGCAGCTAGAGAGAAGGATGCACCTGAGCTTTCTTATACTTCCCTAATATTTGTTAATTTAGAATTTTCTTTTTACTTTGGTGTGCAAGTATATAATGTTTAGTGGTTATAAAGTTCATTGTGTGTCCATCACATTCAAGTACAAGCACAGGTTCTATGAAATGCAGCAGGTGTTAGGTGTAGAACACACACTATTGTAGGTTAGTAACAAAGAGTTGGTGTTCCAGGACAATTGTCCTAGTCTTGGAACACTAGTGTAAGTTGAGGTTGTATTGTGCATCTCATCAGACAATGTAATTAGGACCATTAAAAAATCAGTCTTATTATTAGCAAACACTTCTCAAATCCTGCATTTCTGATCTTTCTGAAGTAAAAGTGTCTCATTTCCCTCTTCAGCACCATTTTTTTTTTTTGTGTTTTTTCATAGACAAAGGAAAACATGTTGGCTAATGGTAAACTTGATGATTATAATGATGATGAAGAGAATGAAGACCTAATGTGGAGGTTGCCCAAGGAAGAAACAGACTTTGAAGATGATTTTCTGGAGTATGATCAGGAGCATATCAAATTCATTGATAATATGTTAATGGGATCAGGGGCTTTTGTGAAGAAAATTTCACTCTCACACTTTGCAACCACTGATTCAAACTATGAATGGAAAGCACCCAAAAAGTCATCCATGGGTAACATTCAGTGTTCATCAGATTTTGATGATTTTGACTATAGCTCTTGGGATGCTATGTGCTATCTGGATCCTAGCAAGGCTGTTGAAGAGGATGATTTTGTAGTGGGCTTCTGGAATCCATCAGAAGAAAACTGTGGTGTTGATGCAGGAAAACAGTCGATCTCATATGACTTGCATACGGAGCAGTGTATTGCTGACAAGAGCATTGCAGACTGTGTGGAAGCCCTGTTGGGCTGCTATCTGACCAGCTGTGGTGAAAGAGCTGCTCAGCTTTTCCTGTGTTCATTGGGGCTAAAGGTGCTCCCTGTAATTAAAAAGACTGATTGGGAAGGCACACTGTGTGTTACCGGAGAGAACTGTAACAGTGAGCAGAAAAGTCTTTCACCAAACTCTGTTTCTGCTTCTGTAGCTAGTTCAGAGCCTTCTCTGTGTAAAGACCTGGAGTATGGCTGTTTGAAGATTCCACCAAGGTGTATGTTTGATCACCCAGATGCTGAAAAAACCCTAAATCACCTTATTTCTGGTTTTGAAAACTTTGAGAAGAAAATAAATTACAGTTTTAAGAACAAGGCTTATCTTCTTCAGGCATTTACTCATGCCTCTTACCATTATAATACCATTACTGGTAAGTTGTTTTCAAAAAACCCTGTAATTTTTTCTCCATATTGCAAAAGCAAGAGAAGTAGTACTTTGTGTTCCCATATGTAGTGTTTTTTTAGACATCACATGTTACAATAGACTTGGAATACAGTATCTTAGAAAATAGTATTTTGCTTAATATTTAGAGGGGGATCACTGGCTCAGTTTGTGTCTCAGTGATTATCCATATTTTGATTTGATGCAGATAGAATATATTTACTGAGGCCTCACCAAGTTTTGAGAAACAGCATTGGTGATAAATGCTCTATCACTAGCTGTGTATGACTGACATTAAACCCTCATTTAATGGAAATAAGTTCTTGTAGATCTCTGGAAAATTGCCATGTACTTCAGGAAATAGCAGTCGTATTTTGCAAATACAGTTAGCAAATTTGTTCTGTAATTGAATCCCAAGAATGTTATGCTTTGTCTGTACTTCTGAAGATGAACTGTAGACTACAGCTTTTATTAGCTGAATAATCTATAGGATTGCAGAATATAGAGAGTTCTCTTTGAAGCTGTGAATTCAAAGTCCTAATTTAAGTCTAGGCATTTTACTGAGTAAATATTTAAAGTCATAGTTTGAAGTAATTGCCTAAATCAGACTAAATACTAGTTTCAGACTAACATTTAATGTTTATGTACATGATCTCATAAAAGATTTACAGCAGTAGAAATTTGTATTTCTGTGATCTTTAACTGCTCTTGCTTGTAGTAATTAATGTAATATTTGTTCATTCTAAAACTTTGCTTATTTTCCTACAATAATATGCAATCAAAAGCAAACTATGGTAAAATTCCAACCCTATTTGTAGTGATCGGTAAATTTCTTCGCAGTCAGCAGTCTGAATTTTTCCTCATAGTGAATTGGTCCCTTATTCCAAGGAGTGAGAAATCTCTACTTTCATTAAAGAAATAAGTAATTTTGAAATGCTACTATATTGAGAAACAGTTCTGACAAAACACAGAAGCGCTCCTTTAGTTTTTCCTTATAGGTGATATTACCCATATATGTATTTACTTTTTACAAATATTTCATAAAACATATTGAAGGTGGATGACTCCTTTATTTTTTTATGCATACATAAATATCTATATACACTACCGGAAACCTTGAAACATAGTGTCTAATTGAAATTACATTGTTGAAATTGTAGGAAAATTTTTGATTTCATTTCTATTTACCAAGTGAGACATCTGTGAATAGCTGTTACCTGTAACATTTTCTCTTTAAGGAGTAGCTAGCGGTTCAGATCTGACAGTGTCTTCTTAGGTTAAGCTGCTATAAAAGCAACTTAATGCGAGTCATTTCACTCTCATTGTCACTTCGGTAGTAGTTTGTCTTCCTGCTCAACCTACCTACTCCTGTTTGCATTCAAGAGGGTTTTTGCTTTTGTTTGTATTCTAAAAATGGATATTCTTAGCTCTCTGTCCCCATGGCCTCAAAAAAGCAAAGGCTTGACAATTTTAGTTTCTATTTATATTCTAAATAGGATCTTTGTTGAAGGTGTCTAACATGTGGCAAATCAGACAAAAACCTCAGATTTTGTATTCCCCTTCTCTTAATACATTGATTTTTGTATTAATTTGGTTTATCTATTTATTTATTTTTTAAACTGTTACAGTTTTCAGATCAGCCTGCTGTAGAATTTCTTAATTGTACTTTTTGATGTTTCTCAGCACAACATGAAGATCTGTGGTAAAAACATTAATTGATTATAAACACAGCTGTTTTTCTAACCTGCCAAACCAGAATTTTGTTGAAAATTGGCTTTATCATTAGATAGAGCTCTTTTTTTTTCTGACTTCTTTTTTTTCAGTAATTCATTAGCAATCTCTTTAAACACAAAGATACTTCTTTTAAAAAACAAATTGTTTTCTCTGAGCATTGGTTAGTTTGTGGAATTTACATGGTAGTGTACCAAACTTCTTATCCAGGAAGCCTGGAAAGAATGTGTATGTTAAACTTAATTGTGGTGTTGTACATTCTTTTATTTCCAATGCTTTAAGATTGTTACCAGCGCTTAGAATTCCTGGGAGATGCAATTTTGGACTACCTCATAACCAAGCACCTTTATGAAGACCCACGGCAACACTCTCCAGGAGTTCTTACTGACCTACGATCTGCTCTAGTCAATAATACCATTTTTGCATCATTAGCTGTAAAGTACGACTACCACAAGTACTTCAAAGCTGTCTCTCCTGAACTGTTTCATGTTATTGATGACTTTGTGCAGTTTCAAATGGAAAAGAATGAAATGCAAGGAATGGATTCTGAGGTTAGTGGAAGTAGAAGAAATATGTTCAGTATCTGATTTGAAGCATGTCACTGGATTTCTTAGCATTTTTGTAATGTTTTATGCATGCAGCAGCCAAAGAAGCAGGCTCCCAGCAATAAAGGATGCAATATACAAAGTAAAATACAGACTTCAGAAAGTATAAAATCAATTGGAACTTTCAGAAATTAATTGATTTGAAAGCCATGTGCCTCTAGGTTTTTCTGTGGTGCTTGATTTTAGTCATTGTTTGCTCTTGTGTTGTTAGAACAATGTGGGACACACACACACACTTAGCTTGGTGCTTTCACCAACTGATTGGAAGCACTGCTACAACATAAAATTGTGATGAGTTGCTAAGTCACATAGTGCTGATTCAGGGTAGGTATCCCTTCAACACCATGAGCAATGCTACCTTGGCACAATGCTGGGATTATTAGATGTAGTACACTTACAAGAGATTTCTGCTTTTTTTTCTTACTGTTTGTACTGGAGGAGATGTTAGTGCACTATACTCAAGTATGTCTGATATACTCTTCAAGGCTTTCTATCTGCTATCCTGGGAAACATTATATGCGTCTTTCAAGTAAGCCACTTGAAAAACAGTTTCACTGAAGACCTGCAAACACAGGTCATATCTTGTGCAGTGCAGGAAAGCTGATGACAATGAAACCTATTTTTTGGAGAATGTAGTAAAAGTAATTCATTTACATAAGCTGCTTGGGAAATTTGAGAGCAAAGGCCTTGTGAGTCAAATTCTAATCAGGATCTGGAAGAGATGGTCTTCTCATTATCCTTCTTTAAAAGTTTGTCTTCTGAAAAACTATCCAATCTCTTAAAAAATACTCTGTCTGACAATATGCCAGCACCAAATAAATATTATTTTTTTAGTTAGTAATTTTTTTTCTGATCGACAATTAAAAACTTTAGGAATCAAAATACTTCAGTCACATGTATGTGTTCACAGCCCTTGCACTCTGTTGCAGAGTGAAAACCATGTTTTATGGGAAAGATTCATTAAACATTGAATAAGAAATTTGTCACTGAAATTTAGATAATATAAATTACTTTACATTAGAAGATCAAACTCTTATCTCTCTTGTTTCTTCACAATATGAGTGAAAAGGCTAGGAACTTACTTTAGGAGCTTATAGTAGTGATTATTGCTTTGTTCAGTTTTTGCTGGTATACAAAAAGAAACTTTCACCAAAGTTGCAACCAAATTGTGTGATAGCTGTTTCAAATAAAATCCTTGTTTCACTCTCCCTATGCCTGCTGCCTATCTTGGTCTGGCACTGAAGTACTGAAACTCTTATTTCATCACTTAATGTAAGAGTCTTTGTTTCTGCAGTTCATGCCAGCTAGACTGGTTTCCATGTGCATCTCCACGTCATCTGCTTTTCTTTTGTTTCAAATCTCACTTGTGAAACATCTGTCCCTTGCCTTACAGCTCTTAGTTTCTCTCTTCTGTTATTTCAGTATAACGCAAAAGTGCTTCAATTTGCACTTGATACGAAGTACACTACTCAAAACAGTTGAACTTGGTTTTTAACAGTTGAACTTGGTTTTTAACATCCAATTTCCCATTTGGATTGCTGTATACGTCAGGTCTGACTACTTGTTTGATTTATTTTAGGTAGAAATATTGGGTGGAACACATTTATGAAGTATTATGGTCACTCTTAAGAGAACTGAATCGGATTTTAAACCCTAAATGGAGTGAGAGGCTGGGAGAGAAGACTGACAGAAACTTATTTCTCTTTAGGCAGAGTAGCATAATGGTCAAAAACTTTGTTTTCAAGTTACTTTGAAGTTAGGCGAGTGTATATTACGTATTTTTGAGCTATTTTAGTGAAGGATTCGATTTAACTGAAGACATTTAAGATGTACACTGAAAGTTTATTTTTGATGATGAGAATAATCTATTGTCTTAAATTGGTAGCACAGAAGAAAACATTACCTGCTACATTTAAATATCTAAGTGTGCCTATTAGCTCAGTCTGGTGGTGTTTTTCAGTTTTTCAGTTATTAGTGGCTTACTTTACTAGTGCTTGTTTCATGCTTGTCTTCAGGGGTAGATAAGGTAAGGAAAGGTACATGGAACTTTCCTTCAGTGACTGGACTTGGAGATTTTAAAAGTCTCTTTCTAGGAGATATATAACGTGTAAACTTTTCCTTTATTATGGGTAGCTTTCTGGACACTTCTGTGTGGTTCTAATTAGAAGAAACAGACCCATGGTGAAATCCTACAGAATTATCACAGAAGGAATTCACAAAGCATACAAGTTCCCTGTACGCAGTTGTGTTTGGGATTTTTTTCTCATTTGAAAAATGATATAACCAGCAGTTTGTTTTTACTGGGGAATAAAGGAACAATTTTGCTGTGGAAAGTTGTCAATTAAAAACTTAAAGGGAGCAGCACAGGATATAGGATGTAAGAGCTTACATTTCTGAAGATCTTTCTTTAAGTGAAGCAAACTTTTTTCTCTTTTCCCCTCCCCTTCTCTCTCCCTCCCACCCTTGTCTTTTTTTAATTGCAAACAGCTCAGAAGATCTGAAGAAGATGAAGAAAAAGAGGAAGACATTGAAGTACCAAAGGCCATGGGGGATATATTTGAGTCCCTTGCTGGTGCCATTTATATGGATAGTGGAATGTCTTTGGAAATGGTTTGGCAAGTGTACTATCCAATGATGAGGCCACTAATAGGTATTGACTGCTTTCAGAAAATTATTAATAATTAGGTACCATCTGCTGTGAAAAGAGCAAAGATAATTTTTGTTTCTCGCTTGTTTTTTCAAATAGAAAAATTTTCTGCTAATGTGCCCCGTTCCCCAGTGCGAGAGCTGCTGGAGATGGAGCCAGAGACAGCCAAATTTAGGTAAGAATATACTCTCTTCGATACACACTGACAGAAAATGTTTCTAAGCTGTGCTTCATAAACTACTGAGAATTTTTAAATGTCACAAAGTACTTTGTGAAGTAATTTCTTTTGCACTAAGCAGCTAACTATCATTGTGTCCACTGTTCTTTCTTTTTTTACCTTGGATAGCTTTCTGAGTATTCTGAGAAATGTAACTATTTCTGTTTAACTTTACTACTTTAACTTCTGTAGAAAAGGAATGTAGGTCTCTTATTTCACATTAACTTGCCTAGGCAGTAAGTAATTCTTGTGTATATTTTTGCAGTCCTGCAGAAAGAACTTACGATGGAAAGGTCAGAGTTACAGTGGAAGTTGTAGGAAAGGGAAAGTTTAAAGGTGTTGGCAGAAGCTACAGGATTGCCAAATCTGCAGCTGCGAGAAGAGCACTACGAAGCCTCAAAGCAAATCAACCTCAGGTCCCAAACAGCTGAGACTCCTCTTAAAAATAAATGAAATGGGGAAAAAATAACATACGAATAAAGCAAATATTAAAAAAAGTTGATGTTGAGAGGAACAGATGGGAAGACAGAATTTAAAGTTTGTTTGATAACAGAATAGATAACAAAACATTTAACATGTATAAAATTTTGGAACTAATTGTAGTTATAGTTTTTTGCGCAAACACAATCTTGTCTTCTTTCCTCACTTCTGCTTTGTTTAATCACGAGAGTGCTTTAATGATGACATTTAGCAAGTGTTCAGAATAATTGTTGTCAGGTCTTTTTGGTTTACTTTTCTTGTCAGTACAGCTTTGCTTAGTATTAGAAGGCCAGGGAGCTTATGCCTAATGCAGTTGCTAGATTTATATATAGTAATCTTGAAATTCTTCAATCTGTGCACTAGTGCCAGTCATAAAGCAGTTGATAAACTGTGCTGGATGATTGGGTATAAGAAAGATTAAGTGTGCCAGTATTCTCCTTTTTATTTTCTTTTTTTTTTATTCTCTCCATGTCATCTTTTTACATTAAGATGACATTCCCAATCATTATTGCACTTATTTGTTAGGGACAGATTTTAATTGAAATGGCTGGCATACTGGTAGAGTGAAACTTAGGTTTCCTTATGCCACACAGTCTTGCATTAAAAAAGGTTCTTGCCTTAAAAATAAATAAACCCTCATTAATAATCTTTAATTTCTGGTCTTTTTTGGAACAAACTGTTTTACATTCCCTTCATTTTGTTATGCATTTTACAATGATACAGCTCTATATTTACAGTACAACTCATTACTATAGCTGTGACTTATTACAGGATTATAATAGAAATTATATTCATATATATGTAATTAGGTTATTTTTAACAATTCTGAGGAGGTGGTTAGTCTACAGTTTTTTTTATACCATAAACAAAATATGGTCTTTGGCTAAAATTCCAATTTTACACAAACCTGCAAGCTAGGTAGTTCCGATACTGGAAACAGCAACAAATAATTGCACAGTGCAAACTGTCACTAACAAAATAACCTTAGACATATCACACCTAAGATATGCTGCAGATTTTATAGTCAATTGGTTACGTATTTAACAAACAGAGCACCTTTACACTTAGAGATATTTCCACGTAAATTTCTTACTGTACTTTTCAGAGTTGCATGCGTATTTCATCTACCAAAGCTGTGCTGTTAAATAACATGAAAGTTGATGTTTGAGATATAACTGCCGTACTTTTGATACATCTGTGATTTAGGTCCTTAATTTAGAGAAACTAGCTCATTGGTGTTTTGGTCTACTGGGAGCGTGGGGGGAAATCATACTTTTATTTTTTAGGCTTTGCCTATACTTCTTTAATTAGATTTTTGTAGGCACTCTTCACTTAAATACCTCAGTTCTTTTTTTCTTTTCTTTTCCTTTTTGTTTTTGCATGCATTGGGTTTTTTTCTGTTTTGGTGCTATGTTTATATATTATGCTTGAAATTTTAATTTTTTGCACTGTAACTATAATACCTCTTAATTTACCTTTTAAAAAAGCTGTGGGTCTCGTATTCCCACCAGTATCAATAGAGGTTTGCTGCAATTTTGCCCTGTTAATTATGCTTGAAGTTTGAGAAAGCAGAGCAAGGTGTTTTAACGTTTTCCAGCACAATAGTTTGAACTTGATGCTGTGTCTTATGAATTAAATTACAAACAAATACTGTATTTCCTGCTTTTAAACCCTATTCCTTTCCTCAGAAATGCACACTAAAACAAAAGAAAAACTGTCAGCTCTTGCTTTCTTAACAAAAAATTAAAGTAAATGCCTTAGTGACAAGGGGCAGACATTAAGCTTTTCTGAAATACAGTTTTCAAAAGTTCTTATATTTACTATCTCAGTCACTTTTCATTCTGTGAAAAGGACCATTCTTGTATTTGAAAGCTGCTTGTTATAGGAGTCAGACCAAGAAATAAAATACTAGCTTATAAAAAAGGCTAGTATTTGTTTGGTACTTAAGTCATGAAAATATAGCAAGGAGATCTAAGAACTGCAAGTGTAAATGATACGGTGATGTGGAACAATAAAAACATGCAGTCCAAATTTTCAAATGTAAATTGCTTTGCATTAGCTGTTTGAAAAAACAAACGGAAAAAAAAGGCATTGATTTAAGCTATAGCTCATTCTTTGTAGGACTGAAGTTTCTTAGTGAAAGTACATGATTACTGATGTCAACAATTCTGTTTCTGGCCAGTCATCAATCTGCAGATTAAATCAGACCATCTAGAAAGTCTTAAGTAATTTTGATTGCATTATGAAAAACTAAAATTTCAGTTATTCTTTGAATGCCTAAAATTCTTACTGATTGTTACAAGGTTATAGATTCTCAGGGGTTTCAGGTAATTGTTAGCAGTGAAGTGGTTGCAGAGTGTTTGGATGCAGAGAAAATCAACTGAACTTACTCTGTGTTTCAGAACAGTTTAATGATCACTTTGTTACTAGATACAGCGTACGAATTGGACATCTGAAATGTGTAGTGGCTGACTATAAAGTAGTTTCTGCTGCTGATGCGTTTTTAAATGCGTTTTAAATGCCGCGATTTTTTCCAGTGTGACCTCATTGAAATACTTTTTATCCTTTGAGACAGAAAATCCATATTAGTTTCCATGTTATACATCTGTGTGTTTTATCCTACAGTTGATATGATTTTGATACTGGACAGTGTATGCTATTAAAGACCTAAATCTGATCATTTGAAGGTTGGGATAGAAATCACTTGACATGCTATAAGCACAAGTGTAAGCGGACTGTTGCAGCCCATCTTCAAAAGCAACCACACAGGCTCATCATAAATAGTGTGGGGGTTAATTGGCATGAACCTTGGGGTTTTTTATCTAAGTCCTGTTATACTGTACTTTAAACAGTCCTCCTAACTATGCTGCGTTTTTATTTTTATGGCTTTTTTTTTGCGCTGTTCTGTTCATGTAGCACAAATAAGCATTGCACTTGGTACCATGCTTTACCTCATTTCAAGGAAAAAAATGCTTAACAGAGAGGAAAAATGTGGTTTGGCCTTGCTGCTGTTCTGATTTAATGACTTTGAAAAAGATAGTTTTTAATGCCTGCAATGTGTCATTTACTTGCACAACTTAAATAGGTCATTTGTAACGTCTGTGGCATTTTTACTGTATGTGGAAAAATACAACAAAGATGTGTAACAACTCTTGATTGTATTTTGAAGCTATTATTTTTCTACTACATCATTTTACTGTTATGTGAAGTAATTAAAATTAGAATGACCTCTGACTGACACTCCAGTAATTATCTCTGAACAAACCAACATATTACACATATAATGTAGTTTTTGGGAGAAGACAGCCCATAGTAATTTGGTCAACCTCAGCTAAATCTCTGTTCAGTCTGAATATTGAGTGCCCAGTAGTGACTTCTGAAGTGTTTGTTCAGCTTGATGCTGCTAAAGTCCATACAAAAAAAAAGCCTACTATTTTTAAGTCTCATGACACAATAGTATGTTGCAACTGCCAAGTACAGAACTTGAACGGGAACCAGTTTTGGTGCTGGGGAGGAATACAGTGGTGGCCCAGGGATGAGGTGCCAGATCCTCAGCTAGTGCAAATTGATGTAGTATCATTTTAGTCAATGGAACTGCATTTGTTTACATACCTGAAGATCTTGTGCTTGTATGTATGTTGCAGAGTTTCAGTTTTCCTCCTTGTGAGCAAATATAGAACCATCAACTGGAAAATGGGGGGGGGGTTATGTTACTGCATATGACATAACATATGCTACATAGTCTATGCATTTATCTGTACAGAAAATGAATTCTTTGTATCCCAGTCACAGCAGCACAGGCAATCCGAAAATGACAAATAGCATAGCGGTCTGCTGTGATGCTGCACTTGACTCTGACAGTATTCTGGGTTTGTTTTGGATGGGTTTCCCCATGAAAACATTCTTATGGAAATCTCTGTATTTATTACATGAGTGAAGCAAGAAGCATTTTGGTTTTTGATACTTAATTACTGACATTGATCCTTTTTCAATTGCTGTAATATTCAAGAAGTTGATTTCTTTACTTTTATGTTAGATTTTAAACTTAAAACACTACAGTTCATGACCATCAAATGTAATCTAAATATCAGCTGTAACTCAATATGAATTATGTTAGCAAATATCTAGAGGTCATTGTAGTATACTCCACTAGCAGTTAAAATTAACTTCTATCAAAGCTAACTACATTTCTTAAAAATAAATTTTATCCAATAAAGTCCTTGGGGTTTTCCCTCTTCTATTTGAATGGCAACCACAGACTACTTTAATTGCTTTGTAGATGCACTCAGAATTTACTGCAGCAGCAAGTTGGGGAGAAAAATGTTCATGAACAATAATTGGAAATTGCAGGCATTTTTATTGTAAATAGTGTGACTGAAAAGATGGTTAAAATCAAGTAGAATGAATAACAAATATAATTTGATGGACAATAAAATATTTACCATCACATGCTGCAGCTGTCTTTAAGGGACATAAAATGTAATTCATTCATACTGTAATCATGCTGCAGAAGTTTGCAATCTGCACCTTATGGATCACAATTACCTTTAATAGTTTTTTGTAATAATTGTAGCTGAGTATATCTCCAATAAAGTTATGGTCTGTTCACCTTGTATTGTCGTTTTGCCTTTTTTTTAATTCCTGTTAATCTCTCCATAAATCTTCTAGAGTTTACAAAAAAATTGCTGTTCAATCGAAATAAAAAAAGATTTGTGAAAACATTTGTGAAAACACTATTTCTTGACCTTATTTAAAGACAGGTCTGCTTGTCTCCTTCCTCTGATGAATGAACTGTCTTCATAGCTATGGGAAGACTCTTAAGGGACGCTCAGGTTAAAAATGTTGGTGTATGTGGTACGATTTGATCTCTGTGTTGACCATTATACCTGCAAAATGTCTGTTTGAGCTGGGAGGCCCCAGAGCACAGGGGTTCTGTAACACAGGTTTGCATGACTGGCACATGTTTTAAGAATAATATGTTAATATGAGCTAGTAGTCTCGCTATTAATAACATCAGTTTCATTACTTTTCTGTTTGTTTTCTGTTTATATTTTGCTTAACCTGAATATTGAAAGTGTGTTTGTAAAGTGTTCTGACTGACACAGGGATGTCATGTATCTTTTGTAGAGACAAGTCAGACCTGCCAGACAAAGATCAGGAGTCTTCCTTTCTGAAAACTTCACAGTGCAGCGGTCACTTCTTTGGCATCTGCAGTGGGCACCTTTTACTGCACATTTTGCTTTAAGTTGTAGAGAAAAGCCTGCTGGGCTGCTGGTAGGCATGGTGATACCTTTTTCTGGGATTTGGAGGAGGGCACTATAAGCTCCAGTGTGTAGGCTAGTAAGGATGACAACACAACCCTCACCTCCCCAGTTCTAGCAAGTGAGTCAAATCAGAAAACCTTTTCCCCAAATTTTCTGCAGGAAAATTGTTTTAAAAATAATAATAATGAAAATTAGTTGAAGATGCCATTATATCCTGTTAATTGTGGCAAAATGAGGTGAGGTATGGCTGCCTCAAATTGAGTCTGCAAGAAAGTGGTCCATCCCTTGCTGGGTAGCACTCTGAAGCAGCCAGAGTTCTCCAGAAAGTCAAGGTGTAAAATTAACAGAGGTTCTGCTTCAAAAGCAAGAGGCCACATTTTTTTTTCTGCAAACTTGCTTAGTATGCCTTCCAGTCCTGCATCCAAGACATTTAGGAAGATGTTGAAGGGCACAGGGTCAAGGATGGAGCCCTGTGGAACCACACTAGTGACAGGTCACCAGTCTGATGTCACCCCATTCTCTGTAACCCTTTTCGTCCGACGCATGAGCCAGTTGCTCATCATCACGTGATGTGTTTATGTAGCGGGGGGCTGGACATTTTGTCCAGAAGGATCCTGTGAGAGATAGTATCAAAAGCTTTACTGAAATGATTGTATCTATTGCTTTTCCTATATCAACCTGGTGAGTTACCTTGTCATAAAAGGAAATCAGGTTTGATAAGCAGGACTTTCCCCTCAAGAAGCTGTGCTGGCTGTGACCAATGACTGTGTTGTCTTTCCGGTGTTTTCAGTACCTCCCAGAATAATCTCCACAGCTTTACCAGGCACTGAAGTGACACTGATAGGCCTGTAGTTTCCAGAGTCCTCCTTCTTGCCCTTCTTGAAAATCAGGACAACATTCACCAACTTCCAGTCAGGTGGGACCTCTCCAGGTTCCCAAGACTGCTCAAAAATCATCAGAGGTTTTGCTGTGACATCAGTCAGCTCTTTGAGGATTCTTTGATGAATACCATCAGGCTCCATAGATTAACAGGGGTCCAGCTGGAGCAGCAGATCCCACACAATTTCAGGGTTGGCTGGGAGTTGATAATTTTCAGAGTCGTGGTCCTCCAGCTCAGGGCACTGAGACCCCCTTAGTCAGTCACTGGTGCTGAAGGCAGAGGTAAAGAATGTTTTAAACACCTCTGCCTTTCCCATGTCCCTGTTTGTGAGGTGACCATCATTATCCTGGAATAGGCTGATGTTTTTACACTGCCTATTGCCATTAATATACTTGGAAAAATTATTTTAAAATTTTTCCCCCACACTTCTGGCAACTTCAACTCCATTTGAGCTTTGGCCACCTGACAAATGTCCTGACAATCCTCAGTGCTCACCGTGTAGGAACTGAAAAGAGAATACCCGTGTCTATCTGAGGAAGAGTCTACAGGTACTGGTTTCTCATCTTACTACAAGAATAAATGTTTTATAATTGCATCAGTAGAACTAAGATGTATTTGGTTAGCTGTTATTACTCTTAAGTAAAATCATATAGGAAAAGGAGTTTGAAAATTGAGGGGAGTAAGTTTTGGACAATGGTTGTCCTGAGAAGAGGTAGTAGTAACAAAGCTAATCATAACTTCAAATCCAGAAATGCAGAGGAGCAGCTTTGGTGCTTGTATGGGCTTCCCTTAATGCTGCTGCTAGAGTCCAGGTGCAGGATCTGTTCCTTAGAGGAAATCTCCATGTCAGTGGACACAGGCAGTACTGACGTGTAAGCAGGCTTTATTTTTCTCATAGCTGTAATTAGGTCTTTCCTTATTGTAGAATGTGAACAAGAATGTCATTTTGGTGAGCAAAATAACCAAGAATCTTCCCAGTTTTATGAAAACAGTATCACTTACTTTGCTGCTTAACCATCTCCACTTACCAGGCTTATACTATATTTTTAACATTACTTTTTATGTATATTTTATTGGAAGTCTCATGCTAGCTTTTAAATTGAAGTAATTTTCTTCTGTTAGCTTGAAAATTTCCTGTAGTTCTGAGTTCCTGTCTGGCTCTCACTGAAGTCACTGGGAAGACATCCACTTGGGCTCTGTAACTTGTGTGCCTTTGTGTAACTTGTGTTTGAACTTAACACAAAAGTTCTTCAGACATGATAAGTGTAAATTCCAGATGTCAAGCAAAAAGTGAGAACCAGTGATGTGCAAAGGCAGCCTCTGCTGTTGCTCTTCTGCGGTTTTTGTTGCTTTTAAATAGAATGTGGTACATTGACTGACTGCCTACTGCTGAGATAACCTCATCTCTTCTCCCAAGTAACAAGTGACAAGACTAGAGGATATGGCCTTGAGTTTTGCAAGAGGAGGCTCAGACTGGGTATTAGGAAAAATTTCTTCACTGAAAGAGTGGTCAGGCACTGGAACAGGCTGCTCAGGGAGTGGTGGAACCACTTGATCCTATAATGATCCTATGATGATTCTACTTCAGGTGTGCCCTCTGCGCACAGCAGCATCGGGGTTAACTCCCACCCGTTTCTCTGCAGTCTGTGGAGCTGTAGGGCATCATTTGGTTTTCCTGCCCTGAGACCACCCTTTCAAAACGAGGTGAGTTGAATGAGAAAGAGGCCCCTTCCTCCCTAACCTCAGGGTGGCACTCAGCTGATGGTATGGATCCCACACAGTAGCCTGAAGCTGGAAATGTTCTTCCAGGGAAAGTAATGGGACAAGGAGAAAAATACTTCATCAGGCTGCAGCATGGCCAGGGAATCACTCGTTATTCCAGGGTCACTCTCATCTCTTGCCAAGGTGAGGATGATCCTCTCTTCTTTACTGCCACTTGGCCTGAAGTGGGGCAGATGAACTGCTGCAGCTGTTCCAGCATTTGTAATAAGCTGGTGCTAAGTTACAGATTTCACTTACCTAACTGAATCACTGAGTTCCATGAGGAGACTGCAGGATCACCAGTCCAGTCCTCAACTATGTATTCCTTTAAAAGAGCAGTTATCACAGAAGTACTTGAGTGCCACTTCTGCATCACTTTTAGGGTAAGGTTTTTAACTTTAGTTTCTCATCTATACAGCAACACAGAGAGAAGAGCAGCGCTATGTTTGTATGTGGTGCCTGTCTCACAACTACCATAATTAGTAAAAAAGAGCAGTCAGCACATCTCATTAAGCACAGATATCTGCTTCCATGTTCTTACACTACAGCCGCTTAAATCAGTTATTTTTGCTTTTTTTGTATTCATTCTCCAGTCACCAGCTGGACAATTTAGACAAGACACAGGTGTCTGAAAGAAACCTTCCCTGAATTCAGTAGAACCTCAGTAGCTTGATTGTTAAGATTCGAGAGTCATAGAATGGTTTGGAATGAAAGGGAACTTAAAATGTAGTTCCACCCTGCCCCATGATGGTCAGGGACACCTTCCACTCGACCAGATTGCTCAGAGCCCCATCCAAGCTGGCCTTCAACACTTCCAGGAACTGGACGTCCACAGCTTCTCTGCCCATTCTAAGATCTACTGTATTCTCACGCAACTATAGCAATTAATACTATTTTGCAGCACCAATTTCAAGCTGAGAAATTATTGCTTTCGGGGTGATTCTAGCTGGAATAGCAGAACATTATGTTCTTGCCAGCAGCACTCATCACCTTTTTCCCAGCTTTGCATAGTACATGTGCTCTAGGCAAAAGAGATCTCATTATACAAACAAGCATGGCATAGGCAGCTGTACTCCCTGTCTGGCCAAGTGGCTGCTGTGCGGGGCTGTGCCAGCAAAAAGCTCTCATAGAACAAGGGCAAAAGTTCCTGGGACTCTGCCTCAGCAACGGTGTTGAAATTGCTGGTGGCGGAGATGGGAAGGGATCTATGGAAGATTTAGTAATAATTTTTTACTGTACCAAATGCATTTGTTGGGCTTTCAAATGTTGTCCTTTCTGTGGAATCTGTCAGGTAGAAGGGCTCCTGCATGAAGCACTGAGCACTGCCTGCCATGAGGGGTTGGATTCCCAAAGAATGCCACTCTTTTCAGCAGGTACAGCAAGGCAGAAGAGGGCAAGGGCTGAATCAAACACACATCCTTGGGCATGCACATTGAGAGGGAAATCCTTATTTTGCCTAATATTTAATTGCAAGCCATTGAATTTAGTGTAAAATAACCATACAGCAACCCCTGTGGAAGGTTTCTTGTAAAGTAATGTCGGTTTATTGGCAGGTTGGCTAAGGTGAAGGGTTACTTAAAGCAGCAGCTAAATAAATCATAGCAGAGCCTTATGGCACATAGGCTGTAGGAACTAAACTAGACATGGGTACACAGTCTATGGTAGATATGCAGCAGCTACTTTTTCTATAGGATATGGTGTCTTGATGTGTGTCAGGAAATCCCAGAAACTACAGTGACTGAGGCAAGGAGTGATGAGGTACCTGCATAAATACCTGAAATGTATCAACAAATAGAGAAAGTTGTAGAATTGAAATATTTTGATAGAAATGCCAAGATTCAGAGACACTTCAAATATACAGAGGAAAGGAAACAGACTTGGGCAACCCAGCACATAAATCAGCCCCCTAGAAAGGGGTGGGCATCATGGGGAAGAGCTGAGCAGTGGTGGAAATAGGCAGAACCAGAGTAGTCCAGGAGGCAGGAGTAAATCCATTGGTAGTGGTTTTCAGGGACCAGTTTTAAGCTTCTGACTTGGTTTCCTTGTAAAGTTAAATCTGTCCTAATTCAGAAGTTGATTCCTTGCCTTAATCAAAGAGGGTCAGAGAAGGTCCTGAATGAGACCAGGCTGGAGAGATTTGAGGTTGATATGAAGGCACAGGAGATTGGTGATTATGACAAGTATGAAGGAGATGAAGCTGCAGTTGGAGCCAGCTGAGGAGCACAAACATTTTTCAGTGGTGGAGGTAGCAGCAGTCTTTGACAGCCCAGTTCTAACTGGGTAAACGGCCTAGTAAAAATCCATTCATCTGCCCGATCTGTTCTAATATTGCATTATTTTAGTACAGTTTCACCCAGTTGCTATCTATCAGTGGGCTTCCATTTTCCTGTGGTTTCCTGGAAACACAGCTGGGATTGTCTCTGGGGAATCTGGACAATGCAGCGTGGTGATACCGGAGCTGGACCCTTCAAGCCTTCAGCTCAACTCCCTCACCAGCCAGAGCTGCACCACAGGGAGGCTTATCCCTTTCCATGACCCACTGCCTGCGGGTTGAAGCTGGAGGCTTCTGGCTGGCCCTACAGTGATGGTAGGGCTGCTTACCTGTGATGGTTAGGGCAAGAATACCCTGAACTGTGCAAAGTTCTGCCCCAGCTGCCTGTGCACCTCCCTCACCTGCAACTGTGATTATGCTTTTTATACGATGCTCCCGAGACTTCGGAATAATTTTCCCTTCTCCCCGTCCCCAACCATCGCTCTCGACTGTCAGTGTTTATAATGGCTGTGCACAATTTCTTCCCTCCCCTAACCTGCCCCCCACCCCAGAGGCAGCTGTATTTCCACAGTGAATGAAGCAATTCCTGTATGTATGATTTTAAAGTGCTTTGGGACCCTTTGGGAGAGAAGGTGCAATTGTACAAGAACAAGATATTATTAAAACAGGAATCCGTGTAATAGGTGATAAATTTTGATACTGTATGTTTAATATAATATGACGGTTGTAAATCCAGTGAATTACCATAGGTATTTGCTGTGCAGTGTGTTTATGAATTGTTTGGGCAGGTGTTTTTCAAGTCCCAGTTTTTCACACAAAACGTGAGTTATAGGACAGTTTAATAATATTCCTTACTAGGCTCCAATATGCCACAATTAGCTGCAGAAATGTTACCACTTGATGGCTGAACTTAGTTGCTGATTAAGTTCATGTATAAGAAGGTAAATGAAAAAAACAGCAGAGAGAAAAAGAGACAAATAAACTTTTATATCTGCCTTTGGTCTCTTATAAGCAAATATCTTTTAAAGCTGCAGATATCAATATCTTCAGTATTGTTCAACCTGTATTTTACATGTGCTTCCACATAAGTTAGAAGCAGGCTATTTTGATTGCAATAATGAAATAGTTCTCTAAAAGTTTATATTCAATAGTTAAACTATTTATATTTATTGATGTTAAGGGATATCTGTACTGCATGTGTTATTTGAATCAAACCTTGTTGTATACCTTTTAAATCAGATCCAAAATAATGTAATTCAGGATTACATACACTCAGAATTTCTTATTTTTATTTTTTACTGACTTCCATATAAAGAGAACTTATAAAACCTTGAAAAAATGTTCCCCATGTCTGAAGAAGAGAGAAGTGCTCTATTTCACTCTTCCATCTGCTTTTGTACCATGAACTAAATCTCATCCTGAGCTGATGTTATGCCAAGCAGCACAGTAGTAAACTATTGAGAGGTAGGGTTGAGGAGAGCTTTAAACTTAGGGACTGAAGAGCATCTTCTCCACCACTGTAGGATTTTGTAAGTGTAAACCAGGGTATGTTTAGTTTTATGAAAGCCTTTTGCTGGTGTTCTTTGGAGTGTGCACTCCTTTGCTTGCTAAGTGTTTTCAGCTCCAGGGTGCTTGATGTCACTTACACACCTCTGTAGCCATTGCTGGCATCTTCCAGATGACTGAAGCTCATGGCTGGGTTTTGGATGTTCTGTGGTCCCACTGCTCCAGCTGATGTCCAGGGTGGCTGAAAGTCCTGCTCACCACTGCCCACTTCTCCAAGTCCCATCCCACCATGGCTCCTGCCTTCCTGAGCACTCGGGAGCTGAGCAGCGCTGGGATCAGGCCCATCATGACTGTCACTGGATCTCACTAGCATGATGCTACAAGCTGGTAGCTCAGATGGAGTCTTACTTAAACATTTTCTTTCCCCTTGACTGGCGTAAGGAAGGCCCCTGCAGCCCGCCCTCCTCCCCACACTGTGCCTTGTGCATGTGTAAAAGCTGCCCTTGGCCCCAGATGATATGTTTGCATTTCATAATTGATGCTGAACTCGACTTGAGGCAGATACGAAAGGACAATTTTTTAAACAGATGTTGCAGGTCACTTGTAAGTTATTTGTCAAATAAGTTTCAGAGCGCAAGCCGCTGCTTTTGCCATTGTAACCAAAGGCGTCTGCTGTTCAGCAGCAGTAATTACAAAGCCAGGGCAACGCAGGGAAAATTCATCTTATTTAAAAGTGTTTTAGTGTCACCAAACAGCTTGCTATGCCATTAGGCAAGTTTTGCTAGACACATTCAAGTTGAGGATTTTAATTTGTTTGAAGTATTCTCTAAAACAGAATTATGTTGGAGTTTACATAAAATGAGAGAATGACATGAAAAGTTTTAACTTAAGCAGCAAAATATAAAGGCTAATCTTATTTAAAAGTAATATGTGTGTCTTGATTGAGTGCCCAGATACACTCAACTGGGACATTTTAGTGGAATCGGTTCTAAGCTGTTACACTGAGTTATACAGAGTAGGTTTTCCTGAGCTCACATTGCCAGACCTGAAATACTCTTGTGGCTGCATTTAATAAAGAAACGAAAGTCTTGGGTAAGGGGATATGATTTTTTATGACAGAAGGAATGCAAATAACTTTTAGTCTCATTGCCTAGACCGGGTTTGGTCTGATTTGATGGAGTTTAATAATGACTTATAACCTGTGCTGACAATGTGCAGACCCGCACAACGTCATTTAACTCATTTATTCTGCTTGCTGTAAAAACAAAGAGATGGCAAATAAATATATGGAAAGTTCATTGTTTGTCAGAGGGCCCAAGCCAAAAGTTTTCAGTGACCTTTTAAAATATGGTCCCAGGCTAGTACTAAAATGTCTGTCACTCAGCGCACACACTTGCACAATTTGGCCTTTTAACCCGTGCATCTTGTTTTTCTCTCTTTCAACTGGTTGTATGAATTTCAAATCAGCTGCAGCTATTTAAGTTTTTGCATTGGAGGATTACTGTAAATTGCAGTCTGACAATTACAATGTACAGCGCACAGGAGAGTTATTAATGGATAGGCCTACTGATGGCCTTTCAGCGCTGACGAGGGCCTGGTGTTCCTCACCCGTAATTAGATCCAGTGGTCCGGGTCTGCACAGATGAGGCAGAGAAGGGGGTCGGCCGGGGAGCGCCGCTTTATCAGAGGAAGATATCAATTGATCAGAGATAGTAACTATCGGCAACGTCTAAATCTCTAATTCACCTTCTTCTTAATGACTTGTATTGGCTTAAGAAGCTAAGTCATTTGACAGCACGGAGCTCGGCTGACAAAGCTGTGCAGGTGGTTTTAATAGAGGGTTTCTGTTGCTTGAAATTTCACTAAAGACGGAGCAACAGTTCAACAGACACAACAGAGGCCAGTAAAAACCCCGGTCTGCTGCTCTGCTCTCTGAGGGTACCAGAGGGGCTCAGGCTGCGCTGAACCACCGCTCCCATTTACACGGCACTTTTTCCCTTTGCAGACCTGAACAAGGGCTTTCTCTGAGGTTTCAGTATTTATTTTAAGGAATGAATCTTATGTGGGCATAAATTATATGTGACAAATGAAAACCCTTTGGAGGGGGATTTCTTTATTTATTTATTATTGCCCTATGAAAAATGTTTTCCAGGACATAATGTTCCTGAAAAATGAAATATGTTTTTTGGACAAAAAGAAAGTCCAATGCCCAGAAAGAACCAGTAAGCTTTGTAAAAGTTGAAGACAACAGTTGTTTACCATTGATAAACCCAATGCACGCCAAGTGCTTAGATTAGACATGGCTTCATGAACCAAAATGTCAGCTTTTTAATGAAGTAACTCAAGAAGCAATGGTTTTGTGCTTAGATTATCACAGTGTAAATCCAATAAGAGACGGGCACCTAACACACCAAGGTGCTGCTGATCCAGCCCTGTTCCTTTCTAGAAGGATTACAACCACCTGCTGGGAAGTTTTCCATGCAGTAAAGCTGGTAGCCAAACTGATACTCACAGTATGTCCCAGAGACTTTTTATTATTTTTATTATTATTCAGATGATGTATACACATGGGAAATATAGGTTTGACTCTGTTAAGGCTCTTTTTGGGGGTACACATTTGTTTAAAATCTTGTTCCAATCTCTTAACACATATTGAAGTAAAATCTAATTGAGTAGATCACTGGCGTAGGCAGAACTTTCTATTGCTGTTCTTGAGGGAGAGCTCAACAGAAAAGCACATCTGTGAGACTTTGCATTGTAGCCTTGAGTGGAAACATACTTATCAGCATAAAGCCTGCTATTTTAAACTCTTCTGGAACTAGCAAAACTGATGGACCTTTCTTCTGGTTTCACCACCAGGTTCGTGACCTCACTCCCAATACCACTTCTAGGTTCATGTCACGGTTTCTACTTGTGAGCCATTTGTGTTTCCAATGAACTTGCAACCCAACTCTGTAAGCTATGGTTTTGCAGCTCCTAGGTTGAGGATCATTGGCCTGGAGTGTTAAGAATAAATACATTGTGCACCTGTAGCTTGCTGTTATCTCAAGATCTCTAAGTGCTTTCAAATCTTGCTAATTTTCATAAAGCTCTGTTATCCCTATCAGAGAAGAAAACAAAGGCGGGGGAAATAAGTGGCTCTCCCAAAAGCAGTAAATTGTTAAATGATTCATTAAGTAATTTGCCCAGCCAAGTTTATAGACTGAGCTAGAGTATGGATTGAAATCCTGATCCTTTGATACTGATGGTAAAAGTCACAGAAACACAGAATCACAAAATTATTTCGGTTGGAAAAGATCTCCAAGATCATCAGGTTCAGTCTTTGACTGATCACCTCCTTGTCAACTAGACCACAACTCTAAGTGCCATGTCTAGTAATTTCTTGAACATCTCCAGGGATGGTGATTCCACCACTTCCCTGGGCAGCCCAGTCCACAACTCCTTCAGAGAACAAATTCCTCCTGATGTCTAAACTAAACCTCCCACTGCACAGCTTGAGACTATGTCCTCTTGTCCTATCACTTGTTGCCTGGGAGAGGAGATCAGCCCCCACCTGGTTAGAAGCTCTTTTCGTGTAGTTATAGAAAGTGATAAGGCCCTTCCTGAGTCTCCTTTTCTCCAGGCTAAACATCCCCCAGCCCCCTCATCTGCTCCTCACAAGGCTTGTGCTCCAGACTCTTCCCAGCTTTGTTGCTGTCAATGCTTCATCCCTCAATGTCTTTCTTGTCGTGAGGGGCCCAGAACTGAACACAGGATTCGAGGTGTGGCCTCACCAGTGCCCAGTACAGGGGGTCAATCCCTGCCCTGGTCCTGCTGGCCAACCTATTGCTGATCCAGGCCAGGATGCCATTGGCCTTGTTGGGCAGCTAAGCACAGCTGGCTCCTGTTCAGCTACTGCCAGCCAGCACCCCCAGGTCCTTTTCTGCTTGAACAGCTTTCCAGCCACTCTTCCCACAGCCTGTATTGTTACTTGGGGCTCTTAAGACCATATGCAGCAATTGGCCTTCAACCTCATACTGTTGGCCTCAGTCCATCAATCCCTCAGACCCACTGGCTTCACTGTACTAAGGAGCTCACCAGCATTTTCTTTTGCTTTACTTGAGGATAGTACCCAGAAGCCAAAGTAACAGATAATTATCACGTAATTATAAACTTTTGTCATCAAAATGAGAGCTGTCATTTTGGAGCTGACTGACTGCGATAGCTGGGTTTCAGTGTCATCCTGAATTTAATGTGGATGTACCAGAAGAAAGCTAACTAGGTGCTGAGGTGGAGAGCTGCTTTTCTGTACAATGAAGCAAAACAAAAGCATGGTGATAGTTCTTGTCTTCAATCCAAAATGTGCCTATTCAGCCACAGATAATGAGGGATGCCCAGCAAGTGCGTTTTGGGACAGGTGTGTAGGTCAGCTGTTTGATATAAAATTGTTTTATTTTAGAGCTGCCTGTGCTTATACCCTTAAACTTCTGCTTTTTGTGTTTGAAGTTACGTGGAGAAGGGAAAGTTTCTTCACTCAATTTTAGAGTAACCTCCCCAGTGAAAAACTATTATTGACAACTTTGGATGCTGTTACTTAGTCACAAACTACTGGCGATGGTGAGGGCAATAAGCAGTGTGGTTCTTCAAGATCCCGGCACATCACAGAAAGGTGTTTTCCTCCTGTCATGTGTCTTGTGTCATCTGCCAGGTATTGGTGCTGGAGCAGGCCTGTGTCTCCACCGCTTCGACTGCAACTACCTGCCAAATAGACAAAAGTCAGACTTCTCACAGAGGAAGAGTTTGGTACCAAGAATCAAGCACCAGCTGTTCTCCTCCTGTAAGTCTGTCTTTTTTATTATTTAATAATAAAATTATTATGTATCAAGTATGTGTTGGAATATTTCAATTTATTTTGCTTTACCTCTGTTGAGGGACTTGGTGAAAGAATCGTTTGGGAGGCAAAGAGCAAATCTTGATCACTCAGGCATTAAAGGGGACAGTTTTGGCACATTTTGAGGGCTTGAAGCAGGGGGGCCACATTCTTTGCTCATGTTTAAAGGGGAACCTCTGCTGACTCAGTCAAGCTCTGTTCATTTATGCAGAGAAGATAGGGCCCAGTGGTTTGCTCTGTAATGGTTTCCATAAGAGACATCTCAGCTCAGTCCTTGTAATAGTCTGTGTGGTGTGAATAATCGTCAATCTGTTAGCAATTTTGAGCAAGCCTTGTTAGCACCATGGGCTGATCAGCTGAGTTTTGCAGAGATATCACTGGGCTACTCTGTCTCTCACAGCCACATTGTTCTGGCAGTTCATCTCTTCCTACAGGCAGCGTAATGTGGGAGATGCTGGTATTAGGTAACGCTTCCCCCTTTTGCTTGCCAGTCATGATTGTGCCCCACCATGTAATATTTCAATTCAAACATGCCCGTTCAATGGCTTTGAAGGTAGTTACTCCTTTGCTTCATGCTCAGTAGCTATTGACATTGGGGTAAGCAGGTCACAAGAGGGAACATGATTGGGGACTTTATTCTACCAAGGTGCCCATGAACCATAATCAAAACATGATTTTGTCTGTGCTTTGAAACTTGTGCATGTACCTCATGCCTCTTCCCTAAGTAAAAAACAGCTACTAATTCAATCTTTAATTTGTACATAACTGCATCTATACACATATATACACACACAATATATATGTGTGTGTACATGACTTATGCATCCATGACTTGCATGTCAAACATCTGATGACAAAGCAAAGAAAACCACCAGCTCTCCAGCTTCTGAAGTGAAGCACTACTGCAAAAAGTATTATAATGAATAACTGACTTCTGTCTTAGTGGTGCCTTCATCTTTTTATTCCTTTTAAAAATAAAGTCTGTTTTGACTGTTTTGCTATACTGTTAACAGACGGATACACTCAAAATGTTGGCAGTTATGTTCAAGACTGGATTAATATAGGTTTGTTATTTTACTAGCATATCCAAAGGCAAATATTCCTACTGGACTCCACCCTTCAGCTGTGAAGCAGGTTGTAAATCAGTCCCTTTTTTGTTGTTTTTAGAGTAGTTTAGGGGCTTTAAAATGGTATTTAACATTATTACAGTCTGCTTGAATATTGTACAATATCTAACTATTTCTTCATTATGTGCACTTTCCTGCCGCTCAGAAGCTTCTAAAGAAAACAGTGCAGTCACTGCTAATGCCAAGGTGTAGCAGAAGTTCTTATATTGTTCTTGATGACTGTTCTCTCCCAAGTATTTAGGTGCTATAATTTTTGTCTTGCTAGGAAAACCCAACATTTACAGAGAGAAAGAATGAAGGCTGGGTTTTCAGATTTTGTCTTTAAGGTTGGAATGGGTAAATTTGTCATTGAGTCTTTCCCTAGGAAATGTCCAGTAGGTGCAGAGCCAACGGTCCTTGTCCCTTCGCTGCCATCCTTAATGTATCACTAAGACTATGGAAAAAAAATATTCTGCATCTGGAAATATGGAAGGAAACGGCTACTGGATCAGGAGCCAGCAGTTCTGATGCAAGCATACATTCAGGCACATCTATCAAGCACTGGGGAAATGATACGCTGAAATATCCCTGTTCATGTGTTTCTATTTTGAAATTTTGGTCTTTGGGTTTATTCTCTTTCCTCAAAGTCAGAGCTATGTAACCTGGATGCTGGAGGAAACTGTTATTTGAGCTGATCTTAGATTCTTGACTGATTCTAAAAATAGGGCCTTCCTATCCATTAAGATAAGAGTGAGACTCTGGTGACATTAAGCACAGCTATAATAACTTTGGTGTTCTGGTCTGCAAAAAAATGTCCATCCTGTCTAGCAGGGCCATTGTGTTGGTCTTGTCTCTCAGACCTGGGAAAGAGGTTCCAGTCTATCAGATGTCACCTCTCACCATGTCCAAGCAGCTAGTGTCCCCAGAGGCAGAGAGCAAGCAAACTTATGATGTTTCAGAGCTCTTGTGATAAAGCCTGAGTAACCTGGAAAGTAAATCTGCTTCTCGCTCACCTCGTTCTCTTCTGATTTCATGTCCCTGGACTGTCTTGTGCTGCTTGTTTTCATTTTCTTTGCAAGTCTCCCCTTATCTGAACTCCTGCTGGATCTCATGTTCCCGTTCACATCCTGCCCCTGTGCCGGGGAGGGCACATGGGATCAGCGCAGTCTGTGCTGGGAGCACTCAGCCTCACAGATGGTCCAGCATCTGTGCACAACATGCTGTGCAAAGCCAAGGCTGCTGGCTGTGTCGGTAGCATGTTTAGATTTTCCCAAATGTAAGGACTAAAAGGTGAAAAATATTATCATTTTTCAATCCCTGTAATCTAATCGCTGTGTAGATTGACATCCAACCTTGCTTTCCTGCCCTCCCAGCGCTGTGTTCCTGCCCCTGCCACCCCAGCAGCAGTGTTTGCAGCCTGCCCACTGAGCTGGGCAAGGTAACTATTCCCATCACAGCCTGTCTTTAGGTATTTTTCTGTTTTAAGGTCATGTTAGCTTTAAGCTGCATCAGGCTCCTCATCTGACCTACAGCATAATTTCAGGAGCACCAGCATCAACAGGAGGGAGAAGGCAGGGCTGCTGGAGGCAGGGGAAGCATGAGCTGCCCCTGGTTGTGAGCTCCTGTGAGACCTCTGGCCATGTGCTCCCAACCTGTGTCTCCCGTCACACCAGCCACGGTAACGTCACCAGGACCAGCTGCTGACCTGGTACTCAGGTCACTCAGTGAGCTGATGTGTCTGTATAGGGCCCTGTGGTCCCAGCACGAAAAACTCATTGGAAATGGTTGACAGCGGACAGGCGAGGGAGAGCTGGGCTGTTTCTCTCAGGTTGATGGTGGGTCAGAATAGATGTGGTGTGAAACTGGGCCTGCAGGAAGGCACGAATCAAAACACCAGCTCAGCGTCCTCATGTCAGACTCAAGCAAGCATTTAACAATTTACCTTGGGGGTGGGACAGAAGCAGTTTACTTAATACTTCTGCAGGTATCAGTCTGTGCGCTGTGGCTCATTCCCCGCTCGCCATCCACTTCACACACGCACGCGCACAAACACACACACAATGACTTCTTTGTTGGCGTGGAAAAATGCTCCACGGGGAGCTGCACATCCCAGAATGCAGCTGTTTGCGTCTAGAGCCATGATGGATCACTGTGGGGAACCTTAAATCTCTGCAGCGCTCAGATCTCTATCAAAAATGAGGGCAGCTGGAGTACGCTCCATTTAATGTAAACTGCATGTATAGCTGGATTCCGTACCACCTTGTCAGTGCCACCCCCAGCTGCCAAGGCCTGAGAGCCCCTGAGTCTACTGAAACCAAAGGGAGGTGAGCATTTTCTTTGACTTGGATGCAGGTGTTTTAAAAGGAACATGGGAAATAATTAACACATAATTAACCTGTGGAACTTTCTGCCAGGAAGTATTACTGAGGCCAGCCGCTCTGCAGGGTTAGGAATTTATATGAATAAGAGGTCCAAAGAGGAAAAGGTATCAGCCTTCAAAGCAGGGAGGACATCATTAACCAAAGTGAGTTAAGGAGATGGTTTTCTTATGCATAAATTATTTCCTAGTGGTCTATTGTAGGCTGTGTCTCACATTCCTGTGAAATCTCTGCGAACAGCTACTGATGAAGACAGCAGAGCACTGGTCTGATCCACTCTGTCAAGCACGTTTCCTATTAAATATACAATATTGCGGATGTACTCTAGAGATATTAGAGCAGCACTCACCCTGGTTCTTATTGTGCTTTGGAAAATAACTTCTTGTTCAAACAATGTAAAAAACCACATCTTATTGTATGCCATATCTGTCACTCTTGTAGACTGCCATTATTTGAACGGCTTGTTGTCACTTCATCTCACTGGCAAGTTGTTCATTAGAAATGAAAACATATATATGGAGGAAGCCAGTCTGTTTAGGGAGTGAACTACATGATACTGTCAGAACAGATCAGACTGAAAGGCTGCCCTGCCCAGGATGGACCTTTGCAGTGGTCTGTAGGTGTCTGAGGAAAGAACATAAGCAGTGTAAGAGTAAGTGAAGAATTATTCTTGCTGGTAAACCATAGCACTTCATATCTTGTGGATTCCTGGAGCTTGAGGTTATGTCCCTACCATATGACTTAATAAACACTTAAATTATTATTCCTTGAATCCTTTTTATGTTTTGGCCTTCACTACAAGTTGTAGCAGTGTCATCCCATGTTGTCTCACCTTGAGAAGGTGCTTCTGTTTGGTTGTTCTGACCTTGCTTGGCCCAGTCCCATAGGATGGACAAGAGTGAACAGTCATTCCCACAAGCTATTATGGCCCCAGGGCATCTCTTGTACCTTCTTCTTCCTGCCACCTCATGGCTTTTCACCCAGCAGATTCTGAGACATCTCAGAGCCTCTGTTGCTGCCTTACTCTCCTCTTCCAAAGAAGAGCTGAAGCACCTCTACTCAGATGGGCTCAGCATGAGACACAGAATCACAGAATCACAGAATGGATGAGGTGGGAAGGGACCACATTGGGTCATCTGGTCCAACATCCCTGCTCAAGCAGGAGCATCCCAGAGCACATGGCTCAGGATTGCATCCAGACAGTTCTTGAATTCATCTCCGCTGAGGGAGACTCCACAGCCTCTCTGGACAATGTGTTCCAGTGCTCGGTCACTGCACAGTAAAGAAGTTCTTCATATTCAGATGGAGCTTCCTGTGCATCAGTTTCTGCCCATTGTCCCTTGTTTTATTGCTCAGCACCTCCAAGCAGAGCCTGGGTCCATCCTCTTGACATGCCCCTTTCAGACACTTACATACATTGATAAGGTCCTCTCTCAGCTGTCTCTTCTCAAGGCTGAACAAACCCAGCTCCCTCAGCCTTTCCTCACAAGAGAGATGTTCCAGTCCCTGGATCATCTTTGTTGCCCTCCACTGGACACACTCCAGGAGCTCCATGTCCCTCTTGTATTGAGGAGCCCAGAACTGGGCACAGCACTCCAGATGCATATCACCAGGGCTGAGCAAAGGGCCAAGGCTTGCAAATATTTATTGTTTTGCACCCTATCTCTAAGGCAGTAGATCTGGCTTCCTTTTCTCCTTGCCCTTGCAAGAGATCTAAACTTTTGCTATCTACTTTCTATGTAGCATTTGTGACTTTACACACTTCTACTGTATACTGCCACCCCAATACACTTTAATTTCTTTTCAAAGTACCTTTTCCACTGACTGCTTCCACGTATGAAAGTTGCAAATATCCTTGTCTTTCACTGCCCTCCATGCACTTTTCTCCAATATTCTTTTGCCTTTCCCTTTTGAATTTTGATGCATCTTACTAGAGTTGGGGTAGCCAAAACAGCATCAGGGATTCACAGTGTAGGGACACTGTGCGTTTACACAATGAGCACTGTGGTTGTGTTCTCCTGACCCCAAGTTCATGATTGCTCTTTAGACCACCATGAAACCCACAGCAGATACTTTCACAGGACAAACCACAATGAGTCCCAGTTCTGTTTCCTAAATAGTTTCTGAGCCTGCTTAAAGAGCACAACTCCAGGAACAACGTCTGGAGACAACTCCTTGTGGGTATTTTCTCTCCACTGCACAAATGAAAAGTGGTTCTTCTAAATTTTTCATAAGAATGAAACTATGGCCATATTGAGTCAGACCAGAAATGCATCTTGGCCACAGCCCTGCGTCTCTGATTGTGGCTTGTGGAGGCTTAGGGAAAGAACCAGGTGTTATACTGTGATCTTTTCTGTACATATTTTCCATGCCTGTGGCTTGGGAACTTCTTGGCCAGGAGGTTGCATTTGTTTTTCTTCTCATAGTTCTTGGGAAGCCTTTCCTCTGTTCACATTCACATGGATTTTTTAATACTTTGTGTTCCAGCCATTTGTTAACTTGCAAGAGGAACTCATCAGTTGAAAACCCTTGGCGTAAGGAAAAGTGGATAAGAATTCTTGGTTTCTGACCTTTTTTCCAAACTCCAGACTCGTTCCTCTGACAGCCATAATAGTCATTCACTATTACAAAAATTATCTTTTCATACACTTTGAAAAGTACTTTTTTCTAATATAGTCTCCTTTTCCTTTTGTCTGTCCATAAGTAGAAACCCAAGGGGATTGCAGCTTATGAAAAATCTCGAACCCAGCTTGAAACTAGCAGCCTCAGAGCCCTTGGAAATGATGGGAAAGTGCACAGATCTCCATGGGTTGCTCAGCCCTCTGCTGCCATGGCTGCAGTGCTACCAGCACCTAGCAAGCCAGATGAAAGCTACTCCTGCTGTCTGCTCAAGTTCACAGTCACACCTCCAGGCTGCAGTATAGACACACCCTCTGTCTGAGAGTATTACACTACACGAGTTCTTCCAGTTTTAATAAATTTGCAGTGAAATATTAAACACTGGCATGTACATTTTTTTTGGCAAAAAGAAGCAAAAGTTGGAATCTGAATTTAGAACTGTAATGCAGCAAGTGGACATGCAGATTTATGGACTTAACAAACACATACAACTTTTGAGACATGCCTAGCAGACATCATGCTTTTAAAATGTCACAGCTCATGTAGTTGTCACTTCAAACACTAAGGAAACTGGCACTCCCAAAGTGCTAGCAAGCTCTGACTGGACAGCAATAAGACTCAGAGGTCTAAAATTAAAAACTGTCCAAGAAAATGTATAACTTCTTAAAGACCTCATTCTGCATGCTTTATACCACACTCCACTATGCAAAGAAATGGTTGTCTGATCAGCTAAATAAAAATGCGATGTTTCCACTATACCTTCAGCAGAGGAAACAGAGCTGTTTGTAATGGAGCAGCTTCCATGGGGAACATTATGAGCCCTACTGATTGAAAAATGTCCTCTCCTATGACGTTTGCTTGCCTTTCTCTGGCAGATGTCTAATCCATGATGCTGAAATGTGTTTTACACTGTGACCCATCTGAACGTCACCGATGAATAGGATGTATTTTAGTTCTGCAGTTATCAAAAGCCTCATTTCAGTTCACAAGTCAGATAGTTTTTCTTTCTGTTACAGCATTTTAGTAATGTCAGCTTGAAAATCTCACTGCAGCGTGTTTCGGCAAACAAGATACACTGACCTAATTGAGACTTCCAGTATAAATAGGCAAAACTTTTGAAACTTTCTGCCTTTCTCCTCCTAACAGAGCAGACAGACACTCCTATGGAAGCAGCTTTCTCCCCTGAAATGCACCAAATCATTTGATAAATGAACTTTTTCTTCTGGTTCTTCAGAAAATTAAAGTAAATATTAAAACCCATAATACAAGAACACTTTTTATGAATTCCAAGCAGACTTCACTCTTCAAAGAAACGTTTGAGTTTGAGAACTTAAACATACAAATTTTCTGGTGAGCTGAGGCAGGAGAACTCTGGAGTGAATTAATTCTATGCTAACAGGATATTCTGCTGATTAAACAATTAAACACAGAATTAAACAATCATAGGTCAGATGTTTTAAATGTTATTTTCCATATACCTAGGTTAGTGTTACAGGCAGCTGTCTCATCATCTTAGAGACATACTGGTTGTATTGTATTTTCCTGTCCTTTTCCTTAGGGTTTCCTTAGGGTTTCCTTAGGTCATTCAGAGCAGTTCCCTCATCTAATGGCCTCACCCCTCGAGTCCTGCTGTGAACACAGCAAGGGACAGGTACATGTGGCTGAGCACAAAGGAAAGAACAATTCATGCCCTTTCAGACACAGGCTCAAAACCATGTTTTTCAGACTTCTGATGCAGCTGTTGGACACTAATTAGTGCACTGACTACCTTGTTCCACTGAATGCCTTGTTTCCCTTGATGGCTCCAGTCACACTTCTAAGCCAAAGGTTTCTATTGGGTATGGTGGGATTTTGCACTTTGACTTAATTAAAGCACATAACAGAAGCACAGCTAAGTCTCATCTATAAATGCGGAACCATGCTAGAAACACATTAGGATGAACAGTTCTGTTGTAGTTTCCTCTTTTTTCTATGAAGAGCTCCTTTGGTGAAGCAAATGGTAAAATGGAAAGGAAAAGAAATGTTCTTCCCTATGGAAATGAAGAAGAAAAATAAGAAAGCCCGTTAAAATCCTAGTACTAAATTAAAAAGACAAGAAACAATTCCTGCACTGCCACCAGGGAACACAGAAAAAATGAATGTTGTCTGTCAATGTTGGTCAAGTTCCTTTTCTTGTCTCCCCTTCAAGAACTGAATACGCAGCAAGAACCGCGATGCCAATGCACTTCTCAAGTTTACTCATCTCCATTCTTTTCTCTGCCAAACGGCCAGGCTCCTCGAGAAAGACTTCTAGTTCACAGAAAGTTCAAGGATTGCTAGCTTGTACATAGAAGAACTGAAATAAGAGATCTTCATTAAATTCCAGACTTGTTATTGGGTTAGAGAATTGTCACAACAGACTATTTTGTTTTGGAGAATTTGGATTTTTTTTAACATGCAGCACAAATCTAAGCAGGGCAAAAAGAAACTTCAAGAAAATGAGGAATCTCCAGTCTTTGGGTTATCAGATCCTTTTTGCTCAGAGTTTGTAACAGGCATGTGGTGGGATACAATGTGGTACGGTACTTTTGGAGCAACACTACAAATACTTGCCCAAAATAATTTTCATGGATAACTTCCTTCATGTTTGGGTGGGCAGGGCTCCTTGCTTGTGACTGCAGCTGAAATGTTACTGCCCAAAGTAGGATTGCAATTTTATCAACTGGGGACAATATACAGAACCACAGCTGAGCTCACAGATTTGTCTTCCCTGGAGGAGTTACCGGGAGAGTCCATCACAGGTCTTTTAACAGCTCTCTGGTATTTAGGGCCACTTTTCTCAGACTGCGTCCCACTGTCGGATCCTTGAGAACACAGGTGCCAAAAACATGAATTCTCCATGTATGACTACATGTCCTGCATGTCCTTCCACTTCTAGGGCATGTGTATCACAAGTCTCCTGCTTCCAGCCTGGCTGATTAGGTGTGTGGCTAGAGCTGACCAGTGAGTTGGGATGATTTCTTTAATTACTCCACTGGGAAGACTAAACTATTTCTCTAGCTGTGTCCAATGAGCTGGCCATGTATTTGACACCCTCTATTTACAAGGAGATGACAAGGCAAAATATTTGGTATGGGGTGTATTGGATGGATGGATTATGCAGAAATTTGGAGGTGGAATAAGCGACATATTTAAGAGAGGTACAAATGTGTAGGTTGAAACACTTAGATTAGAGGCCTATGAAAGACAGGGTAATTTTATTCTTGTACTGCCCTAGATACCAATACAAAAGTGAAATGAAACAATATTCCATCAAGAGTGCTTTGGGTTCCCATAGAGAAAAAGGATTTTGAAGCTGACCTGAGGTGAGAAGGGAGACTTTTGAGGGGCAGTAGGTCCCTTACATCCCAATGAGCCTTGTGGTGTCTTGAGAAGTTTCTGGAGGATCTGAAGTCTCTTCTGACAGCCCAAGGGGATCTTGGCTGTGTTGGCTGGGATGCTGGATAGCACACAGAGTATGTTTGCACTGGCATCTCCCAGCACTGAGCTCTGTGCTCACATCAACCCCCAGAAAGAGACTACAAAATGAGCTGCTTCTCTCCAGAGCTTTGCTCTTTGACTAAGGGAATTAATAAGAAACACACAGAGAAGTAAGACCAAATGGCCAGTGTGGTATGGGCAGGCTGCATGGTGACAGCCTCTCCCCTGGGCTGCCACACGTGTGCCTGGAGAGATCTGGCAGGGGACATGGCCCCTGTTACCTTCTGATCATCGGTGTACGTTTGTCACCACAAGGCACTGCATATGTAATATCTCACACGACTTGTATAACTTCCAAGGCCCATATGTCATGAATGAGATGAAATACATTTCAAAGTGTAAAAAAAACCCCTTTAATCCCAGGGACAGCAGCCCCAGATTTTCACATTGCTGAAATCACATTGCTGATATGTTTCTCTTGAGCCCAGAAAAAGTCTGTGATTTCCCAGGCTCATCCATTAAGTTCTTCCATGACCCCTTTAGTGGCCCACAGGCTATCTAGCAGTTTGTGGTCCTGCTTCACCAGGTGGAGAGGCTGTAGGTCTTGCTGGACATGCCTACTGAAATTAATGCAGAAAGTCACCCACACTGTTTTGAGTTGTGAAGCTCTACTATAATAAAAAAAAAAAAAAAAAAAAAAATTTTGAAATACCTAAAGCTTGTCTCTCCACAGTCAGTTGTAAAGAAAAATATACTTTNGGACAGGACACACTTTTATGGTGCATTGGTAATAGCTTCTTCCTTGTAGAAATATATATTAAAAAAATATAAAAATGTTGAGCTGTCAAAAAAGTGATTGAAGCAGCAGCTAACTATTATTTTTCAGGGGAAAAAGGTGCTTATTTGTCACTGACCATCTTCTCTTGATGTAGTTATCCCCAATTAAGCTAAAAGTGCCCGAATTACAATATAGTGTCTGCCAATTCAGCTTTACAATGGCTAGATAATTATAGAGCAAGAAAATAGTGTGTCTGGAAGGGTGTTAACTGAAGAGCAAGGGGCCATGTAAATAAACTTGACAATGATGTTGAAAGGCAAGAAAAAGACACTACTGGATAATAGCATTATTGTGTGCAGGAGTTATTTACATGCAACCAGAGCTTGTCACAAGTAATGAGAATTAGAGGAAAGCCCCTGTCCTTGGATGCCAGGCACACCATGGAACCTCTTTGCCTCAAGAGCACCAACACAGAAGTTTAATTTTCTTTCTGTGCTGCACAACGCAGAAAATCGGAAACTGCATCTTCTGACTGGGCCTAAAACATGGTTGCAGTGTCAGCCTCCAAATGCCAGCCCTCCAGGCAAGTTCCTCTTTGGAAGTCAGTTGGCTCAAGAGTAAAGTGGGAAGGGGAATATGGGGCATGGGGAATTGTGGGGGTTTTTGTAGAAACCATGTATTTTGGGTGGTGAGGGAACTCCAAAGAGCCAACCACTAGAGTTAGCAACACCAGATACTACTCTGGCCTTGCCTTCATCATCAAATAGTGCTTACAGGAAGGTTAGACAAAACTTCATTGATTTCTGTGGATTTCACCAGAGACATTTATGGCTTCAGACGGTCTTCAGCCTCTCTTATGTGTAAAAAATATTAAATTGCAGCACAAAATCCTGCATGTTTCACCAACTTAAACTAACAGCTTCTGCAAGCCACTTGTAGAGCTTTTCTGTATCTGAGCCTGCTCTTCCCATTTTCTGAAGTGGTGTAACCTCTCTCTGAACAAACACAAGCTTTCTCTGCTATGGCTTGTCTTGACCAGAAGTTATGGCTAGTGCAGCTCTGTTAGGTATTTGAAATGTAGATCAGCACAGATACCACACTGTGCTAACACAACCCCATTGCTTTCAGCCTACTCTGAGCATGGGCAGAGCAAGGCAATGTTTGCCTGGAAAACACTGTGTAAATGTTCTTTTCCCTAAAGTAAAAGGAAGGTATATACAGCATCCAGCAAAAGGTCCTGCTCTGAGACAAAGTCTTTTATCTGCACTGAAAAATAAAGAATCTTATCCAGAGCTAATAAATATCTTCAGGATTTGGACCACAGAAATGATAAATAGGATAGGTCTGTCAGATTATGAAATCTACATAAGATTTCTCAATTTTTTTCAAACTGTGGCTGTACATTAATGGAGACACTATGTCAGAAACTACCCTATATCATGATATCCAGTATATTGCATAATGCCTCTCTTTGTTAGTAGGCAAAAAACAAACAAACAAAAAGAAAGCCTAAACAATCACTATTCGATAACCTCTGAATAAAGAAATACACATTTTTAGACATGACATGGTGACACAGAAAGCTTAAGAACTGGAAGTAAGGTCACTATTCAGGATTGAAGAGCAGGAGAGCAGGCAGCAGTTGCCCTGCATTTTTAAGCAAATCAAGCACACAGAATATTTTTAAGTCACTGTCCTGATTTGGTGAGTATTCATTGCTGTTCTTGACCAGGAAGGATGTATCCCACTGCCTATTCCCCCCTCTCTGGAATCACATTGTCTCCCTGTAATTTTTCAGCGAACACTTTTGACATGAGGAAAGTAATTTTGCTCCCCATTTCACTTTTTTTTTGTTTTTTTGTTTTTTTGTTTTTTTTTTTTTTAATGCAGTATAGCATCTGGGAATAAGAGGGGAGAAGAGGTTGTGTAGGAGTCAGCAGATACCCCCTGGATTACCAGTGGCCAGCTCAATGTGTGCTGGTTGGAATTTCACCTACAGATGCTTCAGTAACATCCCAGTTAGCATCTCGCTGTGCTCAACATCCTGCGTGAGAAGCTCTGCCGCTCTCCTCAAGAATCATTTCCTTGCTGAATAAGTCTCATGCTGACAGTTTTGAGGAAAATTGCAGTTACCCAAGTCATCCCATTAAGAACTGTCTTCCATCAAAGCAGCTACTGCTCAGCTGTAACCAAGGCTGTTGTTTGCATTGCTGGTGGAACACTGCCGGTAAGTGTGTACAGTGAAATGACTGACTGGATCACCCAGTTCAGCCTAGTGAGTGCTTTCACCACCTTTCTCACTGTCCTACTCATTCCCCCACTTCTCCCCACAGCTCTCCACGATCTACTCACAAGTACCTGCCCTCAGCTGTGGTGCCAAAGCTGTTCGTATGGGCTCTTTGAGCTTGAACAGAGTTAATTGTTGCAGAAAACTGAAAGAGGATAGATTTAAATCAGATATTAGGAAGAAATCCTTCACTGTGAGGGTGGTGAGACACTGGAACAGGTTGCCCAGAGAAGCTGTGGATGCCCCATGCCTGGAAGTGTCAAAGGCCCGACTGGACAGGGCTTGGAGCAACCTGGGATAGTGGTAAGTGTCCCTGCCCATGGCAGGGAGGTTGGAACTAGATGATCTCGAAGGTGCCTTCCAACCCAAACTAATACATGATTCCATTATAAGAACGAAGTTTGAACACAAGTTTCCATCTGGGGAGTGTACAAACACAGCCCACCACAGCTGTGCTGCACTGAGTGCCTTCCAACCTTTCCCTCTAATCAGGTTTCAGATCTCTGCCTAGGGATACATAAATACTTATGAATCTGGCTTTAAGTGATGAGAGTGCCTCAAACCTATCTACTTGCTCTGAAACAGGCTATATTCATCCCTAGTCCCTCATGCTGAGGTAACACAGCTGAGTATCCTGGTCCCATGCTGTCCCATGAAGGCACTCTTCCAGTATTCCATGAGCCCTTCCCAGCTGCACTCTCTCCCTCTGCCCCTGTGTTGCTCTGTGCACCAACCCAGCAGTGAGGGCAAGCAGCAACGCAGGGAACTGTGCTCTCCAGCCCCCCACACAGCATCTCTCTGGGTGGTCACCTAAATCTCAAGTAAAGCAGGACCATTCTGCCATGGGGGTCATCTCCTCTCCTCCTACTTTGCTGTTGCCTCTTTGCCCCCTGACTGCCCGTGGCTGGGGCTGGAGCCTCCTCCCAGCCTCCTGAGCAGCGTTGCACTGGTGGCACACCTCTCTTGGTGTGGTTTTTGGTAGGAGACCTTGAACGCTGTACAGCAGTGCATGTCACTCTTGATAGTTCTTGCAGTTGTGAGCTCTGTAAGAACAGAGGGGTGCCCAGAGCTCAAAAACATCATTCAAGGTACCTGCAGGGCTGGGATGAGCCAAGGTCTCAGAGATTTCATTTATTCCTCCTGATGATGCACCCAGCAACTAAGTAGTCCTTCTCAGGTCCTGTTCTTCAAGAAACTTCTACTGCTTTATACCCTTCAAAAGCTGACTATACTATGCACTAAAATGGAAAAAACACTTATCCAGATCTCAGCTGCTGAAATTTCTTGGCCTGGCATCTTACTCAGATGTTTGAGCTCTTCCTTCCCTTCTCAATCACCCTCGTGTGACCTGGAGGAGTCAGGCATATGGGCACTATAAAGCATTCCCCTTGGGAATATGTCTGCTTTTCCAGGCCCTCAAGTACTTATGATACTCTGGCCTGTTGGCACCTTAACAAGCTATATCTCTTCATATTTCATCTACTTCCAGGGGCACCCAGAGTTTGGGAGCACTGAAGTTGGTGTCTCTCCAAATTCTCTAACCAAACCAGCTTGTTACCAAACATACTGAATAACTACAAGAAAATTAGCAACCTAATAGTACAGCTCCTTTATGGCCTTTTAACGTGTCCTTTCATTTCTATTCACTGGGCAAGAACCACACTAAATGGCAAAAATAAGTACCTGTGGAGTCACGGGGCCAAACACATTCCTGATGAAAGGCCAGTGACGTTACACGAGGGAAAATTTCAGCTCAGTGGATTTAGGTATGCCTCTGTTTTCTATGTCGAACAGCTCACAGCTGATAGAAAACACATCTCACTACTTTCACACCATCCATGAAATGAACCCATGTTTCACATTGTTTATATCTGAAGACATACTGTATGTTTCATATTTCTTGTCAAATAGTCCCCGAAATGCTGGATCAACCTTCATGGTTAACTCACCCATGAAAGTTGAGGTAGCAGGACTTTTAGGATTTCTGCCTCTTCAGGCATGCCCTAGAGGATGGAACAGAGCCAGGGCAGGGGGATAAATGCACCTTCCTTCCCAGAGGGCTGTAGCACAGAGAGCTGTGAGAAAGGATTCAAGCCCTTCAAAGCATCTGAGCCTCCATCCCATGCCTCCCTATGGAAGGGAGCACAGGGGCCGCAGAGAATGGGGAATACACTGGAGTAGAATAGGGAATGTGCTGGAGCAGGTCTGATATTTGCCATTGGGCCAAGCACATGACACAAAAGCTGATTGCAATCACCCTTCTGTCCCCTCCTTATCATACAAGCCCTCTGTTGTGAGCCCAGTGTGTTTAATCCCAAGGATCTATCCCAAAATATTTAGTTCATTTTGTACATATTACCTTCAAGTAATCATACACCACTGAGTCATACATCATGGGATTAACAATCCTACACATGGTATAAACAGAACCTAAATAAAATCCCAGAAAAAGGATATTGCCTTTTAAATAAGTCCTGACAGCTGTGGAAAATATTATGCCCCAATACAACCCTCCCATACGACATACATTAATATGAAGAGAACCCCAAACTGTTCCTCTGGATATTTCGCAAGGTTTTATTTTATTGTGGATTGGACATATTGAAGTAAGACTATAATCTTATTGTGCTCTGACCTGTGCTTTTACTGTACTGTATAAACAGCAGTTACTATGTTAGATGGAGAAATGTTTACAGAAAGAAGAAATAAAAACAAACGGATTTATTGTGTTGCAGAAATTTGAAACAGGGCTGAAAGGCTGCCCATGTGTTTTGTGCTTGTAAGAGCTTTCCCTGATGGAAACAGACAGCTTAAACATGACAGAAGCAGTGAGGTCCTGTGCTATCAAGAATAAAATGCAATATCCGCACAGCACCGTCTCCTTCCAGCCAGCCTTGCCTGCAATCAAAGCCCTTGATACGGCTCTTGCTGTTGTCTGTTCACATACAGCAGGTTTGGGATCTCATTTTTTCAATAGATTTTGAAATTGTTTTTAAGTGCTAGTGAAAAGTGCCAGATTGACAGCTCTGGAGTCTGGAGCCTCTTTTAAACCACAGAAAGCGTACAGCTTGGGAAATGGCAAAACAAACTTCCTTCACCAGCCCGATCCACAAACCCCATCAGTGCCAGAGAGGAGGCAAGCACAATGGGCTATCCTTCTCCACAGCCTGCTCAAATATGTTAAAGCACCCAGGGGAACAGCCACCAGCCTTCATGGGCTGCAGGTTGAGAAATCACCCAAGGCACCCATAAAACCAGTCCACATACACAAACCACTGGGGAAAGTGAGTCTGCATTTTGGGGAAGCCATTCTCTCCTCCCCTCTTTCAAAAGCTGACTTTTTCTCAAGACAAAGATCATTAGACTTTTTCACATCATGATTTGGCTTCATTTTTCTGTTGACATTTTTACTGACAAGCGTATCAAGATCAATGCCAGCATGATCATTTAGATTTTTCATTTTTCCAAATTCTGTGTTTCTGGCAGAAAAGAATGCTAATAAACATGTCAGTGATATCCTTGATAAGAAGATTGATTAAAAACAGAATATGCAAAATCTTCAGCTATAAAACATAGAAGTGAAACACTGGCCGGTTTTCAGCCCTACAAAATGGAAACAATTTTGAAATTTTTAAGGATTTTTCTGTTTCACATTTCAACCAGTCTTGTGATCTTCCAAGTCAAGTCTCCACAGGCTGCTCAAAAAGGAAAAAAAGTTTCCTACAATGAAATCCTGGCCCTATTGAAGTAATCTGCAAAGCTCTAGTTGAATTCAACGCAGCTAGAATTTCACCCCTTATTTGTACACTGAGCAAATCTGATCTGGACTTGGTAACACATAATAAACATGGGACCCTAGGATGCCCTTTTTTGTCACTTTTTCAGGCGAGAGCTGTGCTTTAATTTATTTTGTCAAGTGTTTCCACTTAGGTTTTTCCGAATAATGCTTCTGTTACCCACTGCACAGTAAGGTTATACCTCATGTAAGTTCTTCTCCCTTAATAGTTGTGGTACTTTTGAAAATGTTACTCTCTTTAATATGTGATTTCAGAATAATGAATGCTTGTCAAACTGCTTTCTTGCTGTCTTAAAAGAGTTGGATGTGTTAAGCAATTTGCACTAGCAAACAGGCATAATGTGACTTAAAATGGCAGTCGCCCCATAGAACAGGCTGAATTATCCAGGGCTCCTTCCCAATAATCAGATCTCAGCTATCTGGCCATTAAAAAGATGCTTCAGAATCTGTGATACTCCAGTTGAATTCTGTCTCTTTCAGACCCCCATTGCAAAATCTCTGTGTATACATGAAAAAATTAATTTCTGAGATTAACTCTACATCATGTAAGACCCGGAGAAATTCCACCAGTCACCAAGTATGAAAAGAAAGATGACACGCATCCTTTCACCTCCACAGGACAGGAAATCATAGTCCAGGTGCTATTCTTGGTAGCTTCAAGAATAGTTCGTAACATTAAATAAGCAAGGAACATAAAGGGATTATCAAGAAAAAGAAGTGATAAAGTTCCCTGATTTTTTTTTTCTCTTTCAGCGGTGAACAGCACAAATCTTCCCCTTACAAAGACATTCTTGAGAAGCTAAAGACTAGATGTTCTGAAAAAGCTCACTGACAAATACCACGTCTTGGGTGGAAAATTTGCAAATAAACAGTTGTATCAAAAAATAGTTTTTCTAAAGCTAAAACCATTCACATTTCTATGTCTAATCCCTTGGTCAGTCCAGGTCTGGGACAGGTACTGGCTGACCCTGCCATGCTCCAGCTCCATTCATCCTCCCAGCGGTGCAAGGCTCCAATACCTCATTTTTCAAGCTGTGAGTTGTCAGCCCCTCAGCTTATGGTAGTTTTACTTATGGAAATGGTGTCATTATATCACATTAAATGTTGAAAGGGGAAGATGTCAAGAAATTATCATATTGGTATAGGATCCCAGGTTTTGGAGGAAAGAAAAGTTTTTTCTAGTATATTTATATATGTATTTAAAATGTCTGCTTGAAATTGCCTGGGGAAGCCTTAGGGAGATGCTTAACTCACTGAATGAAGGTGATGGTAGAAAAATAAACATTAATTACACAACCTTGTGAACGAGATGTATTTTAGACTCATGGGAAACAGGGCTTGGAACAAATTTAAAAAGTTAGTTATTTCAACTTTCTCTGCTGAGGTGGGATCAACCTTATGAGTTGTGTGAAGTCAAATCTGCATCTTCCTATCTAGGTGAAGGGTTTGAAGTGATCAGAAGTGTGTGACCTATGCACACGGTCATCTGTCCTTGCTTTCAAGAAGCGGAGCTCATGTGTTGCTGTGATGCAGGCAGGAATCAAGTGATTCACCTTGATGCTGAAAAAGCTTCCTCAGCCCAGCTTTGAGAGTACTTTGCAACATCACTTTTTGCAGTTCTGTTACAGGACTATGACAGAGAAACGTTCAGAAATGTATGAGCTGATAAGGTCTTCAAAACCTGCTGTATAGCAAAAATTGAAAGCAATATAGCCTACTTATTTTGTCAGACGGAAATTGGGCATGATTGCAGAAGAAAGACGAACAACTCCAACAGCTCACTGCTGCTCAGAAGGATCAGCCTGGGGGCCTGCCGTCTCCTTTGGGGGCCACCAGCACACCCAGAATCCATTATGGGGAGAAGATTTTGGATATCAGATAGGTCTTGATTTTATCAGTGCAAAGGGAATACAAATCAGTGTCTGCAAAGGGAAACTTTAGAAGGGAACGACGTTTTCTCCACAAAAAGAGGCCAGCTACCTCTGACTGCTGGAACAGCAAAGCTGTAGTGAATTACCCAAACTGGAGGTCTTTCTTAACATTTTCCAGCTCATCCAAAGGGTTATAGGTTTTTTCAGGAATAGCTTCTTGGTCTTTGTTGTTTTATGGACTTTGTTATATCCAAAGTCAGACTAGATAATCATAACAACCCCTTTCAGCCACCAGAACTTTGGCTCTATTATACAATTTTAGGAAATCCCAGCCCTGGCTCCCAAGAGTTACATGTGGTCCTGGTGAAAGTCAGTGGAGAATATTGCCTGTTGAGGTATGTGCACTCCTAGTGTATCCCTGTACAAATAGGTACTGTGCACAAACAGGAAGATAAGAGAGCAATTGTGTGACTGTGTGAATGAAACAAGATGATGCACTACAGAGAGAACGATAAAATGAATCTCTGTGTAAAACCAGCCATCTAATGGAAAAAGCAAGAACAGATGGTGAAATAACTCCTAAACAAGCTGTTGCTTCAGACTCTGGCCATCCACAAACAAGTTGCAAGAATTTCTGATCCATGGTCCAGTGATTAAAGAGATGAAATTCAAAGGAAAAAGTGGGGGAACAAAAGAGGGGGGAAAAGAATGCATAAAACCCCAGCCCAGTTTAAGTTTCATAGTGAAATATCAAAGCAATATTGAAACATAGGAATACCGAATACCAATACTTTATTTTTATGTTTTGCATTTACTGAATCAGTTTCAATTGTATGAAGCTCTCTGCCCTTAAGCCCTATGATATAAATTTTATTGGATTTAAAGGAAACAGATTGGGAATCTGGGACAGAAATATATATATTTTTTTACCAGTGCAGATTTTATGGTTTTGCCAGAGGAAGCTTCAAAACCATTTGATGTGCTGCTTATTTAGTACTACTAACATATTCAGGAATTGGGGATGGGAAGAAAGAGAGAGGTAGGGGAAGGCAGAGAGATCTGTGCAAAGAACAAGTAATGTTCTTGCCCTGGAACCAATAAAACAATCAGAGGCTGCAAGTGTGCCTGGGGACATGAGTGAGAGGGTGAGGGAGGTGGAGGTGGTGGAGAGAAGGAGTTCTAGCTGCCTGCAAGGCCAAGGAATGTTTCCATCTAATTTTTTCTGTGTCAGAGTGTGAATGCTCTAACCTCATCATTGGACAGTCAGCTGAGGAGACAACAGCCATTAACACCCGGTTGCCAAAAGCCTGCAGGCAGAAGGGCAGCCAAATGCCCCTTTGTGGATGCTGCCCAGGAGGTTTTATCCTTCACGCTGAGGATCACGCTCAGCACCTTCCAAACCCCAGGGGACACAGCGGCACTTGAGGGTGCGTTAGCCAACGTTTGAGTTGCTTATTCCTGCCTCACAGCTGGTTATCAAGAGGGAGGAGAAGCAGCACAACACTGCATCTCTGGCTCAAGCTTTGCTCTCCACTGGATGTTGCAGGAGACTCTTGAACTTTGCTCTGGCAGAGGTCTTGTATGGAAATTGGCCTTCAAGCCACCCTGGAGCAAGTCCAGGAGAAGTCCTGGGCACTAAAAGGGGGCTGGTCCATCTCTCTGCCTCCCAAACATTTCCTGAGTCTCTGAAGAAGAGGAGTCTGAGGCACCTCTCCAGTTTTCAGGAAAAATGTGAGTGTTATATCGATTACCAATTGTAATGCTGACAGTGATCTGGTCCTCTGTTAGCAAATAGTCTTTTTCGCTCAGGTGGGGAGCGTGTGTGTGTGTGTCATACATTCACATTTTCCAAAGACTGTCTGCCACCTCCATTTCTGCTTCCTACCAAGACCTGCCCGCCAGAATGAAGGCTGTACCACTGGAGGACTTAGGCTGCAGCTTCCTCAACTTAAAGAAAGGAAAATCCTGTTCCCTACAAAAGCCTCCTTTACTGAGAGGATGAGCAGTTCATTGGCTGTAATTCCTCATTCTGCCTACTTCAGCTCTGTGTTCCTTGAGCTGGCTGCCAGCAGAGCCAGCTGATGGTGCTGACCCAGATGCCTAAGCCACGCCACAGCAGGAGTCATCATTTGGGAGGTTAAGAAGGATAAGGAATTAGTCCCTGCTTTACTCTTTCAACTTTTGTATTTCAGAAGGTAGAGGAGAGCAAACTTCTTCCTGGAGAATATAAGGAAATGCGAAAGGATGTGTAGAAGGTAGGGTAAGAGCTAATATTTCCCAGTGGTTTGGACTGTGTTGGTGTTTCCTGGCCATAGGAAAACTGAGGAAGTCACAAGCTCCTGGATTTCCACAGGTGGGGTAGGTATGGGCAAGAAGATGAAGTTTGTAGTCATGGTTATGTCAGCTGTTGACCTTGGACACGAAGGAATTCAGATGTCTCCATCATCACTGGTGAAGTTAGGGGCCACGAATGGACCACCCTACTATAGGTAGGAGCAATGGAATTGCTCCTGAGGGAGAGGAAGCTACAAGAGGTAGATGAAACTGAATGCAAAATGGGTGTTAAACTGCCCTTCTTGAAGCATCTAGGGCTGGATATTTAATTCTGGTGGTCAGTGACAGGTCCTCTTTGACCATGAGTAGCTCTGTGTTGCCTGAGTATCCCTAGAGCTGCTCCAGTCACAAGGGGGAAATGGGAAGGTAGAATAGCTGTTGGAAAATGAAGACTATGGAGGTGTGTTTGTGGAGTTACTCAAAAATATTCCAAAAGCTGTGCCAGTTAAATTCTCTGACACCAATGGGCAGTCACACAGCTCTGAAATGTAAGGTTAATATCTGAAGGGCCTTAAATTCACCAAAATGACTATTTCTATAAACATACACACTGCAGAGTAATCTGATTTATTTAGGCATTGGTCATGGCAAGTGTTTACTTATGTCTGTTTATGCTGCCATCACTAGGTACTGTTTTAAGTCATTCTACCCTCAGAGTTTACACTCACCCTTAAACCAATGTGTCATCTCTTACCTGTCACTAAATTTTACGTATGTAATGTCTTTAATAAGAGATAGTCCCAGCAAAGGATTTCTAGAAAAATATTTTCCTTAAAACAGGTCCTGAGTTCACTTCAGCTGTGCTTGTTTTCTGTGACTATTGTGGAGAGGAACTTTGCTAACAGTGATGTTTTTAGGAAAAAAGCGTGGAGAGCAGACACTAGAAAATATCAACAGAAAGCAAATTATACCTATGTAGAAGGGTTGATTAACACCTACCCTTAATGTTGGATATTTTTAATAGCTTACTAGAAATACTTTTGACCTGTTTTTCTTTTTTTGAGGAAAAAAGTATACATATTTTGAAAAATTCTTCTTCTTCTGAGAAAGCCTGTGTTAACCAAGAAATGATTCTATGGGCTTTCTTTCCAGTCTTTCTTTCCTTGTTCAACAACCAAACTGCATGAAATATTTTAAAATCTGAAGAAATCCTCATGAGATCCTGTTTAGAACCTGAAAATCCAGAGACCAAGAGTTACCAATAATTTCTCTGAATAAGCAGATTAAGTAAAAAATTACATTTGTAAGTTATCTGAGAACTAAACGTATTTTGTAGAATGCTCTGAAACAAAAATAAAAGGGTATAAACTTCTGCTCAGTTATTAGTGGGATTTCTCAAAATCACACTGAACACACCCCACAGGTATCATGATAATATGAAGCCAGAATAAAATATTAATGTTTTCCAGGGATAAAATGTTTTACTTTCTTTAATTTAACTCACTGGGCTATAGTACCTAGGCTCTGAAAAGAAGGTCGTTCCCATCCAGCACGGAAAATGTCACCCTGTGGTAGAGGAGGGGTAACCGTAATGCTAGTAATACTGGACAGAAAAACAATTATCTGTGGCTGCTGAAAGAAAACAACTGTAGCATTAAAAAAAACCAAAAACATCTTTACTATTGAATTACAATATGTACTAAAATTTACACTCTGAAACAGACTTTCTTGTGCATAATCCCGATTAATAAAATGGTTGAAGGGTTTGAATATTTTTTAACTGATGGCTTTGACAAGTTAAGGCTAAATATACATTGCAGCAACCACTGTTGCATATACGTTTCATGCATAAATGGAGAAAATAACATGTTGACTGTAATTTCATAAGACCAGAGGGATCAGTCTCAGATTCGTATCTTAAGATAAAATGGTGCAATTACCATTGCAGTCCATCTTTCTGGAATATCTTCAATCAAAGAAAAGTCAACCATAATTGTGGATTTCAGTGGAATATAGATGTAGCAAAAATGTTTCAGACCACTGTGATTACATCATCTGCATCTTGAAGATCCCCTGCCATTCACTCCCAAGCCCAGCACAGCCACATCTTGCTCAGTGCATTGTAAGGAGCAGTGATACTGTACAGATGAAGAGAAAACAAACAAAACCCAGCCAGGACTTATAGGGATTAGTGTGCCAACATATGCAGATTTTCTGACATTCTCAGGGAATGTCTGTGAGGCTCAGGGGTCTTGACCGTGGTCCCACCCAGGAAGTTTTGCCCATGGTGGGTGGTGGAGGAAGCAGGACTGATACAATTGCCCATCAGTGGGTAATTCCAACGAGAGTGACCAGAGAGTGACCATCAGGCCAGAGGAGACTGCCTCTTCCCATGGCTCTCTTTGTGACTTCTTATCCTTGGGGAACAGAGCAAATGAAAACAGACCTAACAAAGGAATCCCTGTGTCAGCAGGGCAGGGCTAAGACACCCTTTCCCCCTTTCCCACTCCTGCAATGTGGATGGACCTCACTGGGATGCTCTGTTCTGGCACCTCCTGCCAGAAACTTCTGCCTGCTTCGAGGCACAGACAGTTGGACCTGTTTTCTGCAGGACTATCAGGTTCATGATGGGTGGGAGGGAAATGAAAAGCAAGGAGATGGTGGGGAGCAAAGAAGAGGACAAGAAGGATCCCTTAACACATTACCACCCTGAGTTCTTGTTTTGTTTTTTCCATCCCTCAAGGTGCTGTGTATACATTGTGTATCCTGCTTCTCAGCCATAACAGACCAATGTGACATGCCACATATGGTGCCATGGACCCCTTTTATTTAATCCACCTTGAAAAAAAGTGCAGCGCCACAGCCATATCACAGGCTTATGCAAGTTATAATAATCACCATTTTAATTTTTCCCACAACTTTGAGGCTTAATAGCTTTAAAATCTTACAAGTTGTAAAAACAATTAAAGCAATAATTTTAAAAACAAGCAGAATGGGACCTTCAAAAGAATGTGAACCTTTAACACTTCACGGTTAAATAAGGGCCTTGTAACACAGTCACTTGAAGGCCAGGCCTGAGAAAACGCAGAAGCATCCTGTGAATTTGTTGATGCTAGTTCAGACAGACTGTTTATTTTCATGATTTCATGGAAGAATTTTAATTTAATGAGTGTTTTATACACTAATGTAAAGCATAGTTTCAACCCTATAATTATAGTGTCAAAATATTTCTGCTTAAACAGCAGCAGCTGACTACAGAAATGTGATTTACATCTGAATTGTATCAGGGGGACACTGCTAAAAATAATCAGCATGTGCCTTTTAATTGAATAAAAAAATTAACAAAGAATATCAATGTATCTCTCAGCCTAAATCTTTCTGCCTTTCATATAAACGCTTTGCTTATTTGCTTATTGTCTTTTCAGAGCTAGGGTTTCCAGAAAAAGTATCAGCACAGAATGGCTGTGTGTCATTTTGCCCACCCGTTTCTCCCTACTGCATACACGGCGATGGGAAATTGCATGAGCAAATTGTCAGTTCCTGTCATTGAGAGCCTACATTTTTTGAAAATCTCACCATTAATCTTTCAGCTCAGTTTTAAAATAACCAACTGCCATCATGAAACAGGTTTCTCATGCTGCTTAAGGCTGTCAGCAGGTTTTGACCAGTTCAGGCCACATTTTGCTCTTGGAATGGGGTTAGAAATCTTTTTGGTTTTGCTGCTGCTGGAGAATTCAGCTTTTGAGGTAATGGGTAGGGCAGTTTCAGACGGGAGAAATCTTGGTTGTGTGTTCCCAATCTGCACCACCGCAGCACCAGAGATGGGAACACAGCCCTGCAGCAGTGCCCTGGTCTTTGTCTGGCCCTTATCCATGGTAAGGCAGGATTGTTCTGTTTGTCTCACAGTACTTTCTGGAGGCCCCAGGTGAAATGGCACACTGTTGTGCTGGGCATTCTATGCACTTCCCAGGGATGGACTCTTCCCCAGAGAACCTCCAGTCTACAGGCCAAGGCACACAGAGGAAAGATCTTTTTCCTTATTTTGGAAACAAAGGACAGTTGTTGAGCCTACATCTATTGGGGGTGGAGGGACATGGAGTCCTTCGGAACTTATGGCTCTGCCATGTGCTGGCTCCCTGCTGGGGAATGCCATCAAACCCATTCTGAAATGTTCTGTGTCCCCACTGTAAGAAACGGAGCAGTAAATGAGGACACCACGGGCTGTGTCTGCAGTCAGGTCAGCGAATGAAAACCTTGGAGCACATCATAGTGTAGACCTGCCCCCCAGCCTAGAAAATTTCCAGAATTACGTAACTTTCAAACTCAACTAGGAAATCTATGATGAAGCAACAGGTATTTTCCCAAGATGTTTTGTTTCATTCATGCAGGAGGATTTGGAAGAGAAGCTGATGATGTTAACACACATACACAAGCAGGTCTGTGGTTGTCATGTCTTCCACAGATGCAATAGCCTGGTCCTCCTCTTCCATGCTGCCTGAGCTTTGGCAGGTTTAGGTTAAGCAAATCTGTGCTCAAAGAGGGTTTGAGACAGTCAGCTGGGCTGCAGGAGGTCCTCACTCTGTTCTCTCAGCCTTCAGCTTTAGGCAATCTCCTTTGCCCATTGCAGTGGTTCCAACCAGCACTTTCCATTCCAGCCACGTCAGCCTCAGCGGAGCACTCCAGCAATCACACAGCCAGTGCCAGCAGCCCAGTTTAATAAGCAGCAGCACAATGCAGGCCCTGTGAGCTACTGACATCTCCATGGCACAGACTGGGTTTCAAGCACTGTCAAAATCAGCTTTGTGCTCTTTGGTTGCTATTTTCTAGCCTAAGAATGTATGATTATGGCCTTGTACAACCAGTATGTGATCATGAACACATCTGCAAGTTAGAAGGAAGTTTCTATTATGTTTCTATTGAATTGTATAAACATTGCATACTTGCATTGCATATTGCATATGGGCATTGAGGAATATGCTTCCACACACATCTATTTGTATAAATATTGTGCTTCCCTTATTTGATGAAGCATGAATTTGGAGTCCTCTAGAATTCAAGGCTTGATCCTGATTCTCATCGATGTGCTAGCTTTAGTTCATTTTCTTCCTGAAGCACCAGATGCTCTCAAATGCCAGCAACGTGATATGAAATATTTTCACAGGGTAAGATCCTAAAGTTCTGCTATGGCCTTTCCTGACACTAGGATCAATGCATGGATGAATCTGCTATTTGTATAAATTTCTATGTCTCTGCGGGAACTGCATATGCTCTTTTTATTTTATACTAAGATTCCAGTAAATTGTCCTTTGGATTTATTTCAAAGAAGGAAAAAGGGGGGAAAGGCAGTAAAGATTGCTCTTCTTATGCTTTAGTTGTTTTTTTAACTCAATTATATTTTGACAATTCTGTATGAAACTTTGGAGTATGTCTTTGTTTAAGCAGTATATCTTCCATAGGAATAGTCAGTTAAATGTATATGGCTAGTTTCAGGCATAACAAGCTTTGACAAGGGCATTTAGCGTTGTAATTCAAATCTAATTCAGAACATCTTAGCGCTGGACCTGTCAAGCACTTGAAATGCACTGTAGCTGCAAAACCAAAGGATATGGTCCCAGTCGTGCTCTGTGTGGCATCAAGCTGATGTGTCAACAAGAGCAGTTACAATTACAGGTTCTTTCAAGCATACTAAACTAATTTACAGTACTCTGAAAATGTGGGAAAAGGCCTTGCTAGCATAAAGGTATATGTGACTTTTAGACTGCAAAGGCAAGGCAAGTGGCATGGCTGTTTCATTCACGAGTTTAAATATTATGTAGTTTCAGTACCACCTTTGGGGGTTACATTGGTAACTAGATATTCTGTAGATAATAATAGATTTGCCTTGCAGCCATCAAATACCCTTGTCAAATCCCATTAGAATCACATTGCACATTTATTTGAAACCTCAGCCTAAAATGCATACATTTGCTAAGTGAGGATGGGGTCCTATTTGCACTGGCACTGACTGGTCCTTTCTATTTGTCTCCCTTGTTTACCTGAAAAACATCATTTACACTGGCTGCAAAATGCTTAGGCTTCTGCTTACAGGGATTAGAAAATTTAGTGCAAAGGGAGAGGTTTTCCCAGAGGCAGATCTGATCCAAGGATGTCCCACAAAAAATAAGACAGAATTACAGTAACCAACATGTAATTTTAACATCACGATATAAAAAGACTTGATTTTAAAGTGCACCAGTGATTTAAAGCAGCTGCACACATTTAGAGGGCATTGCTTTAATGTGCACACAAAGGCTAATGGAAGCTTTTACAAATGAAAAAAAATCAGGTTTTATGATTTATCTACTTTTTATGCACAACATTATAGGGCTTCCCCCCAGGGACTCATAAATGTGATTTTTACTTCCCAAATTACAAAGCTAGTCAATTATTTGGGAATGAGTCATTCATTCAAAAGTGTCTGTAACGGGATGTGTTAACCATCAGGAAATTTTACACCAATTGGAATTATAAACACCAGGGTAAAAAAATCTCTTGGCCAACCAGCTATGTCTATTTGTGAAACCTTGAGCAAGGAGCACAGTGTAACTTACACTGGAGAAGTTCTGAGGAGCTGACTTGGAAGGGAGAAAGTGGTGGTGAATTTTTTTTTCCCTTTTCCTTTTGATTGTATAAAATGTGTTTATTTTATTTTGAAACAACGTAGTTAGCAAGTCTGCAGCAACTTGCAGTCAAGGCTCCTAAAGCACCTTATAAACCTCAGTCGATTAAGCCTTGCAGCCATGAACAGGGTAAGGAACTATTACTCCATTTTATGGAATGAGAAGCTGAGGGCCAGAGGTGCTGCTGGTGGGAGACACACAGGCATTTCCTCTGGTGTCCAAAACCACTCCTTCCCTTCTGCAACGCCATCAAGGCCAACGAGAACCAAAGGAGCTGGTTTTAATTTGCATCTGCTTCCCCCTATATCTGATTTGCCCCCAAAGGCTTGCACTGACCCATCCAGAAGTCATCCCTGGGGTTAACAGCAAGCCCCAAGCATGGATGTGACTGACGTCTCCTGCCTAAACTGATTATCATAGAATCATGGAGTATGCTGATTTGGAAGGCACCCATCAGGATCATCCGGTCCAACTCCTGGCCCTGCACAGGGCACCTCAAGAATCCCACCCTGTGCCTGAGAGCATTGTCCAAATGCTTCTTGAACTCTGTGTTGCCAAAGGCTGAATCGTGGAAACATCAAATTGTTCTTTCAGCCACTGTAAACTCCTGCTGCATCCTGGGCCAAAATTAGGAAACCTCTGGGGATCTTCATTAATCAGTAGTTCTCCAAAGAGAGCAGCACTCAGGGAGGAAAAGGAAGCACCTATGAATAGATAGGTATGTTTCTGCTGACATTTCCTCTGCTCCTGCTGGATGCAGAGGCAATCTATTAATTCCCTCCCTCAATCAGCGTTGCACCTCTTTTCTGGGGAAGGCATTAAAACTTTGTTCTTGAAAAAAGAAATTTGTACATGCGCTTGCAAGTAGGTGAATGAAAAGTGAAGGGTGAAAAATTAGGGACTGTGTATGTATAATGCCACAGTTTTTAAAGCATCATTAGAACCTAAGTCATTATTTCTCTTTTTTTTCCTAAAGGAATTCGAATGTCATAAATAATTTCAGTGATGGAAATTTTTGCCCTGTTTCAGCACAGAAAGCTTAGGGAAGAGCTGTTGCCCTGCCTTTGTGTCATCCTGGCTTTTTAGCAACCACTTCTGAAATGATATTTTAGTACAAAAGCAGATTCATAATTCCTACATGTATTCAAGTGATAGAACACCTGAAATTTAAACCTCAGCTCCTTGTACCCGATGGGGCCACTGTTTCCACATGCAGAATACCCAAATGCCAATGTAAGGACAGAAGTAGGGTCATGGAAATCTCGGTAACAAGTCATCCCATAGCAACATCCTGATGAAATCGTACTACTTTGGGCTTAAGCCAAGGGTGATTCAGAGTTGAAGAAATGCCCCCCAGGGCCTTGGCTAAATAGTGTCAAGGTTGGTGAGGGCTTCAAACACAGGAGCCACTGTCACAGATCTCATGTGCAGGCAGATGCAGAACAACGAGAAGCGTCCTGGGACCCAAGACAGAAAGGTGTGCAGCAAGGCCTGAGCTGCCTGACACCTGATGGGCTGGGCGAAGATACATCTCAACTCTTACTCCCACTCCCACCACCTTCATAAGGTTCATTTTCTGAGGCTTTGCACAATGCTTTGTTTCCTTTCTTTGTACTAAAATCTAGGCCACTGGAGTGCAGAACTGAGTACTTTGCATCAGGTGTTTCCTCACAGCATCATTTCTGCTGACTGGTTTGCAATACCGTGAACTCATGGCTGGCACAGCGAGCTCTGTTTTCTTTTCTCTGGAAATATAAGAAAAACAAAACAGCACCTCATGAATCCTCAAAAAAGTGCGTGTTCAGAATCTGCGTCCAGATTGGAATTATGTGATGTAAGTCTATCAAAATGACAGAGGAATGTATGTTATTCTAAAATAGCAATAAAGCCAAAGCATGCTTCTAAATAATCAAGTTCCTTCCATGTCCTGTTTACAAGTAATGCCATTATTCAAGCAAAGGCTGGAACACAACTTAAAATTAAATATAAATTTAGGTGTTCACAGAACTAATTTATAATAAATCCAGTTATGGGTTGCTGAATCAGGCCCTGAATAGTTTGGCAGTGCACAGTGAAAGCTCCCTGTCTGTAAATTGCTTTCTGTGAAACTCTTTAACCCAATTCCAGACAAGTTAGATTAGGAAAAAAAGGTGGAAAATTTCAGAGAAAAATTGATTTCCCTAGGTCTTAGTTAATACTTCAAGAACTTATCTGTTACGTAAAGCTAATAGCCCAGTTGCTGAATTTGTAAGTGTTTTCCTGACGTGTATTTTTCCAGAGAAATCTAAAAAAATGTTAAGTAGCTTGGGTTCAGGTATTATTTACAGTGCAAATCAAGAATTCTTCTTTTTTCACCAAACTCACATGCCAGGAATCTGACATAGGATCTGAACCACAGCGATTGAAAATTAAGGAAAGCAAAGGCTATTCTCTTTGTCATCACACTTCCACTTATAGTGATACGCTCTTTTGTTATTAAGCAGGCCCAATCAAAACAAAAGGGATACTGTTTCTTCTATGAGTAATGCACTCACCCACCAGCAGAAAAAAGTTCACGTAAAACGTATGGGTTCAGACAGCACAAGATTTATTACGATGGCTACAAAAATTATTCCTTCTTAACAGCACTTAAATTGTCTAATTATTCACAGCTGTTTTCAATTTGTTTCAGGTTCTTAATTAGGGTGCAGGGTCCTCTGCCCAACGCCTAAACCAGCACTGTCAAAAAAGGCTACGACCTGTTTCACGCTAAACCTGCCCAGCCCTCAGGCTGATTAGTGGAATCCACTGCAAGGTAATTTGTGTTTCATATTTATCCATCTGCCTCCTGCTGGGCTGAGATAAAGAGATACACAATTTCCTTCTTGTTTGTTTCGTTATTATAGTCCATCACGGCAATCAAGGCAAGTCTGGATGGAAAGAAAAAAAAGTAACGTCGACTGTTCTTTTAGGGGAGCGTTGTGGGGCAAACAGGTATGTTTGGGAACCAGCACTTGATAATCTAAATTGATCTGTGGATTTGAGGATGGGAGATCCTTGTTAAAATTTAATATAACAGCAGGAGGCTGTGTGCCTGAGGGTTTCTCGGGTAGCAAACAGATGTACAACCTGCTGGTAGGAGTCACTCCGCGGGGTTTAGACTTCTATCAAAGACAACTTTCCTGAAGGATGTTACAGCAGGGCACAGCTGGTCCCTGCCGATTTTGGGTAGGGAGCCATAGTGTATTGCTGAGGAGAACATGCGCATCTCTTTATATGAGTTGGACACTAAAAGCAGATGATCATGTCATGCTGAGAAAGATCAGAAAAAAATACTCCTTTCAGGTTACCTCGGATCTGTCCTAGACACTTTCTTTCCTTTGAATGCTTCGAGCATTAGAGTTTTAAGAAGCCAGAAGCCTGTGAAACTCCTTGTTCTCCCTCTACCTGTGAGCTTGCGTGTTTTGCATCAGCAGTGAACGTGGAGGTGCAAGTTCCTGCCTTTGCATGCATGAGTCCATGCTTGGGTTGGAGGGTTGGCTGGGCACATACAGTAAAGGGAGCTCGAGCCCATTCCAAAGGAAGTCTTACTGGTTTAAATGGGAGTAATAAATCTTTCAGGTCACCAGCTGCACTTAGCTGGCCTCATTAAAATTCAAGTCCTTAATATCTGTGGGCAAGTGTATGAAAAGGGGTTATGGGGTGAATTGGTCAACAGATTTTAGGTTTGTTTGTGTTCCCTGTGGGCTTCTCTACTGAAAAAGTCTGAAGAGTTTAATAAGAAAAAAAAGAACCTATGTTATTTTTTTAAAGTATCCTATAGGATTTAATAGGGAATTATATCCTGACTATGGACATTTTTTTATGGTTCAGATAACTGTAGGCAAGACTGATTTGTGCATTAATGCATTTTTCTAGTGTGTCTCAATTATAGAAACATCTGCGCTAAGTGAACTTGAAACCTCTTTGATTCCCTGTGCAAATTCTCACTATTCAAAAGTCCTTATGTTTTCCTATTTCTTGCCTTTAGGTTAACAGTTTCAGAGTGGATTGCAATAGTATGTAACTGTGTAGCTTACAAAAGAAAGTGGGATTTTTAAGATATAATTGCTTAAATCCTTCAAATCCTGCTTTCAAAAAACATAGCTTGCTCAGCATGCTCAGCACCGATTGAAAACAAGGATGTTATCAGCAGCATTTGTTATCTCTAGTAGAGACGAAGACTTTCAGCCTAAACAACAGTACTTGCTCCATGCGGCACTTTACTGGACTGGAGAGGTTATTTGACTCTTAACAGTCATGGCTGTTTAATGGAAGGATAGAGTTTTGCCTGCTTTCAGCCTGGTACAGAGTGTTGTTTTTTTATTTTTTAATGACTCTCTGCTGTTATTTACACCAGTGCAAAATTAGCGTGAGCCTTTAAGGTAGGCTATTTCACAAGGTATGGGACAGCAGAGAATTTTTTTTTAGCTAATTGGAAAATGAAATACTACTATCTTAAAACACATTGTTAAGTCTGTTAAGTCCTTTTCCAGGTTCATATAATAAGTTTATAGCAAGCTGTTCCTATTCTGGGTGTGTTGGGCAGCACAGGAAAACCTCTGCAGGTCTGTGCAGTGGTGAATGGTTTCGATTCACCATTCACCACATGGTACTCCCAAGGTACAGCTGATACCAGCTCCAGGTACCAACAGCATGCTCACTTGGGTGTGAGGACATGAGACCAGTTCTGACTGACTGTGAGTGGAGCTCAGGGGCAATGTCTGCTTTCCAGCCACCTTTGCATACCCAAAACGCTTTTGCTGGCATTTTCTCCCTATGTTTTTTCCCACCTCCAGAGTTGTGGATCCCCTTCCTTCCAGCTGGAAGTGAGCTACAAGTGAGGGGTCTTTGCTGTCATCTCACTGGGTATAAAAGCAGTCCAACTCCTGCAAAGTTTTGTGTCCAAACAAAAAAAAAAACAAAAAAAAACAAAGCTAACAAATTATCGCAGAAACAAAGATGCTGAAATCAATTACTGTTATTTCCACAATCAAGAAAGTCACAGTGAGGAAAGACTGGGTCCTATATCTCTCTTTGTAGGAAAATGTGAGACAGAAATCCATTTTGACGGAGAATCCAGGGACAGACTAAGCAGGTTGCCCAGCATCAACAGGAGTCTGTGGCAGACTTCAGAATTGAAGTTAAGGTTCATATCTCATGTAAAACTTTCCTGTATTTCTTTAACTCTCTGAAATAGCTCTGCTGTAGCCTTTCCACCTACATGATACAAGTTGGCACAGCTGTCTTACAGAGGCACGCACCTCTGCTGAGTCAATGCGCGTTAGGTATCACAGTTAAGGAGATATCTGCTGATATAAACACGTCTTGTCTGTACATATGAGGGCAAATTCTCACTGAAATCAGTTGAAAGTCCTTTATTAGTATCACTGACCTGGAGTAAAAGTTCACTCAGAGTTGAAAACTGAGGTTGTACTGTGACCATTGCTGTTGTTCATCCTCGGTCCAAGCTTGGCATTTCTCTTGATTGGAGAAATGGCACTGGCAGCTTTGATATCTGAGAATGTTCAGTCTGGTTTTGCACTTTTGCGATGGCAACCTGAAATCTGTCCAGTAAATTCAAAACGTTCTGGAGAGAGTTCAGAAAAATTTGGACCAATATAATTTTATGCTTGTATGAATCGTCCTGGTGTTTTGTTAAGTCTTGACTTAGTTTACATTTTAGTCATTCACTGGGACACCAATAAAAAAGAAATAACCTTAAAGAAAAAACAGCTGGTGACTCAAAATCAAATCCTGCTAATATTTCTCTCCCAATAAAATTGGTATCACAGATATGAAGGCAAATTCTTCACATTATATATTATATGATATACTATAATACATAATAGAATATATACACACATATAAACCCCTAATGCTTTAAGAACAAGGATTTAGAAAATATATAGGGAAGCAAAATTACATTCAGCGCTGGGCACCCTATTACCAAAACTATCCAGAAAAACTGGAAGGACTTCAAAGAAGACATGTTGAAGTGACTGGGAATCTGGGGGAATTGGATTTTTAAGGAAAGTTTTAAAGCACCTAAACCCTGTATCTAGAAATTAATGAGGCAGTAACTCAGAGCGGTGACTCACATCAGAACTGGCACCATTTTTGGCTGGCACGTGAAGGTAAGTTGAAGACAGGGCTGGTTTACATTGGGCTGTAAAATGACACGGTTTTGATACAGCTTCACAGGCAGCTGAGTCATCTCTTCAGTGGGACTGGAAACCTTGAAATGTGGGGCTGGGAGGGGCAGTGGGGAGCCAAGATGCCAGGGCACTGCCCGAGAAGGGTTCTGCACCATGAGATGGCCCTCAGCAGCTCCCAAGCAAAGTGCTGGCATCTGCCTTAGGAAACTGCACCCACCACCTCCGCAGCAAGGACTTTGCTTTTTGAGGGTACTGGTGTCTGCAAGGCTGGCACCTGCAAGGCTACTGTGCCTTGAACTACTGACAAGACCCATGTCCCATTTTATAGATGTTTTTTCCTCAGATGTGGCAGTGGTGTTGCACCAGGGGCTGCAGCAGGAAAATCCAAGTGTCCTGTAAAAGACTGACTAAAACATGGGAGGGATGGACTCATCTGCTCATGGTCACACAGACAATTTCCAGCAGAGGAGGGCATCCAGCCCAGATCTTGAAGTCCAGATAAAAAAGCTCCCTTTACTTGTAGCACATCCAGGTTAGAGGAAATATCAGAGACATATATACACATGAAATCAGAAAAATAGGAATTTCATTAAGAAAATTTCTTAACGTTAAGGTATTCCATTGTGTTGGGATTGCTTGCTCTTTTCCCTATTATTGAATTTTATTTTTTTTTTTTTTAAACAGAATTTTTTTGCAAGAACACATTTATAAACTTTCTCTTTGGCCCCTTGGGAAGGTTCTTTTGGGACTGGCATGGTTCCTGTTAGGTGAGATTTTTATAATTAGATGTAGTGAAATCATGTTACAGGAAATCACACTGCTCACCATGTTTATCTTTGTCCTCTCAGACAGGTTGGTTGATTTAATACACCTTTTCCACTCCAGACAAAACTTACTTCCTTTCAAGTATTATCTAAAAAATTAGGATATAGTTTCATAATGAAATATTACCCTTTATTTTAATCAGTCACAAAATGGAAGTCTGCTTCTGCAAAAATATTAAAAATTACCTAAAAGTTAAGATATTGACATTTTAGGTGTGAGAAGATCCATTTCATGACTGGAACTATATTAATGAGGAACTCCAACTGCGTATTCAGGCACATGAGACACAGCACATCAGATGCTGACACCACTTTACCCCAGTGTGAAGGACTGACTGAGAAATTTTCAAAAACTAATGGACTCTGTGTGTAAATTCTTACTGAATCAGATCACCAATTTCTTCTGTTTCCTCCATATTTGGAACTTCCTCTTCTTATTTTGTTTAGAAAAAAGTGTACTTATCCCTCTTAAAACCATTTCCTTTTTCCTCTTTGCAAAGTGAAAAAGCAGAGATGTGAATTAGTAAACATAAAAGAGCTGTACTTCTGCTGCAACAGCTTATTGTTGGAAATCTTGAATCCTAATTAAGGGAAAGAAGAGAAGCTGACCTTTGGAAAGTGATAGTCTTGTAATATTTTATGTATATGACCATTTGGAGAACCGCAACCACTTTTGTGTTTGAATTTATAAGTGAAAGGTAAAATATTATTAATGTAAGTGAAACATGCTTCAAGCAAAGAATAAAGCAATGAATCAAGTTAAGTGAATTTTTGAAGGACATGGGAAGGATGTGCTCCTGTTCCTGGATGGTTAGTTTCTTGCAAACAGGCTGTTAGGTTGAAACTCTATCTGCGGTTTGTTGTTTAATGAAAGGGCACGATAAACTGGGGAGACTACAACAATAATGAAAAAACAGAGATCCATGAGACAGGTTCTGTGAGCACTTCCTCAGGGAGAGGAAAGGCAGGAGGGATGGATTGCTAATGACTAGAATGTTTGATGGCATTACCAGGCAATGTAAATATGGGCTAATGGCCTCATCCTGCAGCACCTCACGGGAGGTGCTGAGTGAGCAGCCTCAAAACAGACCACAGCCAGCAGCAGCCTGGACTGGGTTAGGGTTAGACCTGAAGTTACAGGGAATACAGAGCAGGATTTCAGTCCCTGCCAGCACTTGGTGGGAACGTGAGAGCTGGTCTTCAGGATTCACAAAACCAAGGCAGTCATTGTCCCATTCATGTTTGTCTATAGTTGCCTGAATTTCATAGTTTCTATTCTAATTTCTGCTTTAAAAACTCCTGTTCTTAGGGTTATTTAGGGAGACATTCAGGTCTCTAAATATGGATGGCTTCCTGACACCACTCCATAAGGGCATGGGTCTCTTGCAGGAGCCCTCTGTCATTGCTGCTGGTCTTGTGCTAATGTCCTAGGCACCCTCAGGGGTCCAGGATGGCACTCAGTACCTTCAGCACCGCTACTGCTCCCTTAGTTCCAACAGCAATTTCTGCCTCTAAGAGGTTGGTCTCAATTTATTTCAATATTTTCTCTCCAATGTCCCCACTGAATTTGTGCAGGTGAAATATTTCTGGCTTGGTCTTCTGAAGACTGGGATTCTCCCTGGGTAAGAATTGATTTGGATGTAGCAATTTTTCACACAAGTATAATGAAGTTAGACACTGCAGGTCTATGAAGAGAAGAGTACCCATGGTAACTGTTGTCTGTTGTTTGAAAGCAAACTGCCAATGTGCATCAGAACAGAAAAACAGTAGTTCTGGCACCAAAATAATATTACATAAAAGTCTTCTTTATGGGTTTTGAGGCAAATTCAGCCATTGTTTGTATACATGTGCTCCTTTTGAGTGCCTGGTGCTCTTCCCATGGACTTTAAAGCACATTCCTTCTTGCCGTTTTCCCTTCAGCTGCACAGCTCCTTCTTCATCTATGGCAGCTTTAAAACAACAAAAAAAGTACTCTTTAACCCTACTGACCTTTAAGCACATGACCTGTGAAAACATCGTCTTCTTTCTATCTACCGTACTCTGTATGTTCGAGCACACTTTTGACATTTATGTTTTCCTGTGGCAGTAAATTTTCTGTCGACACAGAAGTAAATGCTTTAATCAGAATAAATCTGACTCTTTAAATCAGCTAGCTACCTCTATAGCAAATTAATTACTAAAAATGGCTGTGCTTAAGGAGTCTGGATGTTTCTAGTGTTTATTAAGAGCATGACTATTTTTTCTACAGCTTCTCAAGAGATTTAATCTCTGCACAAGTGAATAATTTCAGTTCACTTCAATGGAACTAGTATGTGGGTTAGACACTACTAGTCTGAGTCCCAAAATTAATGTGAAAGCTACTGCTTTCCCTCCCGAGGGCAAACCAGGACTGGACAAGGATGAAGCGAGTCATCTTGAACTCACATTTTCTACAAAACTAGTATTTCTGGGAGCAGGTGCTGTTTGAGCCCTTGCAGAAAGCGCCCTGGGCTTTGTGGTCAGCCTGGGGTGGGAGGTGGGATATCACTGTGCCAAAAATGGATCTTTTGGCATGGGTTGTGTCTGAACATCTCTTTGCTACCAGCCCCACACCAGCCTTGGCTCCAGGCAGTCACTGGGCTTAGCCAGCTCTGACCTACTTTTAAGATACTCTGCAAATACACTCACTGAGTCCAAACTGAAACCTATAAAATACTTTCCTGCAATTTTTAACAGGAAAGGCATCCGGCCTCCATAACAACAATAACTGTCATAATTAAAGACACTCTTTAAAACTTCATTTGGTTCAGAAAGGAAGCTATTTGAAGGAAATGTCAATCCAAACCCTTTTTGTTAAAGGAGCCTTTAATGACTTTCAAAACCTGCTGTAACTGCCTAGGATAACATAGAAATACAAATGTCAGAAGATTTCTTCATCAAAGCAAACTCCCGTTCTTACTGTTTTTCATGTCTTTCACAAATTTCTGTCAATTTTATTGAGACCCAGGCTAACCCTTACTTTATTATGACAGAATGTATTTTTCAATTTTTACAGTTTTCACAATATCTTTTCCCTAACTATGACTGCTGCTGCTCAGAAAGTAATGAGTTTGGCCAAACCTCTTTCACAGATGAAAGCTAAAATGGGAAATAAAAATAAGAGCTTTCTCCCCCCTGACAGATTCCCATTCAGCCCTTTGTTTCTGTCCTCAAACACTTTAAGAGGAAAACAGACTGTATTCAAACCTCCTGCTCCAGCCCTGGCTGTAACTTGATGTCAGGCTCTCCCAAGACACTACTGAACATCCAGTTTACAGTGGAAGAATCTTCCCCTCAAATCTCTTACTCCCTTGGTTAAAATGATGACCCTTAGTGGCTTAGGGTGTGAGGACCTCTATCCATGATGCCCTGCAGCCCTGCAAAGGTGTGAGTGACCGATGTGGTATAGCAGAGCTGGCTGTGGGGCAAACAGGAGGGACAGTGGTGTCCCACTGCCACAACATCACATAAAAGCTGCAAGAGGCTTTCCTTTTTTTCCCAACTGGCATGCCTGTGAGAGGTAATACCAACCAAAATCTTAGGGTATTCATTGGAAAGTTGCCATTTGTCATATGGAAAAATACCAGTTTTTCTAAGCTGCTGCTTATATGTTGCAAAGGTGGAAAGACAGCATCACGAGGCCTTTCTCTTTGCCAGATTTTATATGGGAAAAGTGAGGTGTGTCTGAACTCGTGCCAGGGTGTCCCACACTTGCTTCTCATTAAGTCTGAAAGCTTTGGACCAACAGGAAAGCCCAGCATCACTGGGGGAGCAATGTGTGCAGTAACTCTGGAGGCCCTCACAGCTTCCCTGTTGTAACCTGTGCACATCTGTCACTGCTAAAGCTGCTGACAGGACTGATGCTTCAAATGGACAGCTTTCAGCCAAAAGTGTTGGTCCTGGGGATCTCAGCTGTAGTGAAATCTGGCCAGGAGTGTGTCTCTGGGGTAAAAGTGCCATTCTCTTTGAAGTCACGGGGACCCTAAGCAATTCCTCACTCAACTCACAGCAAAAAAAAAAAA
>VZRN01002763.1:2901050-2961050 GCA_013397935.1 Dasyornis broadbenti
AAAAAAAAGTCAGAAGCACACTAGTCAAAGAACAAACCTTAACTGGATTAAAATAACAGCAGTTTTAGGATCTTTCTAAGTCTGATGAATGAGTGATTAGACAGTTTTTTGCAAAATCCTGCGAATTAATTGAGGTTTCCCCCTCACTTTTACAAAGAAAAGCAAGTCAAAGATTAGGCCACTGATCCACCAAAGACTTCAAAGTCTGCTGAAGGATGGAAGCTGCCAAATTCATGAGGTCATGTTCAGAGCGAGATAACTGTCCAGATCTCATTCTGAAAATGAGTTTCCTTTCTGGTATGCATGTGAAACCTTTCAGTTTCTCCATTGACTTCAATTTTCAGCCATTCTAAGCTTGCTAGACTGCTGTCTCAGACAAAGATGATAAACAGAAGTTGTTCACTGAATAGATAGTTTTCTGACTTTCTACGATCAGAAAAAGATCTCCTGAAATATGCAAAACTGAGCCAGCCAGTGCTGCAATGTGATTAACAAAAATGTAATCAAACTAATGTTCTGGATTTAACATCTGTAGGTGCAGAAGGGTCCATAAGCTGCTGCAAATAGCACCACTAGCTTGCTTCCTTTTTTTAAGAGTTTCATCCACACTCTCAAATAAAAGCAAATTTTGGGTCATTTTGGTCCTATCTCTTCAAAATGGCATTTAGCCTATAGATTAATACACAAAGTAAAACAAGAAAGTGGGAAAATGAGTGAATGAATGAGGAATGAATTATGTCCTGAGGACATCAGAAATGGAGCAAATACTAATTATAGCTACCAATAGAACGATAATCAATAAATTCACGGATTTTCCCATAGTGTGCCAGTGCAGTGACTTCAGCTAGTTTTTTTCACCTGTGGATCTCACCCTACATAGTGAAATGCCTCCATTTCATCATTACCTTTTAATAGATAATAAAGTTGAGGCACTGAGAGAGTCTCATGCCAGTGGGATCACTTAAAAACAAATTAACGAAAAGCTCCGAGTGGTCCAAGACTTGTCCCTGTGCTGGGTTACCAAGGAGCACTGGCCACATCCAGCTCTTCCTGAGGGCAGGTGAGAGACTGGCACTCTGTTCTAGATCCTGACACAGATGTCCCCACTCAGCCCTGCCCCAGTGCACAGCTACACAGACAGTGCTTTTCTGGAGAGCAGGATTCTGTATGCGGTCTGGGACACAGCTCCTGGACAGCCACTGCCCCAACACTGTCCTCAGGGATGACATTATGGGTTCCCTGAGCAAAGGGGGAGAGAATAGGGTAAAATATAACAGAGTCACAGGACTTAGTGAAGGGCATCTGAGGAGTATCTGAGACAATAGGTGATTTAACTTTTTCATTTACTGTCTATCAGCTTAATTGAACTTCTGAGGCCAAAGACAGGCTGCTCTCGGTAAATAATTGGATTCATTTGCATTCTCCATCAGGTTGAAAATAGGACAGATTTGGCAGCTGGCTTTGCAAGTCACCCCTGCTAAGGCAGGGTGTACTGCAAGACACTTCTGCTAGTTTAAAACAGGGTGAAATTGGTGCAGTTGCAACTCTAGTTGGGCTGTGCTGGTCTGAAGCATTTCCAACTTAAAGACTCACTGAATAATGCTGAGGACATCTCTTGGCATATTTAATCCCAAAAGATAATGAGATACTGTAACACACTAATGTAGTTTTTATGTACCAGTAAGGCCCGGACCTGAGTATTCAAGTACCAAATATCTACTGAAAACAGGTAAACCTGTCATTTGAGTATCTCAGATCTTAACCTGAATCCAGATGTGTTAATTGAATAAAAGACCTTCACTAACTGCAACAGGAGTTTTGTCAGAGTAAGGACCAAACAATTTAGTCTTAATTTAGAAGGCAAGTAGTTTTAAAACCATTGATAATGGCATGAAATTGCTTGTTTGAAAAACTCAGGGCCGTTTCTGTATAGCAGTGGCAGAAATGCTAATGCCATTTTCCCTCGCAGGTCAGTGACAGAAACACAAGTATTAAGAAAACAGTTGTTGAATGTTATCTTCAACTTCAGTATCTCTGTGCAGATTTGTGAGCCTGCTGAATTTGCCTGTCTGTAATGATTACTAGATTAAAAAAAAAAAAAAATACTTAAAGGTAACTATTTAGGTTAAAACTTATAACTTTCAAGTGATCATCTGCACCCTGTCATTTTGACTTCTTAAGCCTGAGGTTTACAGTGCCCCAGGCAAAAAACATTACTGTTACTGTACGTCAGATAAGATGCGGCCTGGCTTTTTTTATATATAATATTTATTGGATATTGGGCATTGCTAAAGGGGATCTTATTTTAACTGAAGCCAGATTTTCTGTAGTTAATAGAGTTAGGAATGGTGTATTATTTTCCAACTTGGACGGGTTATTAATACTTATAAGTTGTGAACATGGAAAGAATTCCCATAAATCTGTGTAGTGCACTGCATCTTACAGCAGTAAGAGATAAAGATGTATGAAAAGCTGCTGAATGCCTGCACGTCCCCGTTCAAGGACCTGAGTCTGCTGTGGGGAGCCCTGGAGGAGAAAATGCCTGAGTGGGGCTGGCAGCAGCTCCAAGGGCTGCTGGTCCTGGGCTCAGCTCTCCTCATCTCCGAATGCTGCTCTCCAGCTCTGTGTGTTTTCCACATGTGTCATGAAGGTCCTCTGCCTCCCAATAAGGTGTGGTTTAGTCAAGAGTGGGAGGATTTCACAGGACAACACAGAAAAATCAAAGCATTGATGACTGGTTATTTTCCTCCCTCTGTTTTAAGAGAGTGGGCAATGTATTCCTTCTGTGTTTCTGAAAGGGACAAGATTCATTCTCAAGTTGAAAGGTCTAGCTCCAATTAACCAGAGAGACCATATCCAGACCTCAGTGTCTTATACCAGATTTTGTATCTAAAGAAAGTCATAGACACCTGTCTGTGTAGAGCTGATCTTTTTCCCCTGCTGAGCCGTATAAAATTAGGGGTCATTTTAATTCTGGCTTCTCATTTCAGTTATGCACATGCCTCCCTTGCATGCACAAGCCTGGCATTCATGCAAACCAGGTGCATGCGGAAAAGAATTTTGCTCTGAATATGTATTTAGCCAGCAGTAACTAAGCTCTCCAAATTCTTCTCTGGAGTGCACACGGCTTTGTGTAAAACCTGGGACAGACTCTCATTCTTACCTTTAATTTCTCAGTTGTTCTATTCAGGAAGCCAGAGGAGATATTCCCACAATATGACCACTTTGCTGCTGCTTCACTGCATCACTTCAAGGCAACACAGGGAGTGCAGAGCCCTGCTAGGTGCTCAGGGCTCTTGGCCCCCTTCTGACAAAACACTTAAGTATGTTATTGAAATCAAAAGAAGGACTCACTAACTTCAATGTGACCAGTGCTTTTGCTTTTCTTGAGCAGCGTTGTAGCATCCAGTTCCTTAACACATCCAGTCCTTGATGATTTTGTTCCAGCTCTCTCTTTCCCTCACTGTCTGTAAACATGCAGGTGATGGTACTCAGCATGTAAGGATTTTATGATGCTATGCTTTACACAAGGGAAAAACTCAGGAAAGTGAATTATAAATGTCAATATATTATTTTGGGAAGCGTTAGTAGGAAAATAAATGTGATGTATCCAGTCTACTTGGACAATAGCTGTTACCTTCATTCTTTTACATCCTCTGTGCAATTATTCTCACTGCGCTGTGCAAGGTCACACGGGTAACCCCAGCTTTATGGATATACAGCAAGGAAAGCTAAGTGACTTCCATAGGTCACCAAAAAATCAATGCTCATCCGAAGACCCAGCTGTCCCACTCAGGCTGTAACTTCTGAACTGCATTAACTTGATGCTATAAATAGCCTGGGTCCCAATTCTGCTTCCACCCACGTTCCTGTATCTCCATCCTCTCCGTTTCCATGTCACTGCTCTATGTCTCTTGTAGGAGTGCTTACAGTTCAGCTTCAGGCTCTCTGCTGCCATATCTCACGTTTGGTGAGAGATGATAGATTAGTTCCCTGACACTGAGGTTGAGTAACTAAAGCAAGGCTTACAGCACCCCTAAGTACCAAAATGAGCAGCCCTCTCTCAGGGAGTTATGGCTGTGTTCTGCATGAATCTGGAAGTGGTGTCATATGTGTCTACAGATGCACTAAGCACTGATCATATCTGACAAAAAAGCAAAAATGAGAGCCTCCCCTAAGGCAAGATCTCCAAATGCATAATTAAGGCACAGAATGTGTGGATGGTTGCATGGCTTGTGCTCGGCACCATGGGACCCATAGCAGCAGCTTTCTGCTTCTCAGCACTGGCAGCTTCCAACACATGGTAGTGGTGGTGTAGAGGGCAGGTTGTACCTTGTGCTTTCTTAGTGTACTCCACAAGGAAATCTAAAATCGGTTTGCAATTAAAAAGTGACTTTGTAACTTCTTTGGTTATGAAAAATGTAACTAGTTGGTACATGGGTCTGCCTGGACCTCTGGACCTGGTACAGGTGCTATTATGACCAGATGACTTTGTCACATCCAACATTCTGTGGTGAGGAACTGTAAGACCCATCTGACAGTGAAATTTCTCTTCCTAAGATTTCTTTTTAGCAGGGTGCCACAGTAGTTTGAAAAATAATGAATATTTCCAGTTTGTGCCACATCAAAGAAATAAACACTAACCTTTCAGTTTGTCTTCTGATGAGTTGAAAATACAATAGCTGTCTGGGAGATGTTATTGAAATATTTGCTCTTAACCAAGACTGGGCATCCACACAGCTGTATCACTCAGATCACCAGGGGTTCTCTATGTGACATCAGCTATGCTGAGTCTATCCTTTCAGGGAAGTCTTAAAAGACAAAATGGTCCCAGTGCTCCCAGTGCTCACAGGCACTTTCAGGTTAGGCTGTGGTGACAGAGGAGGTCAGTTGAATGGTGCCTGCACCAGCGAGAACAGCTACACCTGATGGGAGCTTTGAGACAATTCCCCGACCAGCCCAGTAATATAAATTGAAATATATGTTGTTGGTTTCTTTTTGTATACTAGGCTGTGAACATTGAAGGCTTCTGAACAGGAAGGATGCTTGATATTCCCATCTTCTCATGAGTACCATAACTTGGGTAGATAGCTTGGCCAGGTATGGAGTAGAACGAGCACTTATTTCCCACCACTTGAATTGGCAGAACTTTACCACAGGCTGTTCCTACTCTTGTCGAAACACATCTCATCCACATCCACGTATTGGAGGGAGAAACAGCCTCTGCAATCCCAGATGAAAGCAGCATTGTGAACTGAGTGTGTTTTGATTGAAGCAAGTCCTTATGAGAGGTTTTCAAAGAACCTGGATGGTGACTTCATTGCTTTAGTGACAAACTGGACTACTGCAAAGGACTGTCCGTGTATAGGACTTTGGAAGCTTACTTTCAAACCAGCATTTTCAATGGAGAGGATTTGCCTTCATTGCTGGATGTGTTTTTCTCCTGGTGAATGCTCAGCTCTGTGCTCTGGGTTTGGGGCTAACAAGTTTGACCAGACAGGTGTTCAAAGAGGGAGGGCAGCTGGGAGGGTACCTGTCAGTGTGCAGCAGGCTTGACAAGCTGCAGAGGCATGCCTTGAACTATGGGCAGTGAAAGGTATAATCCCAGCTTGCCAAGACAGCTTTAATAACTCCCCAGCACCAACAAAAGAAACTCTGAGAGTATCTTTATGTGGATCTCAGGGCTCACTGCATCTTAGCAGGACCACCTGTTTATCTACAGAGCTTGTAATGTGTCAGACATCTGCAATTGCTGTTGTTAACAGTAATTAACTCTTCTGCAGCAGCACTTAATTTTTAAAGGTGATCATCTAACTATACAAGAAAACCTTAGGATTCTACCTTACATGTGGCAGCAGCTTAAAATCAGCCCTCTGCAACGGATTTAATGCCACCAGCATGTACTGCACAGCACTAAAGGAAGTTGCTGTGTTTATGCGAAGGGAAGATAGAAAGCTTGTGAAGAGCTTTGTCAATAGTCACCATTTTTTTTCTGGCATACTATGATGTACGTTGAAAGAGGGTAGGTTTAGATTAGATATTAGGAAGAAATTCTTCACTATGTGAGTAGTGAGGCACTGGAAGAGGTTGCCCAGAGAAGTTGTGGATGCCTCATCCCTGGCAGTGTTCAAGGCCAGGCTGGATGGGGCTTTGAGAGACCTGGTCTAGTGAAAGACCCCATGGCATGATCTTTAAGGTGCCTTCTAACACAAACTAATCTATGATTTTATGTGCTACCACCCTTCTAAATGAAAAATGGAAGGACAACCATTCTGCACCTGAAGCAGTCACCCAATGCAATGGACTTCGTGGAAAAGTCTGGATAAGAAACAGAGCTGGCTTTGTGGAGATGACCACAAGCACAGAAGCCTATTTTTGGGAAGCTGTGTATGAGGCAGAGAATGGGAGGTGGGAAGGCAAAGAGGGGAAAGCCAGAAGGAAGCGAGGGAAGAGGTTGTTGTTGAGCCCCTGAGGGGGAAGCGACACTGAACTGACTCCAAGGCAAGTTTGTAAATTATGAGCAAAGATAGCACATGCTGTTTGCCTCTCTGTTTGCATTGTTCAGAGAGATGGAAATTTATGTACAGTCACGTAAATGAACTAGAGTGCAGCAAGAAATATCCCTGAATTTATCTTCCATTTTTTTCTCTAATAATTGCTTCAGGATCTCAAATCCCAGAGGATAAATATATGGCTACCCTTCTGTTCCTAGTGGTTAGACAGTTTTTAAAGAAGGATACTAAATATCGAAAGACAGTTGTGCACATACGTGGATGCTGTCTTGGAGGTCTTGCATGCATGGGTGTTTTCCAAGCCCATTCCCAGATAGAATGCCATTACTCCACAAGCTGTACAATGGCTTCGTTATTGAGAAAGGCAATCCCATTGTGATTTGAATTGCGCCTGGAGTTATTTTAAAAAAATAAAATCAAACATGGTTTTAATTGCTATGAAGGTTTTAGTTGCTTATAGCCAGGAATTTAGCTCAAAATGTCTGCACTCCTGAGTTTAATTTGTGCAAAGTTTAATATCTTCATGCAATAAACCACTGAGGTATTTCTGTTTTTAGAACAATATACTAAACCATTCTGACTTCTCCAGGCAGGATCAGTTTAAAGCTTTGATTACCTAAGCTTTAAATCCTTAATCTGTGCTTGGAAATGGGGGTGGGGAGGAGGAGAAGGGTAGTTAGTGGAGACGGGCAGCATTTTCTGAATGTCCAGCCAAATATCAGCTAAAAAAATGAAATAGATTTTCTATGGCACAGATACACATGAATTTTCCTGATAAAAGCACACCAGTGTGCTAAATTGAGGGGAGGATGGGGGGGGCATGCACGTGTGGCCCACTCATGGGCTCTGAAGCTGGGGACAAGTGCCTGAGCTCTGCAGTCCTTGCCCCTTTTACCCCTCACAGCCATGTGTGAGTAAATCACAGCTGTCAGTATGGTAGCAGCTTGATTAAAGTTCAGGGGTTTAATAGATCATTTTAAAAACCCCAAATTACTCCCACTCCCTAGTCGATCCACCTGGACCCTTGCCCTAGGTGCATGGCAGTTTTCAACCAGCACTGGAGAAGCCAAGTCTGGGCCTGAGGTTCCTGCTTATTCCCTGAGGATCCTCGCTGCAGACCTAGACCAACATTCTCAGCTGTATTTAATCTGCTCTGAGACAAGCTGGCTATGAGAAAATGCAAAGGAAAAGGCACATAAGCAAAGACATGGAAAAACTTGGACAGTTGGCCTGCTTTGTTCACTTGGTAAACTGGAGGCTGGCCAGTAACAGCGGAGCTCCCTTGGCAATACAAGTCTGTTCCAATTAATCGTGTTTAACCATTCTAATCACACTTTAGCACATTAATCCTATTTTCAATCCAAAACACATCTGAAAGAGCGGCATGTGGGCCTTTTTATAGCAACCGCAAATCAGATGTAACTGAGAGACATAGGGCCCTAGTTTACTCTGCACTTTCACTGAACTTAAACTTAATAAAATATGTGACTGAGTTGTGGTCGGATTTACTGCATGATGTTGATGCTTCCACATATAAATAGATCCCTTAAGTAACTTAAAAACCTGTCAGAAAGGGCAGTGAAAATTTGATTATAAGGTAACCAGTGCGTGTGTTTTCTAACAATGACATTGTTCCTCTGGCCAGTGGTACTGAAAGAACTTTTAAAATTTAATCTGCTTGTGGATATAAATGATGCTACACTTGGAATCATGGGGCTCTGTTTTTTGCCTCAACGATGCTCAGTTACAAAGAATTTTATGGCTTGCTCTAACCATGAAAACAAGATAAAGCTGTTATCTTCTCCCAGGCGCACTTTCTTCTGGCATTTAAAATAAATTTTAAAACACCAGAATTTTTAACTTAATTGTATTCACCATGCACCAAGTGAAATAATATTTTTGATTTGTACTCCTGATAAATGTAGCTGCTTTGCAATGCTCCTGTGTTAAAAACTTTGCTTTCAATGGGAGATGGTCTTGTTAAGGTATAGATCTGTGATGCTGCATTTAATTTTCTGCTCTCTGGGTTTGCTTTAACCTGAACAACAGCAACCAGGAAAAAAAAATCACATCCAGGTATGTCCACCATCAAACCTCTTGGTGTTTTTAATGCCTGAATCCGTGTTTGTAGGCAGACTCAATGGAGGTGCATTGAACTGTAAATTATGCAGAAGGGTTTGTGTTTGAGCCTTGAACTTAGCTGTGAAGTGGGAATGAAGTTATCAATTTATGCTAAATGAATTTAGCAATTCGGAAAATAGAAAGAAAAGGTATAAAATAAAATTCCATTTTAGAAAAATCTTGGACAATTATCAGGATTACACTTGATGTTTGGTTTTCTAAGTAAACACTTCACGCTTTCTATGTTACAAACACTAATCTAGTAAGATGCATTAGGGAAACCTACATGCAAACTAGAAATGAGTTTATCCAGGTAAGTAAGGTTTTATTAAGCAATTTAATTCATTCCAGTTCTTTTGGAAGAAATTGCAGGTTATGGTTAATGTAGTGTATCAGACAGGAATAGCATTCACAGAGCCACCTGCATTTAATATAGAACTGTCAGAGATCTCTACTCACTACCACTTACCCAGAAAGAAATATGCAACAATTTGATCAACCCAGAACTTTTTAATATTGAAAAAAAAGATTTCTTTTTTTGAATACAATGAAAATATAGACTCTGTTTATGGAATTTTGCTCTTCAGTAGAATCTATACGGGTTTTTTTGAGCTTATTGAATTAAAAGTCGTTTTGGCCCCTTCTGTATGCTTTAGTAGACACTGGAAAATACTATCCACTGGGACTGTACCCAAATAGAGAATTAAGACAATACATTCAAGGCAAGTCTTATAAAAAGGCTTTTCCAAATATCATGAAAGAAAGTCTGAAAAAATAAGTTAGTGCTTGTGATGCCAAAGTCTGAAAATCCTTGGGTTAAAGATACCAACCAATGCATGGAATATTACTAAATTCCATGACTTCCTAACAAAACAGCTTATCTAGCAGGTATTTCTAATATTCTTCGAAAAGGAGTCTATTACTGGTGAAAAGAGCAATTGAGTGACTTGGTGTCTGTGGTCATAGAGCACAAAATGGGGAGCAGACAGCTTCTCCCCCATTGCTGATGAGCAGCATGACTGGAAAAAGCATGAACCTCTTTTGCTTGTTGGTTGCTCTGCAAAATGGGGACAAGGCAAGGGAGGCTGCAAAGGTCGGTTTTACCAATACAGGAGCTTTGAGACACCTACTAGACCAGGCTGCCTTCACAGGGATACAGCGTGGGAAAACTGCTCTAACGGGAAGTTAGGAACAGTGTGAATTGTTTATTTTTCACTATCTGCTCTATGGCCTTCAAAATCTTGGCGCAGTGGAGTGAGTGAGTTCATGGTAGAATTTAAGGAGGAGCTAGAAGGCGAAGGGCAGAGCTGCAAGTCCTTCTACCTACCCTAGAAAATGAACTGCAGTCAGCAAGTGTTTGCTTGCCGGTGAGTCAGGCAAGTGCTGATACTTTGTCTTCTGCAAAGTAGAACCACTAAGGGACAAGGGGTTTAATGTATTAATCTTTCCCCTCCTCAGGTTCAGTGAGTTTTTTGCCGTCTACTTCAGCAGAGCCAAGATTAAATCAAAACCTACCTACAGTCCCATTTCAGCCACAAACTTTAACAAGTGCCATGAGACTCTGCTGAACCAGACAGAACAGAGGTTGATGGATTTATTTCCTTTCCTTTATTAGGAAACCTTTCCATGATTTGTAATGATTCATCTTCTGAAGGGAAGCTCTGCAGCAGATGAGTTGTCCAGCAAGTTCTGGCCAGGCAGCAGTGGGGAAGCTCTGTGGCTCTGCACCCCACAGCCCAGGTTTGGCATCCCACTTCACCACCCACCTGCCTACACACAACATCCATCCACAGCAGCCTTGAAAACCCCTGAGACCAAGCAAACTACATATACACCTGCAGTGGGTACCTGCTGATGTGCAGCAGTGCCACATTGCCGTGTTGGCTCTGTGCCAATGCCTGCTTATCACTGCCTTCCGAAAGTAAATCCTCCATGAACTGGTCATTGTTGCCTTTAGTAGATCTTAAACAACACATTGAATTTCAGTCCAAAAATGTTTCCTTCATTTAGGCTGGGTATTGCCATTGTAGTAGTATTGCCATGTATTACCACAACTTCTCATGTGTTCCCCAAGACTTCATGTGTCCAACAGGGAAAGCTGACAGTACAAGTTATTGGGAACCGATTATGTGTTTAAGTATTTTGATATAGCAGCAAAAATATTTCCCAAAGCAACAGATTAAGAAATTACAATTTGGCCAGCTTTTAAAGAGGATATTCCTGTTGCTAAAAAAGTGTTTATTTTTATCTATCATTTCAGAGACAGAAAGGGTCAGAATACAAATTGACAACGAGAATAGAAGTGATAAATTAAGAAACAAAGGTATAAGTGTAGTTACTTGGCCGCCTCCTGGGTTATTCAATGCAGTGGATTTCTTAGGCTCAACATTACACTCTTGTCTCCCTGGGAGATTTGAATAGGAAGGCCTAGATTATTTGCTTAGTTTCTCTGGTATGAAACTGGAGTAATTTCAGTATTTCAGATTTGGGTCCCAATTACAACAGTTTAAATCCTGTAATATTATTATTGTCTAGGCAGCCACTGGAGCTTATCCTTATTAAAAATCATGTAAAAATAAGATCACAGCCTAACTCCCAGAATCAGTTTGGGAACTTTTTATAATGTTAATTTTAATTCAAATTTAGTTAGTTTCTAATCTCCTCCAACCTCCTGTTTTAGCAGTAGGTGCAAATGCAGTGAGTAGTGTTAAGCCTGCTGTGGAAGCTCTCTAGTTCCCCTTCAGGAATGGCACAATTCCTTTGTTTCAGGATCTTCAAGACAAAACTCCTTTAAAAGAGGTGCTTTTATCTTTGCCTTGGAATGAGATTTTTGTACCCAAGCCAGTTGTATTCTCTGGAACAGAAAAAAAACCCCAAAACTTCAGTGCATTTCTAACCTCTCTGAATGGCTTGGAAACTCCTGTTTTAGATGTATGCATGTATTCCACAGATGAATGAAAGGGTACCATGTCATGGTCCTGTTGACCACTTGGTAAATGCTTATGTATAGATTTAGTGTTGAATGCACTCACCTGGCTCAGCTTCCTGCTATTCCTGACCATTTGGATTGCAGAAGCTGCCAGAACCCAGCTCTGCAGTGCTGGGCACAAGGTGGCACCAGTCCCTGCAGAGGCTACAGCTCCAGCTCAAGGTATGGTTGCTCTTTACACAAGGTGGGTTTTAGCCCAAATTCTTTCCAAAACTTCTGGGTCACCATCATCAAAACTTCTGGACCACTTCTCATATCCCCTATATAGAGTAAAACTTTTAAATCCACTGCTTCATGCAGCCAAGCCCTGGAACACATCCCATGGCCTCATAATGTCCTCTAGCAAAACAAGGAAAAATGACATTTACAACTCGTTCCTCAAAAAGTGTGACAGAGATGATGATCTCATTAAAGCTGCTGATTGTATTCCTGTTATTTTCTTAAAAGAAAATCTTACATATACCTTTTCTTTTTGACTGAGAATAATAAGTTCTAGATGATCTACAGTTTAGTGTGTATGACAGGTAATGCCTGTTGACTTAGGCTGAGATGAGTGTGTATCATATGTCACATACAAGCCAAAGTGCCCAGAGCACCTAGAAACTTTAAAGGAAGCAGCACACAGTCTGTATGTGTGAAAGGACATACAGGTATTGCCTGGTGTCAAGAAATCCCATCTAAAGACACAAGACTGAATTTCCCAAGTGTGGAAGTGCTTGAGACTTCAGTCCAGGAGATTTCTCAGTTTGCCTGAAATGTAAGAAACTGGGCAAGAAAACTTGTTTCCTGACACAATACTTATTCTCTGTGTGACAGCTGAAGCCCCAGGAACTGAAGAGGAGAAAGCATGTAAGTTTTGGGTCCCAGAACTTGAAAGCAGTGGCTGAAGAGAGAGGTCAGTGTTGTACTAAATGAGACTTAAGCTAGTTTCAGAATTTTGCTTGAATCAGTGCTTTTACATGTGAGCAAATTAATGTATTTTAGTTGTAGTAGAGCCACAGTTTTTCAGGCTAGGTGGTACTAATACATGTTTTTGAAACTAGGTAAGTATCTGTGTTTATATTACTCAATAACAATATTGTAGTTCAGTATTGTGCAGTAACAATACTGCAGTGCTTAGGAGTAAAGAGGAACTACAAGGTGTTGAAAAAATTCAGAGCAAAGAGATGGCCCTGCCCTAAATCCACAGTCCTAGAAGATAAGAGATGTTCGAAAATGTAGGAGATCAGTCAGGCCGTATTGAGTGGTTATTGGACAGTACATCACTAAATTCACTTTATATTTACTGTATATATATACTCTAGTTACTGAGATGTACAGTAATGGGTCCTATTTCTTATTCAGGACTGGGGGTTCTTTTTACAAATATTTTCACTCATTTTATAAATTGCTGGGAAATGTCCTAGCAAAGTCTCTGTAACACTTTGCATAGGACAATATGAAGAATATAAAGTTCTTTGTAGTTTCTTGTGCATATTGGATGTGTTTAGCGCATGTACCTGCATTAAAAGAAGAAATATTTTAAGTAATTTTTGCCTCAGATTTCTAATTAGATTGATTGCAAGAGACAGGCTTTACAGTCAGACAATCATTATAGGTGCAATCTTGCAGCCCTAGGGGAGGGGGAACTATCATAATCCCATTCCCAGAAGGGATGTCCCCTTATGCTTGTTTGTTTAATGGTGCTGCATGTTGACTACTCAAATTTTGTGGTTCCCTTAAGGAGCTGCTGCTGCCCTGGGTGCTCTTCTCTGATCAAACTTTGGCAGAATGACAGCCTAAAGGGAAATGCAACAGGCTGTTGGACTGCATGTTCTCTGTTAAAGTCACTTTGTCACTGAAACATCACTCCCCTCACATTGGGTGAGAGTTTCAGCAGCTGCATTTGGCCTTTTCACCCTTGTCTACAGAGACATAAATACCTTGGTGTGTTTTCACATTAGCTCAAACATGTCAGAGGCTGTCTGTGGAGCTGAGAGCCCTACTATTTTAAAAAAGGGGAAACAAACCCTAAACGTTGTAATGGATGTAGTTAAAATTAGAAATAGATCCAAGTGGAAATATGGGGAATGAGTCCAAGTTGAAATAGAGGCTGAACCCATATTCTCACCCTGCTTGCATCTGCAGCTCTGAAAAGAGAGCCTGGGGTGTGTTTGAAATGCAGGCAGCAGGTTTGGGGCACGTCCATCCCTAACTGCAGTTAGTAATGGTTCCCACAGGGCAAAAGGCAGACTCACAACTGAGATCTATATTTTCAGCCTTCTGGAGTGCAAGCAGTTTGGTTGAAGAAAAATAAGGGTGCAAAGCATTTGATGTCAGGGCCATCAGTTTGAGATTATAAAAAGAGGACCCCATGCCCCCCTGCATGGATACAAAGATGTGGCCTCCAACTCCATACCTCAGTCCTTGTTCTTACCTGGCTGTGACCCAGCAGGGTGTTTGCAGCAGATTTAGAGCTATGCAGGCTTCATCCAACATCATTGCACTTCCCACAAGCGCAGCATCCCTAGGGGGCTGTAAGGGCAGCCACATGCCCTTTCCTAAACTGCTTCCAAAGTACATTTCTAACAAAGCTGCAGCAAGTTCTCTTTTTGTTTCCCTTCTCTTCAGAAAAGCTATGCCTGATGAACAAGGTTGAGAAATCTGTTATTTATAGAGTTCAAGAGAGTGAGAATACTTCTTGTCTATGCCACAGCCTTTGGGCTTCAGAGGGAAGTTCAGCAGCTGAGCTCCCCGTGAATCTCTCTGAGCAGAGGATGCTCACTGCCAGTGCCTGAGCAAGCTGAGGTGCATCTGCTGCTCAGCAGTGCATCCCTCACCTGCCACTGCTGCCTGGGAAGTGCTGGTCTCTGGAAAGCAAAATGACGCCCACAATCAATTCTTTCCATCCTGTCTAGTCTCCATGCAAGTAAGCACTTGGATAACAGGACTACTCTGCATTTTCAGAGGGATGTGAGGAATGCGAGGCCTCGAAAGGCAGAGGACAGGCTCAGAGCTCTCTGCTGAGGTGTATTTGTTTGGGTTTGACAAATTTAGTTTTTTCCTTGCAAGCCTGAACCTTCCTTTTGAAAGTCTCTGAATTCCAGCTTTGAATTCCAGCTGCCTCAATTTCAGGCAGGCAGATCTTGAATCAGATCCCTGTGGTTTTGGTTTAGGGTTATATCCACAACTGAAAGGGGCCTTAATTTAGCCAGTTCCTCTTGGGAAGAGAGCCAAAAGATTGAGGTTTCTGCCATCTTGAGCACAACCTTCATAAGAAATGCTCCTGAAGTTTCTTTGCTGTCAAATTCAAGCCCTTCATGCTGCTTCAGCATGCCACCCCATCTTAAAATCTAAGCACAGCAGGTCATGGCCTGAATCCTTGAACTTTTGCGGGTGTTAGGCAGGCGTAGATTATAGCAAACAGCATTCACCCTACACTTTGCTTCCTCATCACTAGTCGAGATTTGAAACTGCCACAGTTCCCACTCCTTCCTGCTGTTCCAGCCTCGGAGATTTTGATTAGGAAGAGAAATAGAAATGCCAGAAAAATGAGAGAAGAGAAGAAGAAACTGCCAAAACCAAGCTGCCTTGGGACATATTCTAACTGAAGTGGTACAAGAGAAGAAAAGCTGTGGCCCTGTTGTGTTCATATTTCGGTTTCACACATGCCCAGTAGAAATGAGGATGTGCCCCAGGCAGAGGAACGCACACTGTAATCTCACACATGATTTGTCCTGATAAAGGAGCAAACTGCCCCATGCAAGGCGGTGAAGTCCTGCTTTGTGTCCATGTGACAGCACCTGCCCTAGTGACCACAGTGGAAATGGACTGAGGGACTCCAAAGCTAAAAGCTGTGTGTTTCCAGAGCTGCCATGTGGCTCTGGGGGGCTTAGTGGAAATCAAGATCTTGCCAGAGAGTACCACAGAAAGGTGCTGAACAAAGGTTACGAACCCCTCAGGACTGGCACAGGACAGGGGTGGGAAAGTGCCACTGGTGATGTATGGCAGTAAAACCTCTGTAACTCTCTGCAGCCAAAACTGAGGAGCTGTTTCTTCAGGCTGTGTTGCTTAGAGGAAGCTTTTAAAAAAATTTGACAATCTAAATCTTCTGGGGTTCATCACTGGATATATTATTCCACAGCAGCAGCCATTTAGCTTGAAATGGATTCCCAAGGCCTCCTTCCCCTGATGAACAGCGACATCCCCTAGCGCAGGAGAGCCTTGGAGAGAGGAATATTTTCCAAAAAGAATGTTCTGGCCATTGGCTCTTTAAATATAGCAAAGAGTAGCTACAGCAGCCCAGAAGCAACTGCAAACCATTTTAGGTCCTGTCATCACTCGTTCTGTCTCCTCTTCCAGCTGGTAGCTCTTGTCACATCTTTCTTTCGTTGTTCCAGAGGAGTTTCCTGGTGCTGATAACTATTCCTTATTGCTTCTAATTATTCAATCAGTCCAAACATTTTCTGCCCTTTCTCCTGTGTGTGACAGGCGTGGGTTGCTGCTTTTTCTCTAGGCTCAAGAGGGGTGCTCCTCAGGAGGGCAAACAGAAGAAATACCTATTTTTAGCAGTGTTGATTCTGACCACAAAATCCCTGCTGCACTTGTTTTGGGAAACCTGCACTGAGATGTATTTTGGTGTTAACCCTGGGATGGCTTTCTCTTCCATGTTTCATAACTTTGCCTGCCTGCAGGGCACAAGGCTCTTCATGGTCTTTGGATTGGCTGCAGGCTGAGAGAGAAGGAAGAGGAGAGGAAAGGGCTTTGCCTCGCCTTTGGACTGCACATTTGTTATTGCTTCATTTTAATTGTTCCTAGTAATTCTAAACTTCAAGCTGCTCTGTGCATCTGGGGAAGTATGACTGTGCAAAAACTTTTTTTTTCTATTTGAAATCTTTTTTCTTTCATTTATTCTTCAACTTTTATTCTTTTTCCTGAATCTTCATTGTTCTTTTAATTTTTGCAAAGAAACACTAACTTTCTGTTTCTTCTAAGTTATAATTTATTTTTATTTAATTGGGAAGCAAAGGAAAAGATAATTATTTCTACATTTCACATTATGTAGGGATCCTGCTTAGTCACAGCTGCTGGCCACATGACCAGCCTTTCTTTGGGGAAACCCAAAGCGCTTGGTTTCACTGTGCCATTCTGTACTCATCCACAACCTGCTCTTGTGCCATTATGGAGTCTTGTGTAAAAGTCATTTAGTTATGAATTAGGTGTAGGTGAATGAAGACCCTGATATTGAAGTACAGAAATAAACAGGGATCTTTTTATGAGAGGATTCCAGAGGTAAAGATTTTTATGGGTAGCATGTTTCAATGTTTTAAAAGTTTGAACAAAGCAGAAAAACAGCATTAAATTTTAAACCCCTCTTTATATAAAAATGTGATTGTTTTAGTTTAAGAAGCCTTTGAGCTGTTGTGAGTGCATTTTTAAAAACCTGTTAAAGGACTGTTGCACAGAGAAAGTTGCTGCATTATGAGGGTTATGGAGATATGGAGAATATGGACATATGTGGATTTTTACATATTCACATACCTCTCTGATATCTTCTGAAGCTCCTGGAGAAGAGGATGGAGTTGCACATTCACATCACTTACAGCACTGTTGCAGAAACATTTGCTGTGTGGAGGGGATATTTTGGGGAGCAGAGGATCTGTGGGTGGTGCCCAGCGAAGTGGCCCCAGCACAAGCAGCCGTGCCAGTCCCCAGGCCAAGTGAGCCACACGGGTAGGAGGACAACCAGTACCAGGGAGGAGGAAACCCCCAGCAGTTCTGGAGTTCTGCATCTCCTGTTCTGCTTGTACAGCTTTTACAATGTATTTTCAGATAAATAAATAAGCAGGCAGGGGCCAGAAGCCAAATCTGCTGCTTCTCCAGGGCTCAGCCTGAAGCACTGCACTGGGGATAGTTGGGCCATTCTGATATAAGAGAGAGGTGGGTCTAAACCTTCAGCTTGGAAGGACACCAGAGCAAGTCTCCTGCTTCATGAGCGAGTTTTGTACCCAGTGAGTCATTTTGGGAAGCTGGCTCCTATTGCTCCAGGTCTGGTTTTGACTGAAAGTCGCCATTGCCTGCCATGTCCTCACTTCTGCTGCCAATGTGCGCTGAACCTGCCATCAGTTAAGGTACAGCAGCTTGGTTTACCCCAAGTGGATTTGTCTTTTCCAGGTGCTAAAAACTCACCTTAGCCTTCATCGATGCACATCTGGGCTTATTGGGTGGCTTTGGTTTCCTGAAGGTTGTGGTTAAAATGAAGGTTTCTTCAAGTCTCAAGGCAGCCAAGCAGCCAGCCTGCCTTTCTGAGCTCATTTAGTTGTGTTGCCAAACTGCACCAAAGGAATGCAGGTCTTCAGGTGTTTGCTTTGCACAATTTCTCCTCCAACCTCGCTCTTGCCCCTCTGGTCCGACATGACACTTGCAAACCCAAGGGAATCCCCTCTGAGGCTGAGTGCTGTCCAACACGGTCCTCCCAGGACACAATGGGCAGCATGGCCAGGCATTCAGATGTGGGCTCGCCAGCTGCACAGGAGCAGGAGCCCTGTGCAAGGCTGCGGCAGGAAGGAGCTTCTTCAACTGCCATAGACAAAATATTTGCCTGCTTTAGTCCTTGGATGAATCAGCCTTGATGTCTGTCGAAGCGCACTCTATTTGCCAGTGGGCAGTTGTTTCTCCTTGGCTGATGGACAGGCAAATGCCTGTGGGTAGGCAGACATGTGACATCCTGGATACCAGAGTAATTTTTTTCCCATTTCCAAGAAATGAGGGAATCAATTCTCTTTGACTGGGAGCAATAAACCACTTGTTGAATGCAGGTCTCCAGTCCTGAACTACAAATGGCTCTGCTGCCATTATCAAACTTGCTTTGTTTTTTTCTTCAGGGCAAAACTCTAAGAATATTCAAGAAAATGTAAAATGAGAGTAAAATCATGGGGTTATTTTTTTCTCATTGGATACAGACCTCTTGCTAACTTACTTTATAGACCAAAATCAATTGTGGGATCACTCTGGGGTGTTGAGGATTGGTATAGAAGGTATCCCAAGGTGGAGGAGGGGGAGAAATGGGTGGGTTTACTTTAAACGTAAAATTTGCTGTTAGACTAATAAAATAATATGATACATCTGGGTTGATTTTCTCCTTGGTGATAGAGGGCTGGTTTAACAGTTAAGCCTTGGTCATGTCTGACTTGGACATACTTTAAACTCTGTGATAGGGTTCTCGTATCTCTTTCTCTTTTTCTAAAATCATGACAAGAGGAAGGCATTTATTACCAGGAAGGCTGCACCCCTAGGCAAGAAGTAGTCATCTTTGATTTAGCTCTACAGTGAAGTTGCTGAATTAAATGTAGTTTTGTTTTTATCTGTTTGCATGGAAGGCTTCCAGATAAAACAACTCGTCTAGTGACCTGTGCACTTGTATCATGTTAATTAGGTTTGAAAACTCATATATTGTTTTCATAAGGCTATTACATTTTCTTTAATTAAATTAAGCAAAAAATAAGGATGCATGGAATAATATTTATTATTAATACCAGACTCTAAAGGCTTACAACATGTGAATTGAAGGTAAGGGCCTTGAAGACAGCCTGAACTTCAAAACAGTATCAAATAGTCTAGTTTTTCAGCAAATTATTACTACACATATTTAAAGAAAGCATTGATAGAGTGAGAACTATCCCACTGAACACTCAGGCTTCTGGTCCCATTTGAAATGGTGCAGTTTCTGGGATCTGCACTGCCTGAATTACTGTCTGAATGGGAATGAAACTATAACCCCAGTTAAATGGATAGGAGTGTGATCTCGTGCGGTATTGCTTGATCATGGGACAAGGTTTGGGAGGCTGTCTGCATGGTCACCTTTCCTGGGAGATGGAAAGTGGATGGCATGGGAGGATGTGAAAGGGCTCTTCAGTGGTAGGGGCAGTTCAGGTGTCCTGTCTGTGTGAATGCTATGTGTTGGTTCAGTTTAGGCACAATCCCACTGTGTCAGGCCAATCATAGGTACCTATCCTGTTTAGTATCCCATCTGTGTGGCAGCCAACCACAGATGTCTGGGAAGGAGAACATATATACAAACAGGGCAAAAATATTTCACAAAATACGATCTCGTCTTCCAGTGATATTTCGATCAGGGATTTTACGAGACAGAAAATGTCTCAGATGGTCTCTGTGAATGTTTTTTCTCTTTTATCTGATTGCTGCTTGAACTTGGGTTAACTTTTGCCACTTACTTACCTGCACATTAACAAAGTACAATTTCCTTTGGTTTTCTTTGAATCCGGAACTTGCTTCTTTCCTCTCTTGGCCTGCATTTCTGGGCAATGCATGCTGCTCCTGGTGAAAAGCTTCTCAGTGTGTGTCCTGTCCTGCAAAGGCAGGCTGGCAAGAGATGAGCCAGTGTCAGTCCATTTCCCAGCCTCTGCCAAGTGGTGAGGGCAAAATTTTGCCTTCAAAATACGTTTAAAGTAAGCAGACATTAAAATAGCCCCATGCTGTGGCTCTGACCACAGAGAGGAGAGCCAGCCTAGTTAACTTTCTGTCTGGGAGCAGATGTCCTGTATTGGTCTTGGTGTGCTGGGAAGCCACCAGACTCCAGCTGCAGCACAGCACAGCTGGACTATCCCAGGCTCTATGACCAGGCTCTGACACCAGCCGCAGGGTGGCCAGTGGCTTGTATTTCATAAGGTTCCTGGCATTTCAATCAAGGACAAAGACAAGGTGCTGCCCCTGGGAAGGCAGACCCCTGGCAGCGATCCAGGCTGGCACGGCCTGGCTGATCTGCTCTGTAGGAAAGGACCTGTAGGAATGGTGGGCAGTGAGCTGGGCACAGACCCACGGAGGAGAGGCTGTGGGACCAGGGTTTGTTCAGCCAGAAGACAACTTCAGGGGGACCACACAGCAACCCCTGGTACCTACAGGGAGCTCAGGGAGAAGATGAAGCCAGGCTGAGCTCAGCACTGCAGGGTGGGAGCTTCAAGAGGCCACAGTGTACATTGAAATCAGAGGGGTTCCCCTGGGTACAGAGAAGCATTTTCTCCCTGTGAGGACAATAAACGGTGGGACAGGTTGCTTGGAGAGTCTGTGCAGCCTTCATCCTCAGAGGTTCTACAGATCTGCCTGGACAAAGCTCTGAGCAATCTGTTCTGGCTTCATGACTTTGCCCAGAGTATTGTAAAAGGCCCCTTCTGGGGGCACTGCCAGCCTGAATTACCCTATATTCCTATGAAATATTTCTTGTGACTGAGGATGTTTATAGCAGCTTTCATATGTAGATTTTCTGGTGTCTAATAAGGCAACTGTTCTTGCAGTGAGGAAAATACTAGAGTTTGTGTTCTTCAGGTTACCTGTTTGCGTGAAACACAGAAAAGCAGTGTTTTAGAGACCTCTAACCTCTGTCAAGTGCTAAGGGGATCAAAAGCTCCAAGGCAGGGACATGCAAACAGACACAAACACAGAAACAGCATGACTGCACAAGTCTCATTTTCTTAGGCTAATTTTGAAATTGGTTAAAATCTAAATACGGACAAAGATTTGAGTGGAATGTAATAATTGCTAAATCAGTTCACCTGGCACTATAAAGATAATTAAAATAGGTAGTCCTTCCATGAAAAGAAATTCATGACAGCTAATTGCAGCTGAGGTATGCTACAGTAAAAGCAGACTTTGCATGCCTTTTAAGCAGCATATTCTGAACTGGCTTGAGTGCATGCACATCAATCAACCAGAATTAATCTCATGGTAAACATATACTGTGCAACAGCAAAGCCTATCATTTGGAACCTCTAAAGTTTAATTAAAAACCTATGAGAGATCGTTAAACACGAAATGAGATTGATTATCAAATGTTGTCATAGCTGTAGCAATGATACTTGTAATCTTGCTCTGTGTTCTTTAAACGCTGTGTACCTTGTAACAGTGTAAGTCTGGAGGCTCTTGCATTTATGGATACTTTTAACTGGTTCTTGCATCAGTGCCTTTACTGCTTGAGCCCAGGCTCTCTGTGGGAGTATATTGGCTGAAATATATTACTTTGCATGCTTACACAGAATTTGTATAGATACGTTGAGCAGCTGCATTTTAAAGCCTCTCGAAACAATAGCTATCTCATGACGTTACTGTTTAAGGCAGATTTGTCTACAAGGAATAGAGGTTTCTCATATAGAGAGGTATTCCTTACCTTAATTCTCAGAGCCTTTGCTATCTCAACCAAGTTCTTTTCTCCAGCGGTCCTGCGAAATCCTTTCCTTCTGCCTGAGTTGCCAGACCCTGGCCCCACAGGCTCCTCCAAATCCCACTGCAGGCCGCCGTGTCTCTGTGCCCCTTGGCCCTGGGTCCCATGCAGCAGGACCACCTGCACTGCTCCCAGAATTTCTCCCTGGCCATCATTTAGCTGAGTGTCCAAAGCTCTTTCACTGGTGTCCCCCATGCCCTGTTTGGATTTGTGGTTCTAGGAAATTGTTGTCCCCTCCCCTGTTGCCTTCACCTAAGGATGAGATACTGTCAGGAGAAGGAACGAAGATTCAGCCCCACTTCACTCCCATCTCACATCATGAATGAGCTGTAATTACAAGATGGCTGTAGATACAAGATGGGTGCCTGTGGGTTTGTATCCATGTCCATAGGAAGAACAAAACTACTTTGATAAAATTCTTTAAATTCATATCCTCACACCGTTGAAGTTGCGCTTTGAAAGGTTGCTGAATAAAGCAACCAGTGGCCTGACTTGGGATACATGATGGCTCTTTAGAAATTGTTTTATTGTAAGGATGGCACAGAAACACAGCTATCTTTATTTTTTCTGGACATCAGCTGCTGGCAGATGTAGATGAAAACAGCTTCTCACACCACACCGTCCATTTACATTTTCCATATGCTGGATTTTAAGATTATAGGGTTTTAGATTCTGAGTTTGCATGTTGTATTTTACATAATAATGAGTTTCTGTCTGAGGCTGAGTTGATACATGAGAAAGCAGAACCACCACCACCCAGAAAGCGAGGAAGAACAACACACATTTTGGAAAGAAGCTCTCTCTCACTGAGCTCTTCACATTTTTTCCAGGAAGCATATTCAATTTCTGTTTTCTCCATGAAAATTGTATCTGCTTTTGAGCTCCTTGGCAGGAGTTTGTCTTCCTACTTGGTGGCTCTGTTTCCAGCATCTTCCTAGTAAAGATTTTTCAAAATTATATCAGTCAGATTTTTCTTCATAGATTAATTATTCTGTTACAAACCATTCACCACAATAAATTTTCATTCCAGTCGTTGATTTTGACAGTTTTGCACCTCCTTGTCATCACAGAGTGGCCTTTTACTGCCTGTTTTAATTGTAGAAACAACACTCCGGGAAAAGGTAATTCTTGGGTAATGCTATGCTTTTAACTGTTTGTTTCCCTGCTACAAGGAGTTTCTGTAAAAGGGGATACACAGGTCTGTGTATTAGGGATGTTACAGGGAGGCTGGATTAGAAGACTTCCTGAGGCCTCTTCCAAACCAAAATATCTTGTGATCCTACATGCATTTTTAAAAAATCTCCCTGATCTCCTTCTGAAAAAGAACTCAAGGTTAGAATTTCTTCTGGTTCTTCCTATTTTACTTTTTTATCACTAAGCACTTGCAGATGAGATGTCTGACAAGGTTTCACATAGCAGGGAACCACACTGGACGTTGCAGTACCTGTGGAAGTAATCCTTCAGCCTCTGTGCAGCACGGCAACATTCTGCAACCTTTTGTTTCCTCCAGCTCACCCTACTTTCTCTTATAGTAAAATTGAACTAACTGCTCTTTGCCATAATTGAGAGCCCATTTGGAGAGAGATTGAGAAGCTGGAGTCCTTTCCTCAGGACTTCAGAGACACTTCCAGGTCTCTGCAGACACTTCCATTTCTGCAGTCACAATGCAGCCAGCATTAAACACCTTCCTTGAACATAGTTTTGTTTAGATCCATCACACCCTGCTTGGTCCTAACCTCCTCTCATCACGGCACTTCTCCTTTGCTTTGTGTAATAGAGGCCTTCAAAGATCAGTGAGCAGAGAAAATGAATGTCATGACGAGGAACCCCATTTTACACCTAAGACTCAGTGATCAGTTTTGCTCAAGCTGGATTCATGCTTTTTTGCTCCTTGTATATAGACTGTGTCAGCTGACCAGCAAGTAAGACTTATTTCAATGTATGTATTTCTCAAAACAAGGAGAATTGCAAGCATTTGCCACGCTTTTCATGGTGGAAATTACCTAAGATTTATATCTATGGGGAGTTAATGAAGACAGAACAGCTTTAAATAGCAATCTCTGATCTGAACTTAAAATAGGTATCTGTAGAGGCAGCTTGCACAGTTTCCTGGTCACTTGGAGTGACTGGAAAAGTCCAAAGACCCCCAGTAAAATTGGTTCCACCAATTTCTGCCATTAGAAAAAGTGTCTTATAAGGGAATACCACAGAACATCTTATTGTTACTCTGACTGAAAATGAACATATATATGCTACTACAAAGAGCTACAGTAAAACTTTGGAGACATGAAATATGTCTGAATTCTTCAGCTTAAGGACAGCTGTAATTATAATGAGTTTGCAGAAATCAGGCTGCAAGAGTAGCCTGTTCTCTCCCCCTGCCTGGGATTAACCATAAATGACTCATAGTGAGGCGTAACACTACCTTTCCATTGAGAGGAAGGTCAGTTCTCCAGCTATATGATAAATCATTACATCTTTATTAGGGAATGGAGAATGAAAGAACTTCACTTCCATTATATGTTTACCCAATTTGCGTCCAGCTGTTTTAGGAACACCCTACTCCTATTTAGTATCTTAGCAAGCTTTGCTAAATCCATCTGTTCTAAAGCAGTATTGTGTTAAGCACAAAATAAAGAACCCAAAGCAGGCACCAGCTGCAGTTACCAGCAAGCAGGCTATTGAAATCCACTTACTCTAGCTTACAAGACACTTATGAGAAAGAAAGACCATTCCAATATATTTAAGGCTAGAACAAGCTTGTGTCTCCTTGGCTAAGGCAAGCAGTTCTGATGATCATAGCTGGTGGTCTGGATGGCAAGAAGAGGCAGGACGGGTTAGTAAAAGCTCCTTTGACTTCAATGGCAATATGGATTTGGCCTCATGCAAACAATGGGACTATGTGAAACTAATTATCCACCCATTGAGATTTTCTCTCCACCTTCCCCCTTTCTAATTTCTAATGAATGTAGATAATTGCTGTGTTCCCACTAACACGCAGATTAAGCCTCTGGGATTAGGCTGTGTGATTGAGCAGCTAATACTAAGGGTAAACGCCTCTGGTGTTCCTGCTAAATGCATTCTTGCTAGTAAGTTAAATAATCATTCTACTAAAGCATTACTAAGAGATTTAAATACTTGTTTTGCAGACTTCTAGTAGATTTCTATAGCTTCTGACGTACTGTGACATGCTTCAGAATGTTCGTTTATATACAGTTTGATTTCTTTTGATGATTGTCAACTTAAGTTACTAAAAGAGGAGAGCATTTTGTACACAGAAGGGAAGGGGGTGGAGGGAAAACAGTATATTAGAAACATGAGTAGGTGCCCTGGCTTGTCCATCAGTCTTGGCATCATTTTATTTATACATTTTCTAAAGGATTAGAAGTAATCAGTTCCAGAGGATGTGCTCTGGAGTATTGGCAGCGTCTGCTTTCTTGGCAATCATTGCAAATATTTTATACAGTTTCGTATTGTCTTGTGAAGTACCAAGCGCTGGCGGTTTGACGTAAACAGTGTTAATGTTTTAACTTCTATGGCAGTGATGCTTCTCCCCTTGCAGAGTCCTGTGCTTTCCAAAGGCTTGGAGCTGGCAGGGTCTGTTTGGCATGGTGGGAACACTCACCTGGGGGGAGTACAGGACCCCATTCTCATTCTGCCAGGCAAGGTTCTGCATGGCTCTGCCCTTTGCAGCAGCACATCAGAGCCCTCAGAAGCTCTTGTTTTTGACCCCCCAGCAGGATGAGGGCCTGGTGTGCAGGCAGCAGGACAGAGGCAGTCCCCATGCAGGATGTGCTCATTACAGTCATTTTTACAGCTCTGCTTTACTCACCAGTGAGAAATAGCAGACCCCCACTTCCCAACTCATTTGTTTTACTGTTTGCAGGTAAATAGCTTCTAAGGTATAGACCTTGCCATGCAGTTATGGATGCTCCAGACAGATCTCACCTGCTCTGGTCCTTCAAGGTTGTGACTGGAAGCAAGTTTAGGAGCCATACTTGACTGATTCTCCATAAAGAGCACCTGAGTGCCTGTCCCCACCTGCTGAGGTGAGAGGTGCTGAGTTTTCCTGATGTCGCTCTGTCAACTTCAATGAGATGTTTAGGAGAAACATGGTAATGCAGGGTGTTAATCCAATAACTAGAGCCCAGAAGCAGTAAAGAAGGTGGGAGAGGAACATGCCTTTGAGTCCCTCAGATGAAAAGTATAACATTAATGAAAGAAAGCTCTGTATTCCTGAAGAGTTAACTCTGTCCTATTGGCCGAATGAACAAGGACACATTGGAATATCTGCAAATGGTATTCAGAAAAGACTAGAAAAGTTCTGGCATTTCATAAAATCTAGGTAACATTGTGAAAAAAAACACAAGAAATAATTGTTTCTTAATATGGCATTTGCCTAAAGTAACATTGATGTTGATTGAAGTAATGTAATTTTCATATCTAAAATGTTGCAGGGGAGAGTATGTCTATTTCATTTATGTTTGCAGAAACTTAATCTACAGGAAAAGATTTTATAACAGAATTGGAGGTTAAATTTCATTTGCTGATTTAATAAAAGCTAACAGGATGGATTTGGGGATATTTCATTAATCTTTCTTTCCTTTCAGTGAAAAGGAAATTAAGTTCAATCTAGTTCAAACTTTGCTTCACTATTATACAATAGACTGCCAATGTCCATGTTCTCTCTGGCAAGTTAAAACCTAATTAGTCACAGAAAATTCTTCCCTGATCCTGTCACTGCAAGGCAGGAAAAGCCTGGGCTGCAGACAGAGAATGCAGATGCACTCGGTGCTTGGCTGTGGCTCTGTTAATGGCTGTGCTTTCCTACACCACATGCAGTGACATAACTGAAAGCGACGTATTTGTCTTTGATGCAATGAGATCAGATATAAGCTGCCTTTTCAAAATGTAAAGAAAATCTTTTAATATGAAGAAGTGCAAATGAACACATTCACCAATTCCCCGTTTCTGCCTGTTCTCTGAAGCAGCAGCACTGGCTGCTTGGGTGCTGTGAGCTGCTCAGCTGGGTCCAGCTGGGCTGAGCAGGGACAGAAGGCTGTGTCTGGCTGTTGAGCCCCTGTCAGGAGCTGCCTCCCAGCTGAGCTGCCAGGATGCCCGGGCTGCAGGGCTGGGGGAGCCATGAGAGCAGGGACATGGCCCCGCACCAGTGCTGGCAAGGAGGGTCCAGCTGCTCCCACTGCACCTTGTGTCCAAGACCTGCTGGATCCAAAAAATGCAAATTCATTTTCCTTCCTTTTATAATTTTGAAGATGAGGGTCAATTGATAAAATTAATTTAAAAATAACATTGTATCTATCGCTTCCCTAAATGCTTATATAAAGCAACACTTGATCTTTCAACATTCTTCATTATAGTTAATAAAAAGCAGTAACTATTAAAAATACCTGCCCTTTCTAATTCTAGTTCTATTTCTAACAACTATTGTAGAATTATTCTGGAACTGACAGATTATTTGGCTTCCTCTGACATATATGTTTTCTCATAGTACATTGAATTTTCCACTATCTGATAAAATTTTTATGGCATACATTGAGTACAGTCTGGGGGAGAAAAGTTATTTTACCCCTGGAGGAGAGATTGTAGAGCATAATTGGCACAAGCAAATCTTGTAAAGGACAACTTTTTTGACAACAAATTAGTTGGTTGCCATTTGTGTCTGGACTGAGATTTTCCAAGCCATTTAGAGGCATTGTCTCATACAACCCCTCTGTAAATCCCAGCTGTCACTGCAGCGGTTTCACAGTGAAATTTGCAGGGGCAAAAAGCTCTCTGTGGTGTAGTCCAAGTGCAAGAAGCAGTTAATTCTGCTTCTTTCTGAAATTCAGCCACAAAGCATGAACTTTGGGGAGAGTTTTAGCTTCCACCTCTAACTGAGACAGGGTATCTGGAGGCAACCCTTTGTTTCTCCAAAATACATGGCGGGAAATAACTAAGTCTGCCCTTCTGTTCTTCCAGCAGTTGCACTTCTCAAAACAGCAGGTGACTAAAGCATTGCAGGTACCTCACTCTGGGTAGAGGATTACTGTGAGGAAATCCTGTCGGATTTGTTTTTATGAAGACTTTTTTTTTCCCCTTCCCTGTTGCTCCAGTAGCGTGGCTTTGAGGAGCTGGAAAGTGACCCAGCCCTGTGATTTCCCTTGTAGGGTGAGTGTGGAATGAACTCGAACATCCCCAGCGGCTGCTGCCCTCACTCAGCATGTCCTGGCCCTTGCTGTCTGCCTTTAGAGATCCTGGGGGAAATTGTCCTTGTGAGGAGGGGAGGCGGATGTCCTGGGGCTAGGGGAAGACTATGCTGTGGTGCTGCTGCCAGAGAACGAACAACCCTTGGTATCCAGCTGTGTTTATGGTCTCAGCCCATGTTCTCTCGGTTTCTATGAAAGCCACGAGTGGAACAAACCTCAGGCTTAGCCCAAGGTCCGAGTGCAGTTTTTGCCTGAAGCCTGACTACGTGGTGACTGAGCAGCCACCCCAGGGGTCCATTCACCGCTTCTCCCCTTCAAGCTGTGCAGCTTTGCTCTGCTCTGCACTGCTCTGCCTTTCACTGCTGGTGTGTTGGAGTGGCTCCTCATGGAAAGAATTAACCCAGCTGCAGGCTGGGAGCAGAGATTCACCCTGTCCTTGGGCAGGGCTTGGATGGACCAGGATGATCTGGGTGCTGGAGAGCTGCCCTCTCTGTTTTGGCATGCATGTCCTGGTTAGAGCTGGGAGAGATTTCTCCAGAACTGCTGTGCTAGGCATCTGCACTCCACAGGCTTGTGAATAATTCAGTGTATTGAGCTGTGGCTTACTTACAACATTAAACTGTTCAAAAAGACAAATGGAAATAAAATAATAACTTGAGCTTAAACACACAGGCTGCAGCAACCCAAGAATTCATTATGCTATTTATCTGCTACTGTGGAGCATAATTTTAAAGAGATATGTCATGTCAGAGCTTTCTTTTTTAATGACTGTTTCAGAACATACTACTGTGGAACATATCAGCATTCCAAGCTTTTCCTATATTTGATTATAGCTGATAGCAATCAAAGTAATTTTACTGCCAATAATAACGTTGGCAGCAGCTTAATTTAATAGCATGGAGGTTAGATCTTATTTATATGATTCCTCAAATTTGATAACTTTGAATGTAACTACAAAATATTTTGCAATGAAAACTTAAAATATGGGATATTTAATTTAGTGTTCTGGCCTCATTGCTTAAAAATGTTCAGACTACACAAACACATTCTTATACCAGTTGTTTTGAATATGACTTTTCCATGGTCTATAGGCCTTTTTCGTAATAGTCAGAGAAATGCTGATTACTTTATCACTGTGAGGCATGCCAATAGTTGAAAAATCAGTCTTCTTTGAATAACTCCACAATTTGCCAAAAGTAAATAATCTTTGGAAAAATAAATCCATTAACCAAAAGTTATTCCCATCCTGTCTGCTTTCCCTTACCATGGTAGGCTTAGAGTTGTATTATTGCCACATCAGTATACTGTCATCAGCTTTGATAGTTACATCAGTGTTGCATCACTAGAAAGCAGCAGAATTTAATCTCTTTGTAATAATGGGATTTCTGCCAGAGGCTCAGATAGGGGAGGCTGACTTATAAAAAACAACAGGGCTTCACCCATGGACTGTGCCATCCATGAGATGAGTGCTGTAGCTGTTAGTGACATGGTGCATGGCTGCTGCTTTGGTTTGGCCCCTTTATTTATGTACATATAGTCTCACCACCCAGTATCTTTGCCATGGACCTCTCACTGACATGCCTGTGGCTGTGTTCAGCACTTGCAGGGCTGGAACAGACGAGGCAAGGTATGGATGAGATCTGACATAATTTGCTGCTCTTTTGCCTTGGTCTGGTGGAGTCTCCTGGGGACTGATCAGCGCAGCACTGAAGGAGCCTCCTGTCTTTCAAAGTTTCACAACCTCCAAAAGCTAATTTTCTGGATAGTTCTGTTCATAGAATGGCATCAGGTTTAAATGTTGAAGAGGAAAACGTGATGTTTTCATGCTTTCAGACACAGCTGGTTAATTCAGTGATAGGGAGGTAATATTATCCCCTGTAACAGAAGAAACAGCAAAGTAAGAGACGTTGCAAGAGAACTGTTCAGGGAGAATCAGAGCCGCAGCTGATTCTGGGACTCCAGCCTGCCCTTGGGTTTGATGCTCTGTTCAGGCAGCCAAGCCAGGCTTATTGACCTGGAGGAGGAAAATACCAGGGAAAAGAGCAGCCCTGCTTCCCAGAGTGGGATCAGGGGGTTTTCACCAGGCAACACAATGAGATGCCTGAGGTTGCCATGCCTGCCAATATGAGGATGCTGAAAGCAACAGCAGGCCAGAGAATCACCATCCCCCTCTCCTGTCTGTTTCTGCTCACCTTGTTGAGATGAAATGTTGTAAAACATATAAATAAAAAGGCTCTCCACCATCCTCTTCCCTCAATATATGTTTTGAGATCAAATTTTTAAGGTCACCTGCTTACAGTGTCAATTGGAAAACATGCAGACAGTGAATGGTAGAACTGGGGGAAGCAAGGAAGGGCAACTGGTCTGGGACTGGGATGGGAGGAGTAGCCTTTTACACCTGTGTTGCCAAGAGCATGGGCAGAAATTGTCTGAGAAGTGGCTTGGCAGCCTCTAGCCAGAACTTGAATGTTAGAAACTTGTGCTAAAACTACCTTGGCTGCTAAAAACAGTCAAAGGATCTCCAAAAATGTTCAGGGGTAAATCAAGAACAGGGAATTATGAGCCGGGGACAGAAAAGCTGAAACTTCAGTGCACCCACGGCATCTTTCCATGGGGAGTCATCTCTTGTCCCACCAGCTTCAGGAGAAGACAGAGACAATGCCAACCCAGATCTGCACTCCCTGCTCAGGGTAGAAGTTCCCACCCATGCCAAGTCTCCGCACCAGGATGATACACCCAAGGTGTGGTGTCCAGCATGTCCCAGCTCTCTTGCTCTCAGGAAGCCCTGCTGCATTCACCTAAACACCATATCCAAAAGCTTCCCCCAGATTAAGTTAAAAACAAATAATGAAAAAATCAGTCCTCTGCCTGTGAAGTGAATTGCCTCTCTGCTTTAAATAGATCTTGTGCTAAAAGACAGAGAGACTCGTGTATTTATTTCCAAGATTATTAAATTACATATAGAATATGCTTCCTGAGTATTAGCAGAGTTTATAACTAAATTCATCCTATCCATGCTCTGGTTACGTCTAATGAGGATAATTATTACATGGCTTAACTATAATTCGGTATTGACTCTTTCGCGCATGAAAAGCTTTTGTTGGCAAGCATCAGTGGAGAGCTTCAACAAAAGACATCTTTAGCTTGTGTAAACATTGTTATATCAAGGTCTCACCCTAACGTGCTTTAGGCTAAGTACTTTCTCCTCAATTGAGTTAATATAGCCAAAATGATATAAGGATGGGATTAGATACTGGCTTACACCACAAGGAAAAAAATGAAAGTTGGACAGGGAAAAATGCAGTTAATTCCATCCTGTCAGCAGTGGATATTAAAGATTATTAGTTGGCACACTCAATTATGTGTGATTCACAATAGTGGTACTGTTACTTTTTCTTTCAATTTTACAGGGGCAACTAAAACATGTAGGTTTAGTATCATCTGCAGGAATTATTGGTTCCTTGCAGTGATTTGAAGTTATATTAAAGTGTTCTACAGGTTCAGAGAAAACATCGCTGTCTAATGAAATGTCCCACTTCTACATGATCTTTGTCAATGGATAGAAAAGAACAAATCTGCCTGATGGGACTTGGCTGTAGCTGCCCTTTATGAATATATTTCTTTAGGCAGTAACTAGTTATTCTGTTATGTTATTGTTAAAATGATAAACCAACCTACATAGCTCTCTTTTTGCTGCTTCCCTCTGCTGGATAGAGTCAGTAGTGTTTACTTTTGTGTCAGGCTCATTAAAACCAATAACCTGGAAAGACTTCTCTACCTCCTTAGGATATGGGCTTTCAGTTCACAGACAATAAATCTGAATCTTGTTCTGGCTCTCACAGGGAATTTTTCAGTTTGCAGGTTAAACAACAGTCACAGAATTCACGATAATATAAAATCGTTGGCTCAATTACATGGCCCCAGTCTGAGGCTTTGATGCTGGAAGCTGTTCTATCAGGATGGGAATGTGTTCTGGTCTGGAATGGGATGCTTGTCATGCCAGTGTCTGCCCCTGGCCCTGGAGTAGACCGATGGCAGGACAAGGAGGTGTACTACACAAGAAGTCAAATTAATTATGGGATGTGTATCTTGAAATTGTTGGGTTTTTAACAAAATAAGCCTCTGGCATGTTGATTGTGTTTTGCTTGTCTTCAGAGATTTCCATAGCCAAAGGAGACCACTGTGATAATGCACTGTGACTGCTCGACTGTCGTTCCAAGACCAGTAACAATGCTAGTTGAGCTGCAGCATGTATTTTAGGAAAAAAATCCAAACCCAACCTTCTAATCTTGGTTTCCAGTTTCCAGTGTTAGAAGGCCTCCCACAGCATGGTGACATTCCCATATCCATTTTCCCTTGCAGAGTTTGCATCCCCTCACAAGGTGAACGGGTCTCATTTTGAGATTTAAATGTCAGGATTCATCTTGTACAGTTTTCCTCTCCAAAACTGACAAGGCTGTCATCATATGTGTGTGGCCTGTATGGGTACTTGACAGAAGTAGCTTGGACAATTTTGTAGCTGTCTGGGTGCCCAGGCGTAGGATTTAACAACCTCTCATTCTGTTGCCCCACCACTATCCATTCCAGAGGAGGGCTAGCCCTTTAGAGTCAGTGGTGGAGATGATGTTTGTCTGAATATCCACAAAGATCCCCAAGTCCCTCCAGAGTTACCATTTCCCAGGCTCACAAATGAGACCTATGCACTTTGAGTTTAGACGTCTGACTTGCAAGCTGACTGTACTGAAACATGTCATTTAGCTAAATTTACCCAGAAATTTAGACTATTGCTACAGTTTTTTTTTTTTTTTAGAAAGTGTTTCTGCTAGGGTTCACAGTCTGCAAAAAATTCCAAACCAATCTTATTGTACATTTCTGTCACATGTTGTCCTTTAACCAATAGTTTATTATGGCTGGAGTAATCTTCAGCAGTTGCTTCTACTGCTAGTGCTACTGCCCAAGTCGGAGTCCACATCCTCTGAAAAAGCGTTTTTCTCTATTAATGCATTTCCCTTAAAAGCATTAAGTTCTTACAACCACTCAATTTCCTCTCAATAACCCCTTAGTAGCTGGACATCCATAGAGTCCTGTTCTAAGTTTAATTCTCTGTTTCCAGGAATTGTCTGGTTCTGTCCCTTAGTGGGGTTATCATATTTCTTCTTAAAACTTTTAATGTAACATTTCCTCAAGGCCTTGTTTGGAAAACTTATATCAAGACTGAAGTCTGCAGATGGTTAGAAAGGAAGGAATTTTTCTTTTCTTTTCTGTTTAACACCTTCAGGATTTTTTTGCCTTGCTATTCTCCCCAGGCACTGGAAAGTCTCCAGTCTTGTAGCCAGGTGTGTGCCGTTGTCAATCCTCTGTTCAGGGTACCATTTTAGGATACAGGGACATCACCACTGATGTCCCTGAAGAGGGGCCATAGACCACACCAGAGCAGCTTGGTCCCCAGGAAGTGAATGGAGCAAGTGAAGAGTTTTGAGCGAAAGGACCACATAATCTGAGTCATGTTCACACTGTCATTGAGGGTAAACACGGATTGGGTTCACCATGTTGCTGCATACACAAGATGGATAAGAACACACACTTGAAATTTTAATTTAAAGTTTTAAAAATTGGCCAGAAACCCCCAGACTGCTGTCTCCTGGGAAGCTCTAAACATGCCTTTAAGTGACTGGTGTTGCTCTCCCAGCAGTATGCAGAGTGCTTCAGTTTTCAGAAAGGCTGTGGTGCTTGCTCCTCAGGCAGGACAATCAGGGGCTTCCATGTCCCCCCAACAAGGGCTTTTGCAAAAATAAGACACTGGGAAGGGAGATTTTCTCAGCAGGTGTGGACTATTGCTTTCTGTTGGCACAGCAGTTTTGGCTTGGCTACAATGTGTATTTACTTTATGTAACTCTGAGTGTAGTAAGAATGCTAGCAAAAACCACTTGGAAAAGGAAAAAAAGGAAACATTAAACCTTAACTCTGCGTTCTCAATTAAATGATTACTCCTTCAGGATGAAATTGTTCTTGATTCTTACTGTAAACTTTTGAATTTCTTACATAAATAGCATGATTATATTTACATAAATAGTTGCACCCTGGAGTACAACAATCCTATTGTACACAAAAATCCTATTAAAATTTCCTGAGAGAAGAATACAACTTGAGCAATGGTGTGTTGTGCATAAAACTAGATGTCCTCACTTTTTTTTCTTTATTCAGAACTAAGCTGTGTCTTTTAGATGCATGGACTCAAATGCAGAATTCGACCCCTTAGAATTCAATGCTCAGCTCCAATATATGAAAGTGTAATCATAGTTGAACTGATGTTTCAGAGCAATATAATGTACAGATAGGTTTTCTGCAAGCTGATTATATGCATTTAGCGGTAAGATAGCAAACATACCCAGAGGAGTCTGATTCATCCTTGAAAGAAACAGCTGCAACCTTGTCTTCTACCTAAAGCAACTACAATCCCAATATCTAAGCACAGAGGAGCCTGTGTCTTAGTTCACATCTCTTCAGCTTTTTGCCACTCTGAATTCAACAGACCCTAGATTATCCTTTCCCCTTCCACAGGGTAATAACAGCATATAAATCCTGAGTTTTCAAAATTATATGCACAGTAAAATATGGCCTGGTGTGCTCTCTCAGTCTTTAGTAAGGAGGCAAGAATCAATATTTGGCCCTAACTGCAAAATGAGACTTAAGTACTTAAAGAGGGCTTATAAAAAAGGGAGAGAGGACTTTATACATGGGCAGATAGTGCTAGGACAAGGGAGAATGGTTTTGAACTTTTTGGACTAAAAGATGAGATTAGATATTAGTAAGAAATTTTTTACCGTGAGGGTGGTAAGGCACTGCAACAGGTTACCCAGAAAAGCTGCAGATGTCCCATCCCTGGAAGTGTTCAAGGCCAGGCTGCATGGGGCCCCAAGCAACCTTGACCTAGTCAAAGGTATCCCTGCCTGTGGCAAAGGGACTGGAAGTAGGTTTTCTTTAAGGTCCCTGATTCAATGACTCTGTGATAAATAAGTTTAAATAAGAAAATATCTTTGTATCAGAGTATCCACACTGTAGAACAGCTTATCAACACTGACTGAAGCTACAACTGTGCTGAAGAGGTGCCACTGACCTTCATCCTGCTGTAGCTTGTGCACATTTCTGATAAGCACAGGCAATCAAACAAAAATGGATTTGGACAATAAAAGAGTAGCTGAAGGATATAAATAAGTGCTGTGGGTAGAATTTCAGAAGTAATTTGTAACTGGTTTGATTGCTGATGTAAAATAATAAATGAAAACAAAACAAAACAAAAAAAGAAAATTAGAGAATCATAGAATTGTTGAGTTGGAAAGAACCCGTCAAGATCATTGAGTCCAACCCCTGGTCCCAACTCTTGGCACAGGGGCCAGGATTCAAGAGTCACACCATGTGCCTGAAAGAATTTTCCAAATGCTTCTTGGACTCATACAAGCTTGGGGCTGCAATGAGGGTTTGACTCAAAAAACTCGACCCTTTCTAATTCCATTTATATGAACATGTGCCTGCCTGCACACATCCCACCACTTTTGTTTCAAAGCAAGAGAAAAGAGTTTTAATAGGAAGCAAATGTATTCTTTGCTTTCAGTTTTTTCTGTTAAAAACTCTACTTAGCCTAATACCCCTGAAAATATTGTTTTAAAAAATAAGTCAAAATGTTTAGAAAGTACAAAAATGAGCTGTGTCTACTACATAATCCATTTTCACATTAAAAAACCTCAAACCAAAAAAACCCCGAACAAATGAAAAAAGGAAGACCACCCGGAAACCTTGTTCCAATTTTACCTGAACCTCTGATAATTTTTGTTTTGCTAAAACTACAAATTTGACAATCAGTATCCAAGTGAGAAATGTAATCTAAACCTCTAGGAAATGACCTTCCTGGTGTTCTCAGGTAGGTCCTCAAGAAAGATGCCTCTGGGTAGATTCAGTGGTGATGAAGAGCATTCATAAGACCTGCAGAATTCTGCAATATTTTGAAATCAAGCAACTGTGTGCACAGGAAGAAAAAAAAAAATTAAGCAAAGATGGTAAGAAATATTTGTAATGTGAAATGCAGGGAACAAAAGCAGGTGAGTGGAGCTAATATCCCATGCTACTGCAGGCTGGACACACCGTCCAAATAATTCTGTTGGGCGATGATAAATCTTTGATTTTGAGAGCAATGGCTAGTGACAATATATTTTGTATTTCCTGACACAGCATGAATCTAAGAATGTTTCTCATTTCATATGGGAATGATTTCAGGATGCTAGCGACATAACATTCAGGGAATGAACAGTCTAAAATTTCTATAAACACCAGAATCAAGGCATTTATGAGTTTTAGTAAAAATTTTATTGAAGTCTGGTCATGTTGGCATATTGTGCATTTTAAATGTAAATTAGATTACTGGCAGTAGATTCAATTTAGTGGTAAAAATGTAAAGAAAACAGTTGGGCTACAGATGAAACAATAACGTAGCTGTTCTTTAGTTAAGAGAACAGTGAAATCCAGAAACAAATGGTGTTTGGGAATATTTATGGTAGAGGAAATATGCTGCATACAATTAACTTTGTCAATTATATGAAGCACAGTAGTTTTTGTTCAGCTTTGAAGAGCAGTTTCTGATAGTGAACATATGATAGGCTGAATGGATGGCTCTGAGGGTTTCCAGCGGGAACAGAAAACCTTTCATCCTTAGCTCACTCACTAAAATGCAGTCCAGGCTGTGAGTGAGCAATGCTGATGGCTCTGTGTGTACGAGTTGCTGGACAGGACACCAGGTCTCTCCTCCTCCTCCCCCATTACACCATTTCAGGTGTAAAGCCTGCATGACTAAAAAGGACCATAGGAATTGGCACCACTTTGGCAGCTCTAGGGGAAAACCCACTGCTGGATTGTCAGCATTTGGCTCCTTCTTACCAAGGTTTTCCTGGTGGTGGAAGATTTTGTCCCCTCTGCCTTGCTCTATAGACACAACATGCTTGCTCTTGTCAGGCTTACCATCAGGCGTCTTTCAAAAGCTTTCAAATCTCCTGGAAAACATACAGCATTTAAATAAAAAATTCAGATAAAGGTTTAGTTACTTGTAGGAGTACACAAAACAAAAAAAGAAATTTACAATCTGGAGACACAGTGAGGTGTTTTATTGAGCTACCAGGAAGCTCCAGAATATGCTGGAAAGAGAATCACACTTACCTCAAAGGTGCAATGGTACTGAGGAGTGATGCTTTTTCATGTACAGCAATCACTGTAGCTCACAGCTGGCTAGACTTGTGCAGAGCAGTGAAAGTTACAATACCGTTATTTAATTAAGCCAAATCTGTTCTGGATGTTTAGCAATTAAAAGAGACGAATTCTTCACACACACTTAGGACATGCCCCATTGCCCCAGAGTTATTTCAGTTGTTAGTTGTAAAAAGGTAGGTTAACAAGGGAGTGACACAGGTGAGAAGTCATGCTCCCACACCATCCAGTTTGCTTAGGTTAAAGGCTCCAGGGCATTGTCTTGCTGCTGACAGACTTTGGGGCTAAAAATCCTGTTCTGTGATGAGCTTTGTTTCGAACATTACTGCCACAGAGGCATAAGTCAAGGACTTCTCAGAAACAAATGTGGACAACGGTTGCTGATACAACCCGTGGGGCTGGGCTCGGGTGATGCTGATGGTTGGGTGTCTGGGAAGAAGCAGGGAAAATGACCTAGGAAAAGAGGGAAAAATATTCAGAGCTTTGTTAGCCAAAACAAGTGTCAGGGTCAGGTCTGTGAGAAGCTGAGAAAGTGGGCAAGGTTTTCAGCAAAGTGCTAACTGGGCAACAGTCTGAGAGCTGGATCCTGCACTGCTGGCTTCCCAAAATAGGATGCTTTGCAGGTTTCTCAGGTCGGTCAAGAAAACACCTGACGACTGCCAACTCCTTCTAATGGAAAACTGCACAAGACTGTAACATTTGTTTAGCTATATATTTAGCCATTTGTCTGAAAGTGAAATGCTATTTTGTCAACTTGACAGCTTTTTGTTCAATTTTTCATAAACCCTCAGGGGTACTTCCCGTTGGTATGTGTTGACAGTAGCTAGCACAAACTCTGCTGAAGTTTTTGTGTGGCAAACTGGCCTGCAGAAAGTTAAAAGATGAGTAAATTTTCTAGCTGTTTGCAAGGCTGGACTGGAGACAGGGATTTGCAGCCGCACCTTGAGGACGCATTGGTTGGGTACTGCTGTGACCAACAGTATTCAGAACATCAAAGCCATACAGAGGCACAAGGAAAACTGAAACACAAATAACATTAAATTGCTGGTTGCTGGTTTTCTGATTGGAGTAAGAGTAATTGCACATCACACTGAGCCTCTGAGATCTCAGTGTGACCATAATAAGCGTTCAGAAGACCATAATAAATTTATTGGTGAAGTCATCTAGCTGCTGCCAGACCCCAGTCTTGAAGGACATGTCTCCAGTCCATCTGTGCCCATGCTCTGCCTGGGATCTCACAAGCCATGGTTGGAGTAAAGGCCTGGCCTGACTGACACCAACTAGGACTTTGCCAGTAACTTCATCATTAAGGCAAAAGTTTGTGCCTGTTGTAGATGCTTAACTGCTTTATATTCTCAAATGTAATTTAAAAGGCATGAGGAGGAGGAGCCTGAGTGTGTTATGACAAGGTCTACAGCACACTGAGAGCAGGAAATAGTGCATAGTTAGGAGACCCTTCGAAAGGCTTCCCTTGCCTTTCAAAGCCACCAGAAGTAGTTTACATCTTTCTACTATAACTTTTGAAGCAATTACTTTTTGAATCTTCTGGTTTTATAATGAGAAATCATGCTATTGGTTATTTTTTTTTTATTTAAAAACTGGAAGGCAGTGTAAGAAATCTTTCAAGAAAGTACATCTCCTCTTAAGTTTATTTAAAACTCTTTTCGTCGTAAGTTTCAGAGTTCATTAGTGGGAGAACAGTTTCCTCATCAGAATGAGTAGCAAATATAATATGAAATGAAAAAAGATGAAAACGTCAAATGAAACAGAAAGTTTTAATACAAATACTATTTGCCTGCACTGTTTTATATAAGTTATTTCTTCACGTGCCTCGCTGTGATTTAGCATTCTAAGGTGTTGCAAAACTTCAGACTATCTTCAGCTTTCACTAGGATTTTGAATTATTGCCAGTTATTCCTCCTTAATATTGACAGTTATATTTTTAAGAGAAAAATGTGTGCTTTTTGACCTCGATCAGGGTAGTGACACAGACATGTCTTAAGAAAACTAGCACAGTTCTTTGGCTGAAACTAGTTTTGCTTGCCCAGGCAGTCCTGCTCCTCTGTACTTCCCTGGGTGGCTGCAGCCTCTGCATGTCTGTAGTGCCACGGCTCTTGTGAACTGGTTAATTTGTGGGGAAAGCCTTTAAGCTTGAGTATCACCCCTTTGTTTCCCCCAGCTCCCAACTCTGTACTTATTAGTCAGCACAACTTTCGTTGCTTTCTGTCGTGTACCAACTGGATTTGTTTTGGCACGAGCCTCCAATACCTCCTCTCAAGAGGGAAGCTCAGTTCAGTGATTAAACCCTGCCCGAGGTTTGGGAGGCTGAATTCAGTATTTTGCTCTCCCATTGTTTTCTGTATGCCTTTGGCTAAGTCGCTGGAGGAGGAGGAGGAGGAGGAGGAATTCATCTCGTCTGGCTTCAGCTGTTATGAATTAGATGTCTAATCTGAGCTTGTTGCCTGTGCTCCCTCTGTGGTTAAGGGAGAGAGATAGGCACCTCCAGGGGTAGACTCGTCCCTTTCCAATGTGTCTGCTCTCTCCACAGGTAGATCAGCAACTAACCGAGACTCGCACCCTTCATTTTCAGATGCCTTAAATAAATCAAACCAAGTCCCACACTCAGTCTCTGTTTTCTGGCTGTTACACAAAAGTGCAATCCATTAAGACCATTTAAAACAATGCAATGCTATGGCAATGGAAATTGCTCAAAACCAAGGCAAATTTGGAAAGCACTGGCTGATTTTTAGACCAGACCTTTTAAAAACACTTGAAAATTAAAGGTGTAGAGAGGTATCTCTTGAGCTTTTAACATCTCCTAACTCCTATAAAAGTCATAGGAATTTTTGAAAAATCTCACTAAACGCACATCTGTGCTTTTAAGTGTATAAACACTTATAAAACTCTGTCCCCACTCTTATTAGGAAACCACTATCCTAAAATGCATCCAGGCCTCCAAGTAGCATTTTCCCCTGCTTCTGCCCCTCATCCCTCCAGACACCCCTGCTTCCATGCTCTGTGGGTCTTGTCCGTGGCAGCAGAGGTAGTCTTGGATGAGGACTGTATGTGACACATAACACTCCAGTTCTTCCCTGCTGGTGGATAATTCATGAGGATGAGAGCTGTGGCTGGGCTGGGGTGAGAATCAGTGAATCATAACTGCCTCTCCACTTAGCTGAACTGTGTGGAAACTTGGCCTGGTGGGGAATCTCAGACATAAACGATATTTTATTACTTGGAGTTGACAATTCAGCTGTGACCATGGAACTGGCAAGTTATAGACATAATGCACAAGATCTAAACTTAATTTGTCCTTTCTTTTGGGCTGCCTAGCATCTCTCATTCCTTGTTGAGCACTTCCATCAAGACCAGCATGATAAGAGTTAGTGCATGGTCTGGAAATTAATGTGTATATGTGTGGTGGGACCTTTCCTCCCTTTTGATTGTCCCTTTCCTTTCCTTTATGTGAACAGACTTGCTTGCCATCCCCAAGAGGGCAAGAGGCAAAGGTGAGGGGAGAGCTGACAAACAGGAAAAATAATCCCTTTGCCCACCCCTAGTGGAAATTTTGTTAGCTACAACATGGCAGCTGAGACACAGCGACTTAACCCAACCAAATCTCTTTTATTATGTTCCTGTGTTTATTTTTCCTCTGCATTTATGACTTAGCATGTTGGTTTTGGTGTGGAAAGGACTCTAAAGCTGTAGATATGTGTTGTAATTATACAAATTCCTCTGCATGGAGTCTGTTAAAAAGGTTGATCTATTTTTATGAGGACACACACAAATACTCATTTTGATGGACCTCATTGGCATTTATGGCAGGCCTGCCACTACTAAAATTTAAAGCCAACCTCGTAAATTTTATGGAAACTACATACTGCAATTATTAGCCCGAAGACCTCCTGTCTCGCAGGAATGAGTCAGAATTTGCTTTCCACGTACACTGTGGTTTACACCTGAAAGAGATTAGTTGGGACCACCAGTAGCTTGAAAACCTAATCTCCAGTATTTTGTTTCCAGTTTAGCTCTGAAAGATACTCCAGGTGTTCTCATTAATTAGTCATTGTAAGTCACTGTGTCACTATTGTGCATGGAATAGCTATTTTCCTTGTGCACTTTTTCTGCAGGAATGTTTTAAATTAAAAGTTACTTTACACGCTTTTTAATGTTTAGAAACAATTCTTGTGTTTGGTGAAAATGAGCAAAAACAAACTCTACCAAATCAGTTTAGAAGGAGAAACTCTTGAACTTGAATGCCTCCTGTAATGGAGCAACTTTATGGAGTTTAACTGAGCACATTGCTAACATAGTGGAGGATCCAGCTAAACACCATAAGCAGATCCTGCCATTTTTTCTGCAGAAAAATTCCCACTTTCAGGAATTGTCAATAAGTCTTACAGACCATGCAATAGGTAATATGGTTGTCCTTCCCTTGTTGTCTTATTTTAGAGACACAGACACTGAGAGACAGAGATTAAGTGGGTTAAACCTACTAGTAAAACGTTATCAGCAGGGAAAAGTGAGAATAAATATAGACAGATGATAAGGTATAACATATGCAAAGTATAAATATTAGTTTGTGTGTTGTGTGGCTGTATATAGTCCTGCAGATAAACTTTGCTAAAACTTTATTCATTGCTTGGGACTGATAAGTGAGATGTCTTGTTGCAAAGGGCAGCTCAGTCTATGGCAGGCAAAACATTGTTAGAGAGAGCTTGTGTGGAATCTAAAAACCATGAGTTATGCTAATTAGGTAGCCCATTATGATGAGGTTTTAGAAAAAAAAAAGGACATTAATGTGAAGCCTTCTCATCCTTCATTTTCAAATAAGTCTTTGTTCTTGGTCAGATTATTTGAATCTAAGCCAAAAGAAAGAACTCAAAAGAAAGGATTTGAGTCACCCAGGGAAGTGACGAGGAAGTTACTCTGTTGGGGGTACCTTGGGTGACAAGGAGAAAGCGTAGCCACTGAATATTTGTTGAATTACTGCAGGAGTGCTTGAAAACAATTCTTAGCAATCTGGGTTAGTGAGAGAGCGTGTTAGGATTAGAAGAGGAAAATAGCAATGTCTGACAGCTGTGAAGGGGAAGAATAACTCAGCAAAGCGATAGCTTTTGCAGCATTCTAGAAAATAGATTTACTGAGGAGCTCAGCTTTGGAGCACAGGAATGGCAGAATGACCAGCTGCCGTCATGATGTTGCAGTTTCACAGGAGGATATGTAGTCATCCAGATCTGGTCTTTAGACTAAGGGAGATAATAGACAAAAGACCTTGGAAAGACATCTTCAGAGTCAAAGGCAAAGGGTAGGTCTATGTATCATAGTGAAAATGCTTCAGATTAAATGAAATCATTGCTAAGGAAAAAGGGCTTAAAGTAAAAAGCTGAAACAAAGATAAGCCTTTGAGAGAATATTATTTACTGGTGTCACAAGATATAAAATCACTCAAATCATTAAAGTTGAAAAAGACCTCTAAGACCGTCTAGTACAACCATTAACCCAGCACTGCCAGGTCCACCACTAAACTGTGTTCCTAAGACCCACATCCACACATTTTTGGAACTCTTTCAGGGCTGGTGAATGCGCCACTTCCCTGGGCACCCCATTCGATGTTTGACCACACTCTGTATGGCAAAATTTTTCCTAATGTCAATCCAAACCTCCCCCGGCATAATTTGAGGCCATTTCCACTTGTCCTACTGCTTGTTACTTGGGAGACAAGAGCAACCCCCACCTCACCACAACCTCCCTTCAGGTAGTTGTAATCACTTATTTGTCATTACAAAATCTAAGGAGATCATCAAGAAAATGAAACCTAAAATGGTGGACTTTCCTGGCCACGATGATGTACTTTAGGTTGAGGATAAGCAACATGGCCTCCCAAAAGAAGCAGGTAGGCCTGTTTCTACACAAATATTTCAGTCTTTGATGGGAGATGAAAGAAAGTGAGGTATTGTAGAAACTACGTTATTTTCAGAGAATGAGCGTTGCATGCCCACAGGAAACCCAGTACCACACAGATCTTCCTTTGTAGCCAAAAGGGAGGCACCAAAGACCTCGATAGCCATAGGGCTTCAGAGGCAGCCTGCTCTTCACCTAATCATATAACCATGGAATTGAGTGGGTTGGAAGGGACCTTAAAAGGCCATCTATTCCAACTCCTCTGCAATGAGCGTCTTCAAAAGATGACGTTGGTCAGAGCTCCATCCGACCTGACTTTGGATGTGCCCAGAGACAGGGCATCTGTGACCTTTCTGGGCAACCTGTTCTGGTGTTTTTTCACTCTGATTGTAAAAAACTTCTTCCTTACACTTAATCTAGATCGCTGTCTTTGAGTCCAAAACCATTATCCCTTGCCCAACCCCTGCTAAAACGGGATTTAGGTCCTGCTAAAAAGTTTATCTTTATCCTTCTTATAGGTCCCATGTGACTTCTGAAGTCAGGAGAGGTAGGGAGAACTGTCCTCAGCACTGCAGGGAGCTCAGTGGTGAGTGCTCTTGGACCCCATGATGGCCCAGAGTCCTGTTCTGAGTCCTCAGAAGCCTTCAACATGTACAGATATCTCTATCTTTGGGCACGCATACCTGTCCATAGGTATGGATTTATATGTTGTCATGTTCTTCACTTCTCTGCTTCCAAGACTGGACTTTAGGAGGAGGTCCATGCTGTTATGTCAATCTAGAGAACTCCATAGCATAAATTGATATAATTGTTCTTTTCTTTTCCTGCTGAAGGGATGAGACTTGCTTGTTTTTGCTCTGTGGTCTCTTGCAGATGGAGTTTGACTAAAGGAATCCAGTATCCCCTAACCACAAGTCACATTAACTCATCCATGCTGGTTGACCCTGTGGCCCAGCCCTTCTCTTCATGCTGTTAGTCTTGCCTGTCAGGTCAGTGGGTGCAGGCAGCAACTCACTGACACAAGGAGTTTATTATCCCTCTTTAAGCTTCTTTATCTCTCATATGTGTCACTGCACCAAATACTTAAGACACACACTTGAAATTTTCCTCACTGCCACAAGAAGCATGAACCTTTTATTACCCACTGCTGAGTTTTTCACTTTGCAAATGACAATTCAGATGTGGCACTAGACTTGTTAAATTTCCTGCACAGTGGAACAGATAAACAGAGATGTAGCCCTTTTCAACTGAAAGGCAAGAAGACATTATGAGAAAAACCTTTCTTATATTTAGATATGAAAGCATATTGCTAATTCCATATACTGTTGCTTGAAAGAGGGGAATGCTTTCTACTGATCTAAAGAGAGATATTGTGATGATCTGTAGTGTCCAATGAGTGATATTTGCTTCTTTTCCTGCTGTTATACTGAATATTTAAAAACCTCTTTGACACATGGACAGGACTTTCCTTTGCATGAATTCTTTCTAAGTGGTTTCAGAGTTTTTGTTTCACCTTCAAGAGTTTCGGTTTGAGACCTCATAAATCTTTCTTTAACAAAGAAAGGGACACGGAATCTGTTATTAGCTTTCTTCCAATGTAACAAATTTAAGAGGTGTCCTGGATCTAACTAAATAAGCCACAGTTGTTTGTGAAAAGAAGCAAATGCATTGTGCTTTTTCTTAGATTTCAGAAGTAGCTGTATCTAAGTGGAATGTTGCCTCTTTAGCTTGTAAATAGTCAAGGTATTAAAATGTTCAAAATGCAAATGGAATTTGCACTATAATACGCTTTAATTTGATTTGACATTAGATTTCAGCTCCTCGTCTTTCCATGATAGCTATTGAAAAGATGTAATTTTATTTTGAAGTCTTAAATTTTACCTTTGCTATGCTCCAATACATGGAAATTGTGGAGGGAAAAGTTATAGTGCAGAGTTGTGGACACATGCAAATTAAGTTTTGACTTTGATTATATTTTTTGCAGTTGCTATTTGAGATGTGCACTCATTCTATTTTTCTTTTCAGTGAATATTTATCCTGATGGCTATCACTAAATAATTGCTTGGTGTCTAAAGCTCTTTTCATATGATGGGCAATTCAAAACCTTGATCAAGGTCAATTGTTAAGGTGTCGAAATCTGAAAATTTAATCACCACCAAGAGTAAAATGATACTCAGAATTATGCCTCTAAGAAAAGCCACTATTTACCAAGAAAAGAGTTTTTTATATCCAGTGATCATAGTAATTTCTAAAGTGGAGCATCTTAGAATCTGCTTTGACTTATTCACTTGAGAAAATGGCTGGCTATTCACTCACTCAGAAAATTCTGGACAGCTAGTGAGAAAAAAAGACCAAATCCAGTCTGATCAACTGTAACTCAGGTTTTGTCTATGACTCTCAGAAACTTGGTGCCCTAAACAGAGTTCAGTGTGGCTCATACAACTGCAATGCACTGCAAGTGGGTGATACCCACCATGTTCCTCAAATAATCTCTTAGTGAATGCCTCAACAGTTCTTCAGGTGCTTTTTTTTTTTTTTTTCCCTGTTGTTAACTTTCACAAATTTTCGAGGACATTATTCCTGAAGGCCACGTCAAGAACTCACTTGGGGCATGTCAGATCCTTTGTTCCTCAGTGGATATTGAGCCTTCCCTCACAGCTTTCCAAGGCTCCTGAGAAGATACCTCTGATACCTTTTGATGCCTTAGAGAAGGCAAAGCAGCAGAGTGGCATGATGGCAGCTGGACTGTTGAGTAAGTACCCAGCATGCCTTGCCACTGAAGTTGGCAAGCAAAACTAAGGACTCCACACAAACATGCAGCACTGCCAGTGCTTTATAACAAGACCACTTACTCATTTGTTCCTGGTACATAAGGGCCTGCTTCTGGACTAACAGACAGGAACCCCATTTTCTAGGCCATCTTCATGGGAGATCTTCGTTGAAGGTAGTGCCAGAACAATTTTGTTAACTCCTGTCAAAGGTGTGATTACAAATCAGATAGCTTAGATAATAAGCACAGTCTTGGTAACATGCAAAACAATCCATTTCCAAAACCTAGCATCATGAATGACACCAGATATCTGAAGAATAAGGTTAGTAGCTCTGTGTTGATGGAATTAATCCGCTAGTAGGTGTTGAGCACAGTAGTTTAAAGCTTGCTTATGTTTATCTGTAGAAATATTAATCACGCCCTGGACTGCAGGGAAGGTAGCACAATAAATTCAGCAGTAACACTTAAAGCAGATACCACCATGATGCTTCCAAAGGAGAAAAACATGTGGAAATTAATTTGTTCTAATCGTATAGAATTAAAAAGCAAAAATCACAAACATCTGTCGTCAGGATGAAAAGGAGATTTTGTTAATCATAATCTCACCTGATCTAAATCTCCCCTCAAAGTAGCACTAATTTTGTTGCTCAGGTCTTTCTCAAGTTTTGCTGACTTCCAGGTATGCAGATTGCTCAGTCTCTCTGTGCAACAGCTTTCAGCGTTTTGTGAGTAATTTTTTTCTTGTATCTAACTGAAATTTCATCTTCTTTGTTGACTTTTGGCCTCTTCTGTGCACCTTTGAGAAGAGTCTGTCTCCATCTCCTTTATAACTATGAAGCTAGAGAAAACAATTTGATCTGCTGTAAGCCTTCTTTTCTCCAGGTTAACTAAATCAATTTCTTTGACCTCTCCTTGTACATCACGTGTTTCATTGGCCTAATAATCCTGTTGCCCTCAATTGCACTAGTTCCAATTCTTGCTCACACAGAGGGGCATCAAACTGGACACAGCACCCTCTGTTTGATGACACTTGTGCCTAAGAGGGAGCAAAAATCGCACCCATTGACTTGCACACAGCACTCACTAACACAGCCCAGCATGTGGTTATCACTCCTTGCCCAGACTGCCCCTTATCTCAGATACACCACTTGGGATCTTTTCCTTCCTGCAACATCCCATTAAATGTGTATCAATGGGAGAGGGGAGAAAAAGGAAGGACAGGGAAACAGAAGATTTGTTTTCCAAAGTACAGTTTCCTTTAAGGACACAAAGGCAATGCTAGCAAAGATGCCTGGATGCCCTTCTGAATGCATTAGGTCTCTTCTTTATGCAAAAGTATGTTTGCAAATATTCATCTCAGCTTGAAATTGGGCTTAAAAATACGGTAAATACTAAACCACTTGACTTGCCCAAAATTGTGAAAGAAATTTATCGAACTGAGAGCCCCAATTACCTTGCTCAGTTTTCAGTTTAGACTTCAATGTCACCCTTAATCTAAAAGTAATTCCTATCAGACTATTTGAAATGTTTCTGTGACTGTTTTTTCCTTATTGTCCCACTACTGAAATGTTAGTACGAATACTTTTAGCTTAGAACATAGAAACACACCAACAGCCATGAAAGACTTCCTTCTGAAAAAAAAGTGTTTCATTTTCTTTTGGGTTATTTGTTTTTTCCCTTTGGTAGGCATTCAGCCATTTTTACTACATCTCTTCTTGTCACCTTAAATTAAATTCATAAAAGTGTCAGAACATGAGTGACCAAAATTATTTTCTCATCCACACTGTAGTTCTATTGGGAATTTTCCCCCAGATGATGCTATTTGAACCTGACTATTGACAATAAATTTATTGCCTGTAGAGCTCCAAATGTGTGATGTCTTTTCCTTCACTTTCCTGGCTGGATGCTTGCAACTTTTTCCCTTTCTGAGAAAATATTGCCACCCACAAAGCACTTTCCTCCTTTTAGAAGAAATGCTGTGCTTCTACCATAGAAGGGTCATGTAAGGTAAGGACGCAGGATGAAAAGTCAGATCGAAGCCATAGTAAGAAGAAACCAAGATCATATTTCAGAAAAATAGTCGATTTCCACTCCTCAGTCTTTTACTTGTACTTAGTTTATAGCAACTGAGGTTTGCTGTCATGGTTCTGTAAATTGCTGTGATATGAAGAAAACACCCATATCACTCTCAGCTTTATTCTCAGTGTAAGTACCAAATGTAGAGGTATTAATGTGAAAAAAGTGGTTTAGCATGAACTATTTTGTGTGTTACAAGAATGGTATTCTGAAAGCAAGACTACAACAGTGCTTCCAACATTCATCATTCTATTACGTGTCTCATGATGTTCGGTGTTTTTCCATAAAGCACCATCTCCTGTGATTACCTGTGATTCTCAGCTTTAATTGAAAAGCAATGCCTGTAGATCTTGTAGCTGCAGAGAAAATCATTTAAGTCTGAGCCCTAAAGACTTAAAGCAAAGATAAAGGCCAAATATTTTTATATTCAGTTTCTAAGTTAAACTTAACTGCCTTTGGTTCTGACCAAGAACTGAGTTTTGAGGCTGACAGTAGACCTCCTATAAAGTTTATGGATTAAAAAATGTTTAATTAATTTAAATATATTAAATATTTCTGTGTGTGTATATATGTTCACAATTATAACTATAACTACAAAACTCAGATTTTTAGATATTTATGTTTGCTGGTCCAAGTGCTATACTACTGACTTCACGGGTAGAAGTGTCCACATAAACAGATGGGAACAGGGTACTTGAATGGTCAACATACATTTATGCCCAGGAATATTTCTAGATCTAACAATATAACATATACAAATAGTAGCAGAATTTTCCATAAAATAATTTTGATAATTGATACCTAATCTGTGCTTGCAGTTTTTTATTTTTTAAAATAGAAAAATTCATAAGTTATGCACCATGATAGGAAAATCTTTTAATTTTGGCTGTGTGTACAGACTGCATAGGAATGGCTAAAGAATAGGAGGGGAGAGGTGATGGATATAATAGATTCACTTGAACTATGCTTTGAAAAGTTTTAATTCCTTTTCAGTAAAAAGTGATCACAATCATTTGTGTTAATTAAAGGGTTTGCAAAAAAAAAAAAAAAAAAAGATAAAGCTGTTATCATTGGTTCCTGCAGGACTTGTTTTCTGTTCTCCAATAAGAGAATAAAATCAACACCATGTACCCAAGGCTATTTGTCGTTCAGTGGGAGCAACAACCAGCAAGAAGCACAAAACCCCACATGATTGCAAATGATAAACATGCAAGAATGTATTTGTCTTCAAATACAAAAATAGTTCGGAAATAACATTTGATTGAAAAATCCGTTAATTACTACAGTGTGTTATTTCGACATTTATTCATTTCTGCATGTTTATATTATACCAATCAATATTTAACTCAGCTCATGATCCCGCCACATTCTATTTATACTCACGTATTTCTATCAGATAAAGTTTTTGCAACTATGTGGTGAATTCCAGTCATGCAGTTCTGATTTTTTGTGATTTGATTGAAGAACCAAGCAAGTGAAAGGGATGAAGTAAAATAATAACAATAAAGCAAAGGCCTGAGAATAATTTCTTGCAAGAAACAGAGAAGTTCAAATATCTGAGTAGAATTGTATTCAAACAAAATGTATTTCTTCTTTTCTACTGCTTTTTTTCTGCCAATATAATTATAGCTTGTTTTTAAAATTGGAATTGTAGTATAGGCAGTGCCAAACCAAACAGAGCTGGCTACAGGGTTTTGATCATTTTCTCTGGCGCACACAAAGGTCTACCTACTGTATTTATTATAATAGCTCCTCAGAGGAAGTCAGAAATGCCATGCTCATTGTGCTCATCGAGTTTCACAAACATCAATGAGGTAGCTGGCTTTCAATTCCTGTCACCCCTCTTCCTCCTTCCCCCAAGAGTTTTGCATCTTATATAAAATGGTCAAAGGGAAAATTGTAGGAGAAAACTTTCTCAAATGTATATCCATGTATTCATATACATACAGAAATTCATAGCCATACACATATATATAGATAGACACTCATGGACACGCATATATACACACCCAGAGGGTGGCTGGACACTGGAACAGGCTCCCCAGGGCAGTGGTCACAGCATCAGCCTGAAAGAGTTCAAGAAGCGTTTGGACACTGCTCTTGAGCACATGGTGTGGCTTTTGGGATTTGTGCTGTGCTGGGAGTTGGACTTTGCTGATTCTTGTGGGTCTCTTCCAACCCAGAATATTCTGTGAATCTATACATAAATGCACCTGTAGGTATATGTATTTCGGAAAAGGTGCATTGCATCCCTGTCTCCCCACTCGCTCCTGTAAACAAAGGTGTTGAAAGACGTGGTGGGGGTCCCAGAAATGCTGGCCTCTGGTGCTGGTAAAGATGCACAGAGTCAGCCACCACAGTCCTGTTTGTGCTGGGCAGACCAACTCCTGCAGCAACAGCAGACAAAAGCTTTTAAGATTATCTGTTTGGTATGACCAGGAGGAAGCTCTTTCCCATGCTGGAATTCAGCCTCAGAGTCTCAGATTGTCCTGGCTCTCCCTTGTGGAGGCTCAGGGGCTCCAGCACCACAGGGTCCGTTTTTTCTTTTTTTCGCAGGCTCTGTGTGGAGCATGGTTTGCACACCTTGGGATCAAAGTGGTCTTACACAGCCACTTGCATCCAGGTGCAAACTTTGACTGTCTATTTTTCTGCTCTTGATTTTGTCTCTGTGTCTACTGCTTATCTATTTATCTGGTTTCCATTTCCCTTTGTTTGCACTCTTAGTATATTAACACAGTGGGTTTTGCGCTATTAAACTAAATCTTTAAACTAAATTTCCAAGCAGTTAATCCCATTAAGATTTTCATTGTATTTGAAATTAATTTGTCAAGGAAACAGTATTGTTACCACTTATAAATGCAATGCAGCACCTTTAGGAGACAACTGTCTCCGGTTTTGGAACAGGATATGTTAAATGGAAATTGAGAGAGAATTTGTAATATTTATTTTCCACTATTGCAAGTTTTCAAGAACTTAATCTGAAGAAGAGGTTATTTCTTTTCTCCTTGTGTCCAGGAGACAGTGTTATAAATTTTTTTAATGAAGATCATATAGCCTTGGAAAAGCATTTAACAAACTTCTTTGGGATATTACATCGCAAGTAAGATTCTTCGATGAAAAATTCTTAAATGTGGAAAGTAATTGGAAATTTTGGACAAGCCATGGCTCACTTTTTTGTGGTTTTTGTTTTTGTTTTTTCTTTTTTTTTTTTTAATTTTTTATGAAGTTACAAAATAAATGTTGTCCCCAAATACCCTGATCTGCAATGATTAAACTTAGTCTTGTGTGGAGGCCTGGCACAAATCCTTTGCATCATAGCTTAATGATTTATTTTTCTTGGTACTGAATTTGTCCCTGTTGAAGTCCAAATGTCTTCCAGGGGAGCTGGTTTGGACCACGTAGCCAGTGTGTGATAACAAAAAAAAAAAAAAAAAGTGTGAATAAATGGGGCTGGGTCCAGGGCATGATAGGGCATGGTGGTGTAGGTGTGATGTTAAACACATTTTTATCCTCAGAGAGGGTAGCTAGAAGATACCCTGAGGTAGAACTCAGTCCCACTGCCTCCTACCAGAGGACTGCAAAACAAGGCAGAAAGAAGCCTGGCCACTCCTGGGCAAATACTTCTCATTTCCAGCCATTTTGGTAGAAATCCCTGGTGGGAAAGCTGTGCAGGGGGCGGCTCCTGGGGAGGACAGAAGGGAGGGGAAGAGGTGGGCAATTGAAACCCCAGTATTGCTGTGGCTGCAGGGCAGAGCAGATTCCATCTGGGTGTGCACATGGGTTGTTGGGAAGGACCTGTTCAAGACCCCTTCAGGGCGGATCCAAACTCTGAGGTTTGCAGATCCCCTCCATGGGCTCCAACAGGGCCGTGTGCCATGCACTGATTTCCCATCAGTAATAAGTTTCTTCATTCCCCATCCCTTGAGCTGGATTGTGTCATCATGCCAGGGCATTAACCCAGGGCTTGTGCATCTAAATATATTTGATTTCAGGTTTTCTTCTCTTCTAATATTACAGCTTTGCCTGTAGTTTATAAATACTCCATTTAAGGAGCTATTTAGCAGTAACAACATTCCTGAGCTCCATCCAAGAATTGAGCTAATTATGGCTCCCCTTCAAAAATCTATTTCCACTCCCCCTCCCAAGGCCTTCTCTCCCCTGTGGTCAAACAGACTGAAGATAATAAAGTGCAAAAAACTCCTACCTAAATAAACAGAGGAATTAATTGGATACACTGTCACTGACGGATTAGTAAATCCCTGTCTTGCATTACTTATTTATGTGAGTCATCCTGCTGTGTGGAAATATTTGTGTAATACCCTGCTTTAGAAGAATTATTTTCAAAACCCATAAAACAAGAGGTTTCTGGGCATCTTCCCTAAATGGGATAAGGAAGAGTAACAAGTAATCTGTTTTAGCTGCTCATTAGCTGACTAATGCAACTGATGATAAATACAAAAAAGAGTTTCTGCTCTTGCAGCCTCATAACTATTGCATTAATTTTTCATTTATTCATTCAAGAAAAATCATGTCTTACAATATCCTTGGAAAAAAAGCCTTCTCTGTTTATAGGCAGTGCAATTCCACATTCTTGGTATATGGAACACCAAATGTCCGGGGATAGCCAGCATCTTGGCAGAGCGCCATGCATCTTATTATATGGTAGGAGAGCCAAATTTCCTCCTGCACAGTATGTCTATAAATAAATTGCTTCTTCCACAAGCAATTAAATAGAAGCATTTTTTCCAACCAGCATGCAAATACAGGGGGTTTTTTCCTGCTACAAGTAATAGCCAATTTATATTAGTTTAAGGTCAGGATTATTTCAACAATATTAAAAATGCCTTCTCCAGTGCTTGTTCAGGGATGTGAAAAAAGAAATGGAATGAAAAAATTTCTTTAAATGACATTTCTTAACTTGTAAGGATCTGGGATAAAGAAGTCATCGTTCGACTGTCTGCAATTAAAGTGTTCTATGTACATTTCAGCAGAGTTGTTAAAGGTTGACACTGCAGTCTTGAGACTGCATTTGCATTCGGCCTGTAGCTTCTTCAGGGTATTTGTGCAGTTTATTTACACAACGCCTAGAAAAAAGCTCATCATTTATGTTGGTGGCTCTAAGGAGATACTAGAAAATAAACTGATATTTTGTGATTCTAAATCTAAAATCTGGATATCAGCGAACTCTCATGGAGCTGCTCTTATCTCTCACTGTTATTCAGAACATATGGTTGTATATTTATGGGCTTGACTAATAAGGTTATTGAAATAATGTGGGGAAAATGTTAGGACATCTTCATCTGGCTGCTTTGGTAACTTAAATTTACAATAATAAATCGTCTTAGAAGGTGTCTCTGCTTTTCAGTCAGATTGACATTGTGCCACATCATCTCTTTCAGAAGTGAGAACCAAAAGGAAACTAAAGGTACCACCCTGTTGAACTTCAAATATTGACAAAATTAGAACACTCCAATATGCAAAGTCTACCTCACTGTGTGACTTTATTACACACAGAATGGCTTAGAAATGTCATGGTTTGAGCCTGGCCAAATGCCAAGTACCCCCAAATTAACACCATGGGAAACAAGGACTTTCTTTTGTTCCTTCCAAATCTCCAGTCATCATCTAGAGTAATTAGATACTATATTTACAACTTTTCAGCTTTTTAAAAGGTTGTTTTAGAATGAATATTTCCAACTGCCTTTTTTCCTTCCTCTCCTGTAGCAAAATCTACATGGCTTTTCCCTTTAACTTCCTTTTCCTTCCATTATGAAAGCTCTTTATATACTTAAATGGTATTTCCCATTCAGAACTACTTCCAGAAGGAAATACTTGCTGTAGAGGCATCCCATATGGTAAAAGAAGGATGAAGAACTTACCGTCTTTTACCAGAACTAGAAATTGGATTCCTTGCATTACAGTTAGAGTCAGTATTAAAAACAAGAGCTTAGTAAAAATGCGGGCCATATTATTGAACAGTGTAAGGAGTTAATATATTTCTTTTGAGTACTTTCTTATGGAAAGGAGTATTTTTTCATGAATTTTGATCTAGTGTGTGCAGCGTAGTTTCTCTGTGGCCTCATCTGTGCCTCCCACTTTGAATGGCAGCCAGAAAGGTGTCATAGATAGAATTAAGTGGGACATCTTTTCTTAAGACAAAGTATGTTCTTAAATAATAAATGATCCTGGCAAGTTGTTTATTACCAGCAGTTAATGATCTGTTTATTAGTTAAAGTCTGTGGCTGTTAACACTCTAACAAATCAGTTCACTCTGTTAAACATCAATTTTGAGTACATTATTGGTATTAACCATACAACGAACTAAAACTGTTGCAGACAGTTGATTTTATTGCTGTGGCAGAATTGTATAATAGGAGGCAAAGGTGTTCAGTAGGGTACTGCTGTAGATAGATTAGGTTACATTTGTTTGTATTGGTTAGCAACTCGCTTTTATTCATAGTGAATGTGTATTCTCTTTTCCCAAATGTCTCTCAAGCAGTTTGAAGTCCTAAATGCTGTAATTTCCATGTTTTTAAGAGTGTAAAGATTACTTTTGTGTCTGTGCATATAGTTTGGAAAAAAAAAAATTGGTGGGCTTAAAAATTAACTTCTAGAAGGTGTGTGGGATGAATAGCTTGCTTGAAAAAGTAAAAACAATCTCAGAAATCAAATACTGCTAACACTGCTTGTTTGCCTGAGCAATTGGCACTAGATCAACTGGTTTTTCAGACTAGTTACAGCTACTGTGAGGAATAGACAGAGACAGAGTTTGAAGATTCTGGTGTCAGCTCTGTATTAAGCTGTGCTTCACTTACATCATGTTAAAATCCCACAAGCATCTTCAAAAAAATAGAGTTCCAAATAGAAGGCCTGGGATATTAGGTGATCTTGATGAGAATGCTTGGTCTTGAGTGGAATGGTGCTCTACAAGGTTTTGGCTCTGCCTAGTCCCAAACCATAAAATTCATGGATTGCAATTTTGCATCTGATCAGGAAACAAAGCTGTAAAAGCAGGTTCACTCCTAGGGCTCAAGTTGTGGTAATAAGTCTGGCAAGGCTGGATAAATAGGTGTGAGAATTACATTCCAACGTACAAATTCGAGAGTTCAGATCTGTTCTTTCAATTTTGGCCCACTTGTCATAAAAGGTAGCTCTAAATACTTTCAGCATTTAGAAATAATCCACTGATACATTGGCAGGGAGTGACCCCCAAAAGCTTTTCTCTAAAATGTATAAAAAATACTTTTTCCCAATCTGCTTGACAACAAAATTATTTTTAGGGTTTTTTCCATGCTAGGTTAATTGAACTGATCCAAACCCTTGTATGGGCTCAATATTATTTCTCTCAGTTCTGGAGCGGCTGGTTCGAATTTGATTTGAACCTTTTTAAATTCAGTTGAGTTCAGCTAAAAGCAACATCGTTAAACCAGCAATCAGTGGTTCATAGTGCTGAGCTAGTGCAAAGGCTATCTCAAAATAGTATTTAAAATTAAATCACACTAACATTATATCGATAATCTACAACTTGCTTGGTGTAGAACAAATTACTGGAGAACGTGTTGTGCCACCACAACTGTAGCTGTGGTCTAAAAGGTCAGTACAGAACAAGAATTCAGTAACAAAAGTGACACTTTGGACCCTGAACGGCGGGATGTCTAGCAGAGCTTTCTGTAATGGTATTAAAGTGTTCTGCTCTTTTCATGTTTGCCAACCAATTTTAATGCCCTGTTGAAGGAGGAATAGGAGGACCTGTGGTTTACACCCAGTGTCAACAACAAGGTAATTTCCCTAAGAGTAAGTACTGCTTTCTTGAGAGTTTAATCACCCTCGAGGTCCTGTGGTTTTCATCCAGACTTGCAATTAGCCAGTTATCCCACAGGAAGGTATTTGCAATGTAATCTGAATTAAAACCTAATCTAACTCCTGTTAAAACCAGAGGTAGTGTAGACATGCTGAAATTCTCTCTCTGTCAGTTTGTTGCCAGTGTAGCCGGTTTAGCTGCTTGCTGCAGCTTCCCTGTCACTCAGGGGTCACCTACCCTGCTTCAGAGCAGTCCTAGAAAACAAACCGACACGACAGGGCAAGGGGGACAGCTCAGCGCTTACCTTTGCTAGGCAGTGGCACCAACTTTCCCACTTGGCTCCAGGAGTGCCAAATGATATTTTAATCTTTCAAAAGATGCAGATTTTATAGAGCAGTGCTATGGAAGTGATCCTATCTGAAGTCACGTCGCTCACTGTAGCCTTTGAGGATTACTGCCTGCATCTGCAACTTTCTGCAGTCGGCATTCTGAATTTGCGTGCATTATAAGCACAGCATGATTACACAGAGTCAGACATATCCAAGGAAATCTGTGGTGGTTGCTGTTCGAGTGGATTGTTAGTGCTATAAATTTGAATGAGCTGATGCTTCTTGCCTGAAATGTATTTCTATATATATATTTTTATGTGTTTACATATTAAAGTCCTATGTAGGATGACATGAATGTTAAATGTGTTCTCTTTTCCAGAACAGCTTTCACTGTCCCTTAGCCTGTTTATACAGTGACACAGAGCAATGAGTGGTTTTAAAAGAAAAACCTCTGAGTTGTTTCTGGTAGCATATATATTTTCTTATCAATGCATCACTATGCATCACTCTGCAACATGCAGCCAAGTGCCAAAACAATAGACTCTTCCTGTACTTTTACTTTCCTTCATTCTGTAAGAGCAAGGCTCCATTTCAATCCCTCTAAATGAAGACTGTGAATGACAATTCAGAGAAAAGCATGTGTTTTACTAGTCAGGCTTGAGGGTGTTTGAAATCAGCCCTCAGTTTCAAGTGACAGATAGACAGCAGCCAGACTAACAGCACAGAGGGAGGGTGAGAGGGAAATTGTATAGGCTGGATGGGTCAGTGGGACTTGAGCAATCCACAGAAAAGGAAATACAAAAATGGTGCAACTTTATGTCCCATGGGTCTTTCTCTTTATGAACAGTATCTATATTATTGCAGTCACTCTCGGCACGGAGTTGCTCTACATGCAGTAAGCAGGTAGAAAATTAAAATACAGGTTCAGAATTAAAGGTGTTACATTTGGAATTGTTGGATTTTCTCTTCTGGATTTTAATGGAGAAACAGCACCAGTTCATTGATTTCAGAATTAGTGTGTTGGCAGAATTGCTGTGCACAGTCTAACTCCCGGATTGCTTAAGAGTGAATGTTTCGATTTTCCTCCTTGATCTTGTTTGAGACTTCACAACCTGCAACACAACCAAGTGTGGAATATAGTCCAGAAAATTTAAGATGCAGTCTGAATATTGTTTGTAGATCACTCCCTCTTTGAGGACAGAGCAAGCAAATGGCATGTCAAGTTAATTCTTTTGTTAACCACAGCCTGTTCTGAAGTCAAGGCATTCTGTGCACAAGAAACTCAGATTTCTTTCAACATAGCTCTTTCCAGAACTTGATGTTCATGTTTAAATCATTTTAGAATTAAGAATCCAGTTGTTGGGGCCAGAGTATAGACTAGGGAATATTTGTACAAAATATTTAAAGTTATTCTCTGGTTTCCCTGGATCCTGCTAATCTTTCAATGTGGGCCAGTCTCCTTTTGCTGAAACAGGGCAGGCTGAGGTTAGGAAAACCTAAAATTAGTGGGATTTAAACTCTAATAGCTAGACTAAAGCATTAGTCATCTGGTGACTGATGCCTTAAGATGTCTTTGTAAAGAAAGTATTTTTCAATCAAAGGAAACCAAAACAGTGCACTACCTGCTTTGGGCAGACTGAGAGTACGTTTATTGAAAAATTGGTTGGGTTACAAAGGTTCTGAAAGTTACCCCAAACTTTCTAAAGTTTTATCTCATGTATGTTACAAAACGAATATAAACTGGAACTTCACATGACACCTATCATGGGTTGTGCAATACCAATTCAAAGATCCACAAGTAGATAACCTTTCAGACAGAGCACCAAATTAGTGATGAAAAAGGGTAGATGTTGCTGTAACTAACCGCGGTTTCAAATCCACCTCCATGCCCTGTTAAAACCAGCAAACTTTGTAACCAACATGAAATTCAAAGGTTTGGAAAGAAAAGCTTTTGTACAGACAGTTATTGTGAGAGCTGTTATTGGGCTGAATTTGGGGTTCTGGAAACATCTGGAGTCTCAGTAAGACTTTTTCTCCTAAGTGGGATGTCTTTCCTTATTTTTAGATCACTTCTGAATATGAAGTGGTAAAAGACCACAGCTTACTTTAAAGTAAGCCTGCTCAGTGAACTATGGTGTCTCTTTAGGAACTTGCAGAAAGGTAGGGAAGAGATCTGCAATGCACTGTCCTCTTCGAGGTGTACAAATGCTCACAGTACACATGATGTGGTATCTGAAAGGCTCAAAATACCCTCGGTAAAAAACCTTTTCCATGTGAAAATTCAGAGTAGATCAGAATGCTCTATAAATTCACATTCTTTATGCACGGACTTCCTTGGTCAGATCTTTCCTAAAATATCTTGTGCCCACTGGCTTTTCTCAACATGGTAGCAAGTGCATGTTTACTACCCTGAGGCTAAACCACAGTGAAGAACTGGCCCAAGGAATGCAGATATCCATGCATGCAAGTTTTGGGCATATTTACTCCTCAAATGTAATCCTACATGCTAATGTATGTTGATATATCCGCTGCAAGAGGCAGAATGGGGAAATAGCCATTATTCCCTCTCCCTGAGAATCTTTACCAATGGCAAAAGTTGTATAAGGATTCATCCTCACTCCCAAAAGCATGTTGTGCCACATCAGCACATAAATAAAGAGGATGTCATTAATAAAACTTCTGAAAAAGGAACTATCCCTGACTTTTGGCTGCTGTATCATGTTCTCTGCTCAGTTCCTAGTCCAGAATTATATCTAACTGCACAGAGCACTGACCTCTTGAAACAGGCATCAGGCCCAGACTGTGATCTTGCATATCTTTCTAAAACTTTGGAACAAATCCATCAAAAAGAACCCTCTCCATTTACATTTTCGTAAAAGAACAGAGTTCCCTTCAAAAACAAAAGTTTGAAGACTGGGCTGTGTGAAAGCAGTGCATAGGAATTAGAAAGAAAACACAAATCAAAAGGCAAAGTGTCAGGAGACAGCTGCAAATGGATAAATAATGGCATAATATTCCTGATTCACAGGAGCAGCAGACACACTTGCTGCTCCAAAAGATTTTATAATCCCAAATTATAAAAAATTCCTTGTCTCATTAGATGAGATTCAAAGTATAAAAGATTCATGCTGCAAATTTTTAACTAGAGGTGAACATGTATCACAGGAGTTTAAAAATCTAGTTCTGGTTAGTTTGGAACTAGATGGTTAGTTAGGAAGAGAATAACCATAAATTAATCTAGACTTCAAGTTAGTCATATCTAAATTTAACATTTTCTGATGGCTTTCAGAAACAGTGGTGGCTATCAAAATACTTAAGTATATCAATATTGTAAATTTAAATGTCTTTAAAAATACTAAAAAGAAACAAATCCAAACTTTATAATATCATATAAACACAACTTTTTAGTTTTTTCATCTAATGGTTTCGTTTGGGTGCCATGTTCAATTCTGCAAAGGGTCTTTGCTGGAAATAGGCTATTTTTTCCTAAATTAGAACTCAAATGGTGATATGGTTGACTGACTGTGGTAGAGACATAGATTAAAATTGAGACCATTAGTAGGTAAACATAATAATTCTTCCACTTCCAGTTGTTTCACTGGATGATCTTGTTTTTCTGCCTAATGTAAGCACTGGTCACTGAAACAGATTATAGTGATATTTTTTTCAATGATATTATCAAAACTTCATCTAACCAAGACAGTAATTCTGTAGTTCTTTCTGGCATATTTGCCTTGCCTACTTCAAATCTGTTACCCTTTGTTATATATTTCCCTATTATAGGTGGTTTTTTTTTTTTTTTACTTTTGACCTTAATTTTTAATACT
>VZRN01002763.1:2966050-3124202 GCA_013397935.1 Dasyornis broadbenti
TAATTAATCACATCGCGATGTATCAATAAAGCGAGAATTTAGTTTTGGCATTCTTTTTCTTTAGCGTTTATGCTAGTCTTTCGCTAGAAATAGGGTTCAGATCACTCTCAGGTGCAGTTTTAAAACCTGGAATATTGAGGAAAGGAAGGATAAAGTGCAAGTAAGCACTAAAGAGAATATTCTTTGTTGAGGAAAAATAATGTGTTCCTCGTAAACGGATCCTAATGGCTTGTTTTCATTTCATGCGTACAATTTCCTACCTTCTTTGATGGAGCGTTGATGGGGTAAATAGTCTAATCTTATTCAGTTCACCTCCTGCGGATTCCCAGTGACAGTCGTGACAGACGAAGTATTCTGCAAATCACAAGAGCCAGCTACCAGGAGAGCCAAACCTCTTAATAGGAAGAGTTTTAGGGATTTAAAATTGCTCCATTTAAAATTCACGGAACATGCAAAATATAAAGTTCTCTGTATCCTTTCAACTTTATGGGCTTTGTTTTCTAAGCTAGATAATTAAAGATCAAAAAGAAAAGAAATAGGCACCAAGATAGATCAGAAGCAGATCGGAATACCTACCATACCCAGGGATTTGAGATGGCACTAGTCTTTAACATTTGCATCTCTTGGCTTGTTTAAAAAATAAAAAAAAAAGATACATCTGAATCTGTTAAAAACAAAAAAACAACAACAACAAAAAAAAAAATCCCCAAAACAACAACAAAAAAGAAGAGTGAGAGAAGTTTACAACATTCACACGTCCTTGTTCCGCCAGGTGACCTAGGAAAATTAAAAAAAAATAGTTCAGTTACTCAGTGAAGACGTTGTTGCTTCACTGCATAAACCGTGAATCAGAAAAACGTATACTCCTCAATGCCCTTTCAGTCCTCCGAGCCCGGGACCCAAGATTCAAATCCTGCTACAGAAACATTTGGAGTGGGGGGGCGTTGCATGGTTATGTGGCAGTTTATTTTTTTTTTTCAAGTGCTTCTTAACCAGTTCGAAGCATAAATAATGAATCTGAGCTTTAGACAGGGGAAATAGCACCCGCTAATGTGAACTAACACGACCAAAGTAGGCGCATAATAGACAAGACTAGGAGCTGCTAACCACTTCTACACAATGGCATTAATAAGATTAACCTGGGCAATTAGCCGGTGCAGCAGCGATCAAGCCTAAATCTGGGGCCTTTCTAAAAAGCCCACTAATGGAAAGGATTACGTTAATTTCATTAATTCTCAATACACAGACTCGGGCTGCTTTCACTCCTTTGTGTAACCCCCACCTCTTCCCCACCAAAAAAGGGGAGAAAAAAAAAATCAAATCTGGTTTTGTTTGTCATCTGCATATTACCAGGAACTAAATCCAGGATGACGTCGCCTGGGTATAAAAAAGGGAAGAGGTTCAGATGGATTATACTCCGAGCAGCCCTCTGGGTTGAGATCAGTAAACAGGCGAGAGTTGAGGGGGGAAAGTTCCAGGGGTGGATCCTGCGCACACGCACACACACCACACACGCACACAGACACACACGCACACTCTGTCCGCAAGCTGCCCTCGGAAAAGGCAGTGTTCTTTTCGCTCCGATCCCTTTTTAAATTTTATCCGAAAAGTTTCGATTTCGTGTCCTTCCAGCCTCTCCCCCCCCCTCCCCAGCCACCACCTTCNCCCCGGCCGGTCCCCGCCGCCCTGCCCCGCACGGTTTGGGGCATGCCTGTGAGCATGTTCAGCATCGACAATATCCTGGCGGCCAGACCTCGCTGCAAGGACTCGGTGCTGCTGCCCCCGAGCGCCGCGCCCGTCGTCTTCCCCAGCCTCCACGGGGACTCGCTCTACGGCAGCGCCTCCGACTACGGCGGATTTTACTCCCGGGCGGTGGCTCCCGCCTCCGCGCTACCGCCGGCCGTCACTGGATCTCGGCTCGGCTACAACAACTACTACTACGGGCAGCTGCATGTGCCGGCGTCCCCCGTGGGCCCTTCGTGCTGCGGGGCCGTGCCGCCCCTGGGCGCCCAGCAGTGCTCCTGCGTTCCCCCCGCAGGTAAGGCGGCCCCGCGTGGGACGGGGCGCTCGGGCTCCCTTTGTTCCCGCAGCTGCGGGGCCGGAGGCGGTGGCGGGGAGCTGGCGGCCCGCAGGAGCGCGGCTGGGCTGCGGGAGGGGGCTTGACGGGACGGGACGGGACGGGACCGGGGTGGGGGGAAGCAGCGATCTCATGCAAAGCCTGTCGTCGACTCGTCTGTCTGTCCGTAGGTTACGAGGGCACTGGGTCAGTCCTGATGTCCCCTGTTCCCCATCAGATGTTGCCCTACATGAACGTGGGCACTTTGTCCCGGACGGAGCTGCAGTTACTGAACCAGCTGCACTGCAGGAGAAAAAGACGGCATAGGACTATCTTCACTGACGAGCAGCTGGAAGCGCTGGAAAACCTCTTCCAGGAAACGAAATACCCAGACGTGGGCACCAGGGAACAGTTGGCCAGAAGGGTGCACTTAAGAGAGGAAAAAGTGGAGGTACTTTGCTTTCTTTTTCCTTCTTCAACTTTCTCCCATTGGCACTCAAAAGTGCTCGAACCGGATGTATCGCGGTGCGGCTCCAGCCCGGCTCGGCCAGCGAAGGGAGGGCGACCGCTTTGCGGGGGCAGAGGGAAAGTTTTTTATTATTTCCAAGTGCCCTTCCTCGGGGAGGCCGGCCGAGCCTGTCACAGGGCTGTGTGCGATGGTCGGGAGGTGGCTGTGCCTCTTGAAGGCTCCCGGCCGGTCCCACCCGAGCGGCTGCTTCCCCCACCTCCCTCCTTCTCTCCCTCCGTCCGAGCGCGGCCGCCGCACACCGGCCCCGGCAGGGCTCCTGCAGGACTGAGGTCACACTGCGGGTTTGAATAGTTTTTTTTTTTTTTTTTTTTTTTTTTTTTTTTTCTCCATTAATAATTTAATTTCTTAACGTAACAGGTTTGGTTCAAAAACCGCCGGGCGAAGTGGAGGAGGCAAAAGCGATCGTCTTCGGAGGAATCAGAAAACGCACAAAAGTGGAATAAAGCTTCTAAAACGTCACCGGAGAAGAGACAAGAGGACGGGAAAAGTGACTTGGACTCTGACAGCTGATACTTCTAAGTGGGGGGGACATTTCCCGTGGACTGTCGGATACGTTCCAGAGGATGCTACTAATCTTGCACAAGATATGCCTTGTTGGAGGGGGGAAATATCTGTATATAATGTACAATGCTCCGAGTTGTTTCCGTGTAAATAAAATGTGTTGCGGAGGTGTTGCACAGATAGACGGCGGCGCGTTTGTTCACCCTGCGCCGCGGGGAGAGGGAGAGGAGCGGAAGGGAACAGGGAGCGCTCGGGGAGCAGGGCCCGTTCCTCGTTCAGCTGTGCGGTACCGCACAGTGGGAAAGCCGGCGGAGGGCAGCGCTGCAGGCGGGCCCCGCTCGCCACAGGCCGGAGAGCCATGGCGGATCTTGCACCCGGAGGGAAGCGGCCGAGGCTCGGCCAGGCGGATCTCGACAGGGGCAGCCCGGTACGAGCCCGAGGCGGCCGGGACCGAAGCCCGCACTTCGTCCCGGGGCTCCCTCGGCGGTCCCCGCCCCGTTGCCCCGGCCGCGGCCCGAGCGCTTCTGCTCTCCGGGAGCGCTGCGGCTCCCCCCGCCGCGACCCGGCCCGCCGGCGACGATGACCTTGGGAAACACTTGCAGGCGAAGCAAACCCGGCCCCGCACTTGTTGCTCCGTCCCATCTCCCTGGGCTTTCCCCTATCTCCCTGCGGTTGTGCCTTGTTGAGTTTCCAGAGCATTTGTCTTTGACCCTCGGTTAGAAAAGACATCTCTCTTCACCGGTGTTTAAAGTTGCTGTTAATAAATTTTAGACATTATGAGATGAATTACACATAAGGGGAGTACGAGCCCTCACGTGCTGCTTTTTTGGGCAGTTTCAGAGGAAGTTGCTAATGGAAGTTTTCTCCCCTTTGAGGCAGCACCTTTGCGATTATGAAAGCAGTGACAGCCTGATCTCGTTTTACTCTTCCCTCTACGAGGGCCTCGTAGTAGAGACGTCTATTCCCCCTTTAAAATTCACGTTCATTTTCCTTTCGGTTTTTTTCCCTGTGACTCTCCAGCTCAGAGCTCGTCACCTCACAGCAGAACAACTGTGGTTTCCCCATGGTGGTGTGTTCAGGAAGACCCTTCTCTCTCCTTGCTTAAAAGACTGCCCATAAAGTTAAAACAAGTAACGTGAAGGTGTAAGGCCAATTCAGATGATCTCTGGCTGAAATCTCCATGGTGTGCCTTTCATTCAATATTAAGTGTTAGTGAACTGATTTGACTTAGTTATGGCCAATGTCTAAACTCACCTGTATCTATTCAGCTCGCCTAGTTTAGACAAACTTTTTACAAATGTGCTCACCATTACTTCCAGTGACACAAGAAAGAGTCAACTGCTGTGTTGCTTGCCCTTGTGCTTTTTCCTATTTTTCTTGCTATATCCAGCATTTTATGGGTGTTGTAACATGGTGCACACTGCAGGTGTTAGTGTGATAGACCCAGTCTTAAAACCTTTCTGCTCAGATAACATTTTAATGTTAATGTTTCCACAGAGATGTGGTATCTCTTTATGAGCAATCCCTCGCCATATCAAGATGTAGGAACAGCTGCTGTGGAAGAAATTCAGTGTGGTTTTGTGTGAGCCAGTCCTTTAGGGGACTAAGAGTTTCATAGCTACTGCTCTGCTAAGAGAAGATATTTTGCCTCTTGTTCCTCAGTGTGGCAGAGGAGGAAGGGTAAAAGCAAATGGATTCTTCTTCTTGGTTGCATATAATGGTTTGGTTATATGAAGCTGTTGCATTTTGGAGATGCTACCCTATTGCTATGGATGCATATTTGACCTCTGTAAACAATATTGAATTACAACACAGCAGCACTAAAAATTAGTTTTCAAATTACTGAAAATTAGATTTGAAAGAAGTGTTTTGTTATGTTGTATGCAGGAAGTCTCACTGAGTGGGTTTTTAATGTCATCACCTCTGTATTGAGTCATTGTTAAGTTTTAAAGTGCATACTTAGTTTGCAAATAAAAGCCACGTCTAAGGATAATATTCCCCAGGATTTTGCAAATGCTTATACATTTGTGTTACTTCCATGTGTAAATACCCTTACTGCCACAATGGCAGCTTGGTAGGGTTTTGTTTTGTTTTGCATTTTTTGTGTGGGGTGGTAATTTTGGACGTCACTATTAAGGGTTTTAGTTTCCTTAGTTGAATGTGGATGTTAAACTGGACCTGGGTATTAAGAAGTGGGCTTTAAAAATGTTTTTGATTACCCATAGTAGTCGCTTAAAGTTGCAGTACCTATCTTTAAATGTACTTAGACTTTTCCAATGGGAGCAAGGTGCTTGAGAACCACTGAAACTCCAGGACACTGAACATGCCAGTTTATGGATTTATTGAGAACTGTTTGTTCGGTGGAAAAATGGGATATGACATAAGGATCAAAACTTTGTATTCCAAAACACAGTTTCTATCCATGGCAATCTGATTAAGTCACCACTGATTGCTTTAAAATCACATTGTACCTTTGTCTGTGTTAATTTTTGAATTTTCTATAAACTCTTGATTACCATAAGCTCAGTCTTGCAGTCATAGGTGTCTATTTTTATTAATACATGTAGGTGTAGACCTACTGGAGTTAATAATACCACTTTTAAATCTAATTGAAAAGCAATTTTAATCTTCACCTAAAAGCTTAACTTCATTTACTAAAAATGGTATTTGTGCAATTAATAGGAGTAGCTGTCTCGCTCTTTTTCTCACTGGTGTTTTTTGAAAACCTAAAGGTTTCATTCTACCTTTTTAGCCTCCAAAATCAGATTCTGTGCAGTATGGAAGTGTGATAAAAGTAGTGAGAAGATTGCTTGAAAAGGATCAAGAAAGTTGAAAACTAAGTTATTGAAAACATGAGGTTGATAGAAGTAAGAAGAGCTCTCATTCGCTTGTGCTGTTCTGTTGACGTATTTCATCTCTAGATGTCTGTCTGGATTTTTATTTTAGGAGAACTCCTACATGCTGAAGTGCAAATGCCACGTAGCAGCTTTCATAATTTTCTCTTTCTGTTCATGCAGTAGGAACAAGTCAAAGCAAGGGACCTGCTGTGTTCAGCAGATTCAGTTCTAAACCTCTTCTAAAGGGGCTTGAAAGAGTTGTTTGCGGTTCTGTTTGTTAACACTTGTCTAACAAGGAGACCAAAAGAGACTTTTAAAAAAAAATTATTTGGGTGGCTTGTTTTGTCTGTATCTCCTCTACTGCAAGTTACAACTTTGTATCTTGGGCAAACACATTCTCAGAAGATGGGATGGGACTGAAAAGTGTTGTCTTATTCATGGTACTGGGGCACTGTCTGGGTTTCACAACTTGCGTTCAGCTTCTTGTGGTCTTACTGATTCTCTATGAAGTGCTGGACTTCTTTCTTTCTAAATTTCTGTCTGTAGAATGAATAATATTCCTTTCAGGTCTCACAAGGGAATTAGGTTGAGTGGGGGATTATAAGAAGAAATGTAAGCTACTTTGGAGGTTCACTGCTGTAGTGCAGACTTATTCCAGATAATGCTATGCATTATAGGAGTAATAACTAAATAATTATACAAAAGGAGCATACACTAAATAAATCTCCCTGACACCAAGCTGGTTTAGGTTACAAAATTCTATTGCAAGGGAGAGGTAGGGAGAGCAATGTGTAGTAAAGGTCCAATGCAGTTTTCTCCTGTACAGCGGCAGATTTAGTAATCTGATGTATCTTTATTATGCCATCTGCATTTAGATAGCAGAAATTTTTATGTCTATTAATACTGTATTTACCACATTTATTTCTGTAGTTCTTGTTTTAATAAGTAATGCTGGAAAGCAGAGGTCAGATTTTTTTTTTTTTTTTTTTTTTTTTTTTTTTTTTTTTTTTTTTTTTTTTTTTTTTTTTTTTTTTTTTTTTTGCTTGACATGAAGTGATTTATCATCAGCTGAGAACCTGGACATTTTTTTCCTTTCAGTTTTACTAATACTTGAGTGAACTGGTTTTGAGCTTTACTATAATGGGATCCTGGGAATATAAACCATGCAAGCTCTTTCTTACACGTGACTTGTGAAGCAAACATTTGGATTAGTGGAAGTTATAAAAAATGCAACATTAAGGTGAGTTCATATTTTTTGTGCTCCATCTGTATTTATTGGTTCTCTGGGGTTAAACACCGTAGAGCATAGCTGAACAAAAACCTAAAGAGTTTTTGTTTTGTATTTACCCCCCTAGGGTTTAATTCCATTTATACTTTATGCTTTCCTACTTCAGAGACCTGGTAAGCCTGGACTCAACCTAGACAGAGAAGTTTAGTCAAATTACTCTGGATTTTTGGAGTTGCCACTTACCTTGATTTGATTGGAGTCTGTTACACAAAGGTAACAATTATAGCTGCATGATGTTGGATTGTAAGAAATTAATGCAACTTTAAAAGTGGCACATCTCTGTAAAATATTTTAAAATTTAAATACAGAAACCTGTGCTACAATATTCTGGTTCATACTGAAACTACCCATATCTGGAGAATTCAAATTTAAAATAAAAAAAGGGAGGAATCAGACTTCTTACACTTTTGTACGCAGGATAGAATAAATGTCTACAGACAGAGATTATATCCCTCAGGACATGAGGCTAAACTTAAGGCACAACAGAACAGAACAATAATGCAGCAAGAGAAAGGCCAGGAAACGTGTTATAGCATAGAATTTCCTACAGTTGAATGTTGAAAGTTATTTCTCCTCTGTCTTCTAAACGCCATCTGGGTACTGATGTTTGCATTTCTTTTCTACTCCTTGTTTGGACAAAGATGCCAATTTACCTTTGAGATTTGGAGCTTATACCTCCAAACAAGTCGAACACATGTGCAAGCCTAGAACTTATAATTGTTCCTTTGCATTATATCCAGGAAAAGAGCCTTCCCCTGAAACTCTAAGCATTGAAATCCCGCCAGAGTTTGCCTTTATTTGTTTATATAAGTACAACAACAACAGTAACAACAACAACAATAATGGTAACATTAATTTTTTAGGCTTTTCTGGTTTTGAGGGAATTTATTAAATGTTTGCCACCCAGTGACTGCAGAATGCTTTGTTAACAGCATGTGTTGGGTTTTTACCTTCACTATACCATGGCAAAAGGGACAATTTTGGTAAATTTTAGCCCCCTTACTTAGGATTAAACCATCTCCTTCAATAGGCTGCCTGCAGAGCTTCTTCTCCCCTTGCTGTCTACGGTGGCTGCACCTATGGACATGGCAGACTTCATAAGTATTTTTTCTGGAAAAAAAAAACCCCAGGAATAGAGAGCCAGATTCTGGTTATGTCAGTCCAGCGATTTCGTTTGTAGGGAAGCATCATAAACCGTAGGATCTGTGCTTCAAACTACAGTGCTGGAACGAGCTGCTGAGCACAAGGATGAGAACATCTGAAGCTGGCATCCCTCCTGACTCAAAGGTGTTATGAGTGTAGAACCTGAGCATAACTGTATTTATGTCCTTATTTGGGGACTTTGACAAACTGTCAAAGAGTTTAGCTGTGAATTTTCAGAGTGATCCCGAGGTGGGAAACTACTGTTGGAAGTGCTGAGGTACCTCTTTCTCAGGGGAACACACAAGAAGTCTTTGGCACGGTGTGGGGAAGCAGAAGTGATGACATTTTTTCGCAGGTGGATTTTAATGCCATCACCATGCTTTCCTGTTATCCTGCTGGAAATTTTACTTTTCTGGTGAAAATAAGACCTTCATGGTTGATGTAATTATAATTTCACTTGGCTCATAAAAAATTACATGTATTTTTGTCATGTCGATGAACACAAATTGAAGGCTAAATTAATGGAAGATGAATGAATAAAGGGACAACACAGTTTGGGTGTAGGAAAGACATATTTTTAAAAGCCACAAAATGAGAGACATAACCTACTTTGCTTGCACACCCAAAAACTCTTGCTGAGTGCTGCATGTGCAAGGAATGCAGTGCCAGTAGAGAGCAAGTAACTTACTTTGGAAATAGAAATGGAAAAGAGTTCTTTTTATGCCAAATTTTACCCCACAGTGGGTAATTACAGCCAAGTTGTAAACCCCTTAAAAGCAATAAGGCACCAGCATAATGAAACACATAACTGAAATTTACTGTACTTGTGTAGATTGCAAGCTTACTTTTGAATATTTAGTGTTCAGCTTCTTAAATCTGTAGTGTTCACAGAGGACTTATAAGTGCTAGAATTTTGATTAACTGTCTCAAGTAAACTACTGCTATTGTTATCACTATAAATCTCCCTAACTTAAGAACCTCAAGGAGGCTGCAATTTTCTGTGGAAACTGTAATGATTTAGGAGGGCATGAACCCAGCACCCTTTATTTGGAGCTTCCTGTCATTATATAGAAAGACTCAGGCTCCATTTACATCAGTTATTAGGTCTTATTTGTTTAATATTACTTTTTCATTGGTTTTATACTGTGTTTGTCATGCACATTTTTAGACCATACTATATTTTTCTTTCAGTTGGCCCTAATGGTATAGAGACAGCTCTTCACAATGAAACTTACTCACCTGAGACACCTTTAGCCTGGTTGAAAGGATGATGTGGAGGCCTGACCCAAAACCTTTGTGGATTAATGAGGAACTTTATTCTAGAGCTGGTAATATTTCCCACTGACATCAGTGGATGTGGTTACTTTGCAAGGGGATGAGTGAAGAGAGGGCATTGATCCCTGGCGAAAAGGGACAGTGATTATGGGATAGTACCATGCAGGAAGAGATCATTATTAATCCCAGGGGAGCTTTCTCTCCTTAAAATTCTCTAACAGTCCTGCTCTGATTTGTTCAGCTAAAGTGGTCCTTCCCACCTCTGTACAGGTGTGGTTTTAATGGTAGAAATGTATTTCTGTCACTAAAGTCACTGCAGTTACTGTTGTTGGTGGAATAAGCTTACCAATGTTTTTGTGTTCACGTTAAAAGTTTTAATGAGATACCTTCAAAGGTAAAAGCCATCAACACTGAAATAGTTACACTAATACAACACTGCCTTAAAATGAACAATAATATTGTTTTCAAGTGTTTCCTCGATATAGAAGTAGGTGCTTTCCATGCAGTGAGGCTTGACTAGGGACATTAGGCTCTCAGAACCTGTGTGAAGCTTACCTCCACCAGTATAAAGGCAAGATAAAAGTTTATTGATACCTATCACTCCTGGAATTAAAGGAACATCTGATTTACCACATGTTTAAGAAAACCTAGAACTGTGTTCCTGAATTGCAAAGCAGCTGTGTTTTCCTCTGTTCACGTATTCATTGGCACAGCTGCTTCAGATATCCGGGCATCTAAATTATTCTGACATTAGAAAAAAAAACCTGAAACAGGGACTGATTATGGCCATATTGCTTATCACGGTTTAATGCTTTGGCTGACTGATCACTGGGAAAACTGTTCAGTCACCAGGCACGTTGCAGTTAAGAAGTAAGCAGAATTCATGTTGAGCACTAAGAGCTAGGACATTAGGTGCTCTAGAGTCATTCTTTCTAATATCAGTCTCTTTGAAGTAGCTGTCTTAGGAAAAGAAGCAGTTTCCATTTCAGCTTCACAATCTTTTTGGTTGCATGTTGAAAATTTTGGTATTGGCCAGATGGATCTCAGATGACTACAAAATTAAAACAAAAAATGAAAAGATAATGTTAAACTTGATGTTAAAAATAGTCTCAAAAAGTCTATCAATTTGCGTTTTTTGAATTTCTGCACATTTTTGCTGTTTTTCTGTCAGTTTCCAGTCTAGGTTGTCTTAAAAACCACTGGACAGTTAAATAATGTTTGGGTACTACTTTAGAACCAGTCTATTTATACCAATAATTTGCTTTTTATAGATCACTTTTGGATCAGCATAAAGAAAAAACACAGCCATCATAGTAACGTATCTGAAACATTTTTGGAGAAAAAGAAAATCTAGGGAGTACAGTCTAATCCTCACCTCTGGAAGCAGATCATGTGCACTGGAAGCAGTACTCTTCCTGTCTGCATTGCCAAGTGACTCCTGGCCCTGTATGAAGAAGGAGAGCAGCAGGCAAGAGCCACTTCCCTACCTTCCCAAGCCAACACTAGATGTAAACTCGGGATGTCTGTGGGGGGCCATGACTCTGCCTATATTTGTAGGCCAGTTCGTCCTAGCAAATAACAGCTTTAGAGGGTTCTAGCTGAGGATTAAAACAATTTAAGGGTTGATTGAAATTATGTTTGTACAATTGAAAGTTTAAGATTTTTTGTAGAATAATATGAGATACACTTCATGTTTATTTTTGGAACAAAAAGCTTGAAAAGCATTCGTGTTTGTAGATCATCATACTTTTTTGTTTGGGTTTATTTATTTTTATGAAGTCTTACTGACAGTCCTTCCATTCTTGTTGCAGCATAAATGGTGAAGGCAAGAATTTAAACTTGTGAATAACAAAAGCCTTCTGACCCATTTTAGAAACCCTAGCTCCTTCTTATAGCTCATGGTTGTGCACGTGAGACATTCAAATGGTAGAGTTCCATATATGAGAATCATCTTTGGTACGGAACTGTCTTTTCAACAGAAAAAAATCTATGGAAGGTTATTCAATGGCTAATGATGCATGACTTGGAGAAGTATCACTGAGATAGGTTATCTAGAGACCGAAATGAAAATAATTGGTAGTGTTTTTAGCACTCATTGAGAACACTAGAATGAGAGTAAGAGAAGAGAATTTATCTGTAGTTCTTCTGTTTGAAACTCTGAATGCCTACAGACTCAGCTGGGTCTGATATGTTTCCATCTGTAAAATGGAAATCATTCAATATTATTTCAATATGATTTTATCATCGATACCGAGTGCTAGGTACTGTTTCTCCACCGTGGTGTCTTCTGAGCAAGTGTTTCCTCTATTTACTGCAGATAGAGACATGTTTTAGGTTGAAAAATAAAAATATTTAGGTAGATTTGTAATACCAGACCAAAGAGGTTCTTGAGATTGAAATGCTGCAAAACCTGATTTAACCTCAGTTGCCTCACCAGCAGTAGGCAAATTAGAGGTCACTTTCCCCTCTGACATCTTATTTAAAATCCATTCTGAAGACAGGGTAAAACAACTTTAGATCTTATCAAGAAGGCATCTGATGCCAAGGAAAGACTAGGATGGTTCTCTGTCATATATTTTGCAGTTCTAGGGGAGGGTCAGAGTACAGGCTGTAGAAGAAGAGATTGGAAGAGTAAAGGGGGAATAGAAGCATAAAAATCCATGGGGTTTTTCCACAGTGAGAGATTGCAACTGTTTCTTTTCTGAACTGTTTCCAATGAGTAGTTTAAGACAGGGACTGGATCTGAAGGATTTATCACCTGCCCTAGCCTGGCAATGCAGAAAATTGTGAGTTTGATAACTTTATTATCAGTATCTGGGAGTGACATTTTTACTGGTTCTTGTAGTGCATATGCCTATATTTGCATTTGCAAGGACAACAGTTTTTCTTTCAGTGTTGTCAGCATCCCACTGAGAGGTCTTCTAGTGCATAGTTACCAAATGTGTTTGTAAATCACTTATAGCAAGATAAATGCTATTATCACACATTGTAATTTCATTAATTTGATAAAATCTGTTTTGGGTTGCCACTTGCTCCTATCAAAATAAATTACAAGGTTGTAATTCTCCACTGTGGTAAGTGGATAACCTCTTCACGGCAGGTGTTGAGTTGAGCTGAAAATTATGGCAACCTCAAAGCAACTGTTTGGAGTGATGGGGTTTAATCTATTAGTACTTGTAATAGCGTGGAAGTTTTGCACCAAAATCAACAGTGTGTTTTATCCAAGTAAGATGACTCTTACTGCAGGGATTGTTGACCAATGTTGACCAACATCGTTGACCAATGTTTTCCCCCATCCCCTCTCTCCTCCCAGGAAGGACAACAGCTAAGAGCAAAGGGATTGTAAAGGGAATAAATCCTTTGGACTGACTACAAGACAACTCTGTGAAGTGGATTGGATCTCACAAGGCTAGCTGTGACCTTCCGATGCTCTGGAACAACTAGGTTCTTGATCCAGGGCAGGAGACACAGCAGTTGGGATTTGGCCAAATGTTTCAGTTTGTTGACCCTGCTCATGCCATTACTGTGTCCTTTGCAGTAATAGCAGGAGATCAGCCCCATTCCACTTGGGGACTTCCTGATGCCAGAGAAATCCCTAAGGAAGCAATTAAACTGCAACAAGCTTCATTGTAACTTGCGTTTTAGCCTGTGATCTAACTTTGTAACTCATGATTAAAAAGTAGGTAGGATAATGCTGATTTCTTCCTAACAATAAGGAGATTTACTTGGTTAACATTTTATTTCTATGTCTTGAGAAGATGTTATAAACATTGTAGACATTATAGATGAGAGTTGTAAACACAAGTTATTTATGCAGCAAAACACAAAGACACGCCCAGATTAGGTCAGCTGGTAAAAATAATCAGTGTTTGTTATTGCTATTTAACTTTATGGAGTGACCTAAATATCTAACAGAGCAAATGCAATAAAGAAATTTGTTCTTGAAATGCTGCTGCTCGTTAGAGATTCAATGCTTGACAGACCTGTATGTGTTCCCCTCACAAGGTGTTTGAGGTGCCTCTGGTCCAGGCTTGCAGCATCTCTTGAGCACCTCTTCGCTCATAATGTCTTGCATACATGATTATGCAGTGGAAATTTTAACCTATTCTTTGAATTTGTATGTCTTCTGGTGGCCAGAAGGACAGTTTCAATCTGACAATGAATACTCTTATGCATTTATAGAATACAGTTTATAGGAGAGTTTTATTTGAACTCATCTGTGTATTCAATGTTTTACTTCTGCTACTAGCAATTGTTTACCTGAGATAAGGGAAAGTGACTGGGGAAGGGGAAAACCAAGGGTGTTCTTGACAAAAATCTTCATGTCTCCATGATAAGTATCTCCTGGTGAAAGGCAGGCTGCCTATATCAGCTTTCATCAAGAAAGAGGAAAGATGGGAATACCCAGTGTGCTTTGTGCTTTCATTGCCAACACCATACAAATGCAGGTGGATGTTTGCACTGTGTCATGTTCCAGTCTGTTTCTGGTTTGCTGCCCTTTAGCCTGTGTACATTTCCAGCAATGTCACAGATCTGCTGCATGTCTTTACTTTTTGCTGCCTGGAGAGCTTCACAGTCCTTTTTAATTTATTTTTAATTGTAATTTAATTTTTCCCTGTTTTTTTATCCCAGCTTTACCTTTTTGCTCTAAATCAGCTTTTAAAGTTTTGTTCTGTGTGTTAGTCTGGCAAAAGAAGAGGAGAAATTGAAATTTAAAAAGTAATTTGTGATTTAGGGTGCATACATCTGGTTTGAGCTTTTCTTATATCCAGACAGTAGAAAGTGAAAGGGCAGAATTAATAATGACCAACTTCATCTCCTCTGAGAATTGATCTGTATATGTGCATGTTCAGAATGGTCACTCTTACACTAACTGGTAGAGATGACTTTCTATAGCTTCATTTTATTGTTGCATGTACATGCATGTTACATGTGCTGGAAATCTAATGCCGATTTCCGACAAGAACACGCCTTCTCTTAGTGGGACATTTTGGTAATATCAACAATAGTTGCTCCTGAAAACAAGCTTAAAGGATGTTGGTTGTGGTTACTGAACACAATTCATGTTCTGAGAGATTCTTCCAAATACTGCAATGGTCCAAATCCACATCTTTCTTTTCTCAGATAGTGGAGCTCCAGAAATGGGAATGGTCTGGCCTAAAAGAACATGTTTGGCACAGTGCTTGCTAATTTAATTTCTTCTGTCCCAAACCACTTCAGTGAGGTTCAGTTTACTCATGAAAGATATTCTAACCTTGTGGTGGAGAAATTCACCAACTTCTGATGTGGAACAGAGAAAGCCAAATGCCAAAATGTGTTTGTGTAAATACATATGCTGGTATGGTGATCCCTTTGTTAAAATCTATACTTGAGGACCTTGTTGGATTTTGAAAGCTCCTTGGAGGACATGGGAAGGATCCTTAACAAGACTCTAACTTGCAAGAGAAACAGGCCAAGTGAAAATAATTTTTGGTACTTTTTGGGAAATTGCATTGTTTGCCTTAACCCAGCATTTTAGGTGAGACAAGCAATTATAAAATATGTCATCCCAATAAAAATTCTACAGGACAGGAATTTTTATTTCAGTTGAGCAACTGTAGGCTATTTTTAAAGTTCTATCTATATTTTAAAATTCAGTTACCTTAGGTTTATTATCTTAGTTGATAGTTAGGTCACAGTGTCAGTCAGAAGTGTTTTTTTGAAGTACTGAACATTTCTTGTGTAGGTCAGTGGGACTCAAAAACCCTTCATTCCCTTATATGAAATCAAATCATGACATTACTGTGCCAGTCGTTGGGATTTTCAGTTAGATTCTGCTCGCATTTCAGCAAGGACAGTGGGTGTCAATGATGCACCAAAACTGTTTCTTTCACAAGATGCTTTCAGTGACAAAGGTACTACTTGTAGGAATTGGTGCATTCTCTTATGCTCAATTTCTGAACTCAAAATTTGCACTAATGATGTGTTTTGATAGTTTTTCAAGACCTAATATGGACTTAGGTTTGTTTGGCAAGACAGTGTGAAAACTCCAGCAGTGTCACAGCAATTACATATCAACATGTGTGTCAGCCCAGAGCTGACCCATCTCTGCCAATAAGTCTCCTCTGCATAGTTATTGCCACTTTCTACAGGTCCTGGAGATCTCTTGATTAAATCTTGACCTGACAGGTTTGAATAGCTTTTGAGAGCTGATGCAATGAGACCAAAATGCAAGGGATATCTGGCATACATATTTTTTCTGCATTCACTACATCATTTCAAACCTGGAGGAGAAAAGGGGAATAACACGGGAGTCAGAGTTGAACTTGACAAAATCATCATTTCCTTACTCCTGTTCATGTCCTTAATCTCCAGAGTGCTTCTCCAGCCTCAGCAAACACACAGATTCATTATGGAAGTATATTGCCAGTGCATTATTTTTGTTTCACTTTTCACTTTTCTGTAATGGCAAAGGGACCATGAGAGTTTTTAGCTTAAGATGGGAAGACCCTGCTATTACGATGTTGAGAAACCTAGGGACCTGATTTGTGGGTCTGGGGTTTTTTTCTGTTTATGTAGCAGCGTTCAGTAGCTTCAGATCACAGTAGGCTTCTGCAACAGCAGACTGAAAGAATATGGAGAATATGGAGACTGAAGGAGAATATGGAATTTTTGACAGAGAGCCTACTCGTATGTTTTGTGTCCTTTTTTTTCCCCCCCCTAAAAACCAAAAATAGTGTCTTAATATTGATTAGTGCAGTTTCAAATTGAGATGTTAGCCAAAAAATCAGCGTCTTTTGGTGGTGAAGGTAATGCTCATATATGCTAATACTAAACTGTGTGCATGCAGTAGACAGGGTGAATTCGCTGAGATTGTATTGCAATGAAGAAGGGTGTGTGTTTTAAAGGGTGGTGATGGGAATTCATAAAGTGCAAACAAGAACCTTTCTACCTACGTGATACAGACATAGGGCATAAATTACATACAATCCCACATGTTCACAATTTTGTGCCCATGTATTGGAGATATGGAAGAGGCGGATGTTAATAGTTGCTCATCTGTAAAGTACATCTCAATCTGTACATCTGCATGATTTCAGCTTGTCTGTGAGAAGAACCTTAAAAGAGAAAAAAAGTTAAATTATTAGAATTGGAAGAAAATTGAAGTGATGGATTTTTTTTTTTTTTAAATCTACATACACTTGTAGAAGCTGTGCAAGAACATTAAGTCTTTTATGCTCCATTAGAAACATCAAAAATTTTCTTGTTAATTGAAAAAGAACCACTGGGTTTGTATTGTGTGGGATGCAGGTCAGTGTAAGAGCAAAGTGTGTGCTGTGCCTTGGAATGAATTACAGTTTTGAAGGATAGGTTCTGCATGCTCATTTTTGGTTTTGGCATTTAATGCCTTCCTCCCATTCAAATATGCGGGAGGAATCAAATGTCAAAATTTTCACTGTGTGCATGATATATAATTTCTCTCTTGTATTTCAGTGGGAGGAACATCAGACCCCAAAATGATTATGTGTCTACTTGTAAAGAATACATGACTGCATATTTTAATGTCAGTTGCGGGAAATGCAGATGGGGTGAAGTATTGTTGTCACTTTCCCCCTTCTGAGTTTCTGTTTGTGTTTTCCTATGTACCCTTGCAGGATGCCAACAACCCAGAACTTCGATTCTGTGTCCTGAGCTTTGGTCCTGGCCAAAGTAGAACTCTAGAGATGAACATGTCCTAGGACTTCAGAATCCCAGTCCAGATCTTGGTCAAAGGAATGAAACCGAGGGTTGGTGAGTAGAGTTTTGTACACTTAAGCAATAAGCAAGACATCTTGAAAATTTCCCATTATGCTCAGTAATGACATCTATTTTGCAGCAGGAAAAATAGAGCCATGGGGAGGGTAAAGGCCTAGTCACACTTTACAACAAATCAGTGGAAAAATTTATGGAAGCTCAGGACTCCACATCTCTGTGTTTCTTAAAAACAACTGGATTTAGAATTTTACAAACTTTTGGTGTAAACTATATTCTAAAAAGTGATGACAGTTTGAATTTTGGTGCCATTTATAGAATGAATCTGGAAATGACAAGAAATAAAGTAGAGAAAGTGTGTGGGAGATACTGAGCTGGATATGAGGTGCGTATTCCACATGCCAGCTGCAGGGACTGCACTCAGCCAGCAGGTCCTTTTCTGAGGTTTCTCTGGCTAGCTCTTGCATAAACCTTGAGGGTGGTGCCTCTTCCAGCAAATTATGCTACAGAGGTTAGGGAGCACGATACAGTTTGGACAGGCTCCTGTGTCTGTTTGCATTGCTCCTGATGCTGGAGTATGCCCAGAGTAGCAGAACAGAGAGGATAAAAAAGCATCCCTGCTCTTGTGGGCTCTGGGTTTTACCCTGTGCCTCGTCGGGGTTTAGTTCACTTCCACACTGCGCTGCCTTGTGGTTGCTTCTGTATGTTTGGTCTTAGACACAAACATCATTTATGGTTCCCCGAGAAAGGGCCAGGCAGAACCAAAATCTGCCCTGTGCCTCCTTGCACCTTGTTTAAAACAGCGGCTCTAAACAAGTTTTGTGGATGGGGCCTGGTCCAAAGCCTATTAGAAAGAAATTAATGTCCTACATCAACTTCAGGGGGGTTTGAATCAGGCCTTATGTGTCTGTTCTTACTCCTAGTACAGTCTCTGGGACTTTTGCCAGGGATTCATTGGGAATAGTTTAACTTCACTGTGACCAGAACTGGGTCCAAGACGAGCATACACAAGGGGAAGGAACGGTCTCTTGGACAATTTCTAATTCCCTCTCAAGGCTCCACAGCAATGCGAAATGGTGTAAAGCAACATAAACAATTACATATCCTAGGAACAGAGATGAGAATTCTAAGTACATGCAGTTTTATTGAATGTTATCAAAGTTCCCTAGTAGTTAATTTGATTAAATGGAGCTCCCTGAATGTTCTTTCTCTAAAAGTGATTTACAAAGTGTTTTAACATGAAGAGTTTCCAAAAGCTCTTGGATGTCAAAGAAGAGCTATTAATCTTTATATTAGCATTCTGGAAAACAGCATGTGTTCCTTGATTAGTTGATATTTGTTTGCATTCTTCTTTTCTATAGAGGATTATCACTTTGACCTTTTTTAGCATACTGGAGTTCTTTTATACATAGGAATTAAATATTTTCATGTTTATAAACTGGTGTTAATCTGGTTTTCACTGGTGTAAATAAGGACTGAAGCCCACAAAGAATACTGAAAAACCTCAGATGTGAGTTCTAATAATCTTTATTTCATGTACCACATCAGTGAGCAAGCTAGCACACCATATGTGTGACGATCTTGGACAAGTCACAGCGGGGACAACCCTGAGCAGCTCTTGCCTGTGCTGATTGTCTCAGTCATTTCAGCAGGGCTGATCAAGTGAGATGAAGGATTTCTCCCTGCAGTCTTTGCTGAAAAGAATCTCAGACAGGGTTGGCCCAGTGGGCAGATAATAGGGTTTCCCTTACAATGCAGATTCATGATTTTAAATAAATGTGAAACACACTCTCTAAACAAAAAAGTAATAGACACTCATTTATGTGCTGTGTACTTCTGTTTCGTGTACTTCTGTTACACGTGTTTCGTGTACTTCTGTTTCAACTGTCTCTTGGGTGTGTGCTCCTTACTGACGTTTCTGCTCTGTGTGTGTGCATCAAGAAGTCCTGTAAGCTGACACAGCATCAGACTGGTGACACTTTCAGCTTCTTGGGACAGAGAGTGGGGCTGGAAGATATAAGCAGTGGAGGTGTTGTGCATTAACAAGCAGAGACAAAAAGAAGTATCATAAAGATTCAAAAAAGGGGCATATTTGATGAAATTCCAGCAGAAACTGCAAGAACACATCACAGAAATTAATAGCCAAGATAGGGTCTAATTCTTCAGCACATGTAGTTGTTCCAAAATAAATTAAAAAGTACCAATCTTAGTTATTGTGGTTAGGACTGTTGACTGGTTGCTTTGACATTTTCAATGTCTTTAATTTGGCTCTTTCCTCAGGTGAGAATGTTTAAATTAAAAATTGTTTTGGATTGCTTCATAATACTTCTGCTAGAACAAAAACAGAAGAAAAAAGAAACTACTCAATTAAGTATCTGCTGCAGGTTGTAATTCTGACATTGCATGAACAAAGACATCATGGACCCTTTGCCTCTTTTATGATTCAGTATTATGGGTCTTCCCCATTATTCATTAATAATTTGGATTCTAGAGAGCCCAGTCATAATGGAGGCCTTAATACAACAGTTATACCTTCAGGTGCAGCTGAGCTCTGGATCCTTGCAGCCCCTTGCAAGCTTCCTCAAGGCCATCAGAGGTGCAGCTGGAAATGCAATATCTGCAACTGGGCTTGCAGAGGGTGAGGGGGTCAGCCCATGACTGGTATCCCTTTCTTTGAGTATGCAAAGGAATCCTGCCAGGTATTTTGCGTTTTCAAGTGTGTTTCTTGGTTATGCTTCAGCCTTTTGCTGTGTAAGTCTATTTGCCTTTCTCTCCTTTTGTCTGTACAGCTCTGTTTCTTGGTGTATGATTTTTTTTGTTGTTGTTTTTGTTTTTGTTTTTGGTTTTGGTTTTTTTTTGTTATTATACCTTGTTCAAATTCTAGCTCTACCCCAGCTGCTGTGCCCTAACTTCTGGCTTCTTGCCATCTCAGCTCTTCTATGCTCTTCTGACCTTGTGTTTCATATACCTAAACCATAATGTATTTCTTCCTTAACCTTCCTGCCTTCTTGTCTTCATCCTCAAATATTAGATACATTAAATCTGCATACAAATTTATACATGCACATAAATCGGGAAGATAAATGATTATTACAGTGTGGAACTTGAAAATAAATAACATATGTGCTTTTCCCACCCTTGTAGGGAAATTTAGGTGGTTTGTGTTAGCACACTAGCTTATATTTGGTTAAAATAAGCTTTACCTAACCCATCGACCCTAGTCCCAATCCCTGTTCCCTGGAGGATTTGGTTTGGCTCGACAAACACCATATAAAGGGGTAATCTGCTCCCCTCTGCCAGCAGACTGCTGCCTTAGTCTGATAGTCATCTGCTTAACTGGCTTTCATGAAGTGCAGAAAAGCATGTTGGGTTGGGCCTGCTAATGGTGCATAGAGTTTCTCCTGTAGTAAGCCCTGACACATTTTTAACAAAGTTTGAAGATTGTTATTTTTTGCAGAGTATTCCTGCAGACAGCTAAGTAATGGTGAGTGAATTCCCACATCCCCAGATTTGAGCTGGAATCTTCTACACCCAAACCCCTTTGCATTGGCTGCAAGGCAGTAATACAGCACATTACAACTGGTCCTGTAGTGTCTCGAAAGCTTTTGGTACGCTGCCACGAATCCCACAGCCTTTTGGCTGACCCATCACTGCCTATGTACAGCAGGGAAAACCAGCTTTTGTATAGGAGCCACTGTATTCCCAAGGAGGTATTTTGGGCAGACCAGATACCGCCACGTTTATGCACTTGAGTTTTAGAAACTTTCCAGACTTCATCTGCACACTCTTTCCTGTTCTTACCCTTCTCCAAACAGCACCAAGCAGCCATGTGGCTGGCCTGGTTGAGGTTGGATACCTTGGGCTTGTGGGCCACCTTTTGTCACTGGGCTGCCACTTGGCATTCTTGATCTGCATGAACTGCTCTTGCAGGGTGCCCACTGCTGTGGTATGCAAAAGCTTTCTCTCACATCTAGCTTTACTCCAGTGTGACAAAAAGCCTGATGCCATATGGGATATTCATTCACACTAGGAATTTAGTACTATGTCTTGCCTGTCACTTAATTAGCTGTTATTTATTTTAATAGAATGTATAATACAAGGAATTATTTTTGTTTAAGGGACTTAAGTTGACTTAAAGCCATAGGAAAGAGGAAAAATCCCCACATCTACAAGAAGTAATAAAGTGCTTTTGTTTTCCTAAAATTATTACTCTTTGAAGTCCAATGTGCCAGAACTGGAATATTGCAGTAAAGGTTACACTGGGACTTTACAGTTATTTACAAGGTGATTATTTAGAGTCACTTTCTTTTTAGTCAGTTGTAACATTTTACATTTTGGGGGCTTGACTGGGATATGGCATCACACTTGGTTCTAGCTGTGTTGTAGTAATCTCCGTGTGACGCGGAGCCAGAAAGACCTATAAAAGCAGCTGTTGCTTTCATTAAAACTGTTACAAAGGTCTGTTTGTGGTGTCCCCAAAAATAATTCTGATAATTGGTTGTTAATTTTAATTACTCACCAGTTGAATATCTTGATAGGAGAAACAGGTATACATGTCCAGTTAAACAAAATAAACACATATTCAGTAATAACTGGCCATTTGGGTAACATGTTAAATGTAATAATACTGTGCAGTGATGATTAATTTATAATCTTCATCAAATCAGTGGGAGCAGGATATAGTTAATATGAAGTCATTGTTTAGACAGCCCCTTTTAACGACTTATTTATATACATATGTTCAGTGTTACAAGGTGGTGAGTTGACACTTGTTAGTATTGGGCACGCTGCATGATCCACTTGTGAAGCTGCTTTTCAGGCAGAAGGTGCACAGTGCCTTCAAGTTCCTGTTTCACTCTGACCTCCAGTCCCTCAGCATGAACAGAGCAGAAGCAAGGTACTTAAACTTCCCCATATTGCGAGGAGCAGCAGTCACAGGGTGCATGGCTGTCATGTTTTAACAGAAATAAAATATAACCAGAAAAGTTTGCTTCTCCTTGGGGGCACGGTGTAGATGCAAGAAGCAATAAGTGGACAAGAGATTGCAGCTTCAGCCTGCCATTGCAGCCATCCACTGTGGGGTGCTGTACTCAAGGCTCAGGAGACATTAAAAGAGCACTGCAGAGGGGAGCAAGGTTGTAGGGGCTTTTAGTTAGTAAAATGCTTTGGGAATGCTGGAATTTCCTGATATGATCAACACTGTTTTCAGTACAGTGCCAAAACATAGCCCCATAATAGCCACTGTGAAGAAAATTAACTCTACCCCAGCCAAAAACAGCACACTGGATAAAACAAGTACTCCTTCCCTTCTCTTCACCTTTGCCGTGTGTTGTTTGAAGAATCCTGTCATTCACTCTCACAGCACTGAAAGGAGGAATGCATGCTTTATTTGAGTTAGCATTGAATAATGAGTGGTGTGTAAGGACCATTCCGTATGCCTCTACCTCAGCCCTTTTTTGAGTGGAATTAAATTCAGCAGGATAGCACATCCTCAACCTACAGACAAGGATATTTCTGATGGTCAGGTGGTGAGAAGTAAGAAGATGAGGGCACGACATTTCTACAGAATACCTGAATGTTCAGATAATATGTTGTCATAATTTACCATAATATGAATATACGACAGGGGAAATGGAAGAACTTCTTTGACTCTTTGAACAGCACATGCAGGGAGGTTAGGTTGGGGATGAAGTTTCTTTTTTTGCTTCAATTTATACCTATACGCAACATACATTATTGGCAAAAAGTAGAAATATGATTAATTCACTACTATGGGCAGTCAGAGTAGTCAGGTTATGAAAGGGCTTTGACATAAAGGCTGATAGAAGAGTAGTTTTCTCATGAGCTGGATTCAGTTTACCTGAGCATTTTGTTTTGTATCAACTCTACCTTTTTTACAGTCAGCAGTTGTTCTTCTATTACTCCTATTATGCATTCTCGTTAAATCTTTTTCATCTTCTTTTAGCCTTGACTGGGATATTCCAGACCTGTCCCATTCCTCCACAAAAATGAGCAATAATTATGCGAGTTGACCACAAGAAAGGTCAGCATTTATTTCCTATTCCAAACTAAAAAGACAAGGAAACATAAAGCACATGAAAAATCTAAACTTAACAGTAACTTTTTCCTCTTTGATTCTGTTGTACATCTTTGTTCTTTGAAGTCTAGACAAATAGGCTGTGGTAGAAAGACACGAAGATATTTTTGATAATAAAAGTTACTAACTGAGGGTACTGTAAAAAAGCCTGGCTTCCTCACCATAAAATGTGTGCTAATAGTTCCTTCAATATGTTGGTTTGATTTCAGTCCAAAGTGTCCTAATCATAAGCGAGGTGATCTATCAGTAAAGAAAGTCACAAATTCCTTAGAATGATCTAACCTCAGTATTTTGCATCTACCTGACACAGTTTAAAAGGGAGAATCATTTGTCCTGTGTTCTACTTAAGAGGTGAATTGGAGTGAGTTCAGTGGTAAATACATGTATAGAAGTTAAAGCCTGTCCACTTGACCATCTTGGCTCTAGAGAACACCTAATCCAGGCAGAAATTCATGATGTTGGAGTAATATATTTGCTCACTTCCTCGAATTGCTGAAAGTCTAACTTCACTTTTTACAGAAAAATCAGTGCAGTGGTTCTCACGCTCAAGTTTTGGTTATATATGGGCTTTTAAATATAGATTTTATATGTTCTAATTGTTTATTAAAATAGGACAAAAGAACAGGCATGTCATGAGAGACAAGCTCTCTGCATTTTAATTTTTTTTCTTTTTTTTTTTTTTGGATGCCTGTCCTTTGCAAATATTTTGCATGGTGCAGCTTTTAAAAGAGTAACCTGAACATGGCTTTGGGTTGTAGACAGTGCAGTCATGCTCTTCTAGAATAAATGAGGTGTCACTGCAAAATACCAGCAGCAGCAACCAGGGGCAGTTTTAACCATGTCTGGGGTCTACTGCATGGTCAAAAATTATTTATATGAATATTCTTGCAGAGCACTGCAAACAGTGGAGGTTACTGCTGACAGATATTTGGGCCTGTCACCATTGTACATTAATCTAAGCACACCTCTTTATCCATACATATCTAATACACAAAGTAACTACAAGATCCTCTCAGTTCAGCTTACTTGTAACCACTGTACACTTCCATATTTCCAGTAACAGCATTTTTTTCTCTTATGAAGTCATATTTAAAATGTGATGATTCAATACAAGCAGATAGATCTTTAGCTCAGTGTGCAGAGAATTAAGTGCCCTTTTTTATTGATGCTAATGCAAGTCAGGTGGCTAATACCCTGTACAGCTCACTGAAGATTCGCCCCAAGATGCCTTGTAAACTGCTTTTCATTGAAAGCACATTCAAAATTCACTTTTCTGTATATGGTTTTTACTACAGCAGTCTTAGCATAGATATTAAGCTTGTCACTGAAGAGGAATCATAAAGTCAAACAGGGCTTTTAAAGAAAATCTCATGCAATAAAATTTTAAACTCTAGTTGATCTCTTGAACTGCAGCATTTCTCTGCTGAAGGTCGTGGCTGGTGTGTGTTACAGTTGGCTCTGCTTTGTCCTTACAGTTTGGCACAACCCAGCTTTATCTGCATTTACAGCTGTGAGTGTTACAGGATCAGATTTGGTTTCTTCCATTAAAAAAAATAAATAAATAAACTTCATGTGGAGATAAATGATCTTGCAGACTAGAATGCTTAATTAGAAGTTTGTTTGCCAGCTGGTGAGTACATCAAGCCTTTCTTCCTTCTTCCAACTAGACAGTTCCATAGAAGTTCCCTACTGTTGGTATAATTTCTGTTTCTGATAAATTTAGTTCTATAACTTTCTTGGGGGTGTATTGATGACTGCTAGATGCAAAAGCATTGTTAATTTGCAGACTAGTAATCCAGTGTTGCTGTTTGAAGATGAACAACTAACTTAACTGTGTATCTTCCTGCAGTCCCTGAGACTCCTTGCACAGGAAAGGTAAAGAGCAGGGTAACACTTTCATGGGCACACTTGACTCTTGTGCTGCTCAAGGTCTGGTATTGGATAAAAAATTGCTCTGATAACAATAAAAGAGAAGTTCCTTTAGGCGCGTCTTTACAGCGGAGATTAGAACAGGCAGTTCTGTGGTGGTTATTGTGTAACTTGGAGAAATTTCTGGCTTCAGAAGGAAGACCCTGCTTTTTGACCATCTTGAGCCCAACGTCCTTGATTGTTCTGAAAAACAAGGGTGCTGATTGCTAAGAATATTGGGTTGTCATTCAAAGTATACAATTACCTGTTTTTTTAGTAAAAACAACAACAACAGTACAGTACTCTGTACTGTCCTAACCACTTGCATCAGACTTGAGTTAACAGAGCCAGTTCTGAGTTTTGAGGGAGGACCCTGTTGAGATTCCTGGTGCTGAATTTTATGGTGTGAAGTTCTGGAGGGGAAAGGAGAAAGAAGCAAATGTGGATTTCAGTTAGGGAGTTAAATCCATGGATGATGGAGCGCTGTTCCTTTGAGGCTATCTGAATCATGCTTGTTTGCCAGGTCCATGTATCAGTGCTCAGCCAATATGTGAGTAGGTTTAGCAGAGGAAACCTTAGTAACCTCAGCCATCAGGCCAGAAGTTCTTGAGAGCTAGTGAGGCTGTGCAGCTCTTCTGTCTGGTTTCTGCAATTCGATCACTTCTGTGTTCTTCTGCCTTGTCTTTTTTGACAGAGGACGAACTACCTTTGAATCCTTACATATTCTTGTCTAATTTTAACTTTTTAGTCAAGAGCTGTTTTAAAGACATGAGAACATCTACTCAGCTGAACTCTGAGTCTGTTGTTTCAAAGGATCACAGAGGTTTAAGGTATAAGAGACTTTGAAAAGTTATCTGTCTGGACCTCCTGGCTCAAGTAGGGCTCAGTAATATTAAAGTGCTGGGGGCATTTTGCATTACTGACCAGATACTAAAAGCACAGATTTCAAATGGAAAGGGATTCAAATTTGGCTGGAGCTGTATCTCACCTATCAATTTTTCGCCCCACAGAAGGTGTATTAGATCTGATTGCTTGAATGCCTTACGCTATTTGCTTGCAAGCTGTGTATCACTCAATGCTTATTAAATAAATTTCCGTGGTAAGCTGTGACTGAGAGGAAACAAACAAATGAGTGAAGATGTGGAGAATTCATGAATAGTCTCATTGGTCTAGAGGTGCAAATCCCTGAATGAGCAAACGAAGAAATGCGCGATGTGGGTCAGTGCCTGCTCACAGGAATTGTTCATACATGTGTCAGATGTGCATTATCTCCCCTACTCCTTGTTTCTGAAGTTGCCACTGTGGATTAAGTCTCTTCCATGCATTTCAAGCCTTAGCCTTGACTGTCATGACTATCAATTTTTATGTCTACTATGTCTAACTTACAGGTTAGTTGAGTTCAGCAGGGTAGTGTGAGAAGGAAGACTCATTCTCTTTTCACCTTTAAAGGATGTTTCTGCTTGTTTGTCCAACTAAAGCCATATTTCATTGTTACACAGCTGTACAAAAAGATGGTTTCAGGAGTCCTATTCCAAGAAGAGAACTTAGCAAGAAGACTTTATTTTTCAGTGTAAAAAAACCCCCTAAAACAAACTAAAACAAACCTTATTTGGATGAAGAAACAAATCTTGTCTACCTCTTTTACAAACTGTAGGTAATGGTTTTGTACCGCAAGTGGCACTTCAGACGACTGGAGCAGATTAATAGCAGTATCAATGAATCCTTTTTTCTTTTTTTGACTAATTCTGGGACTGTGTCTTCTTTTGTAGAGAAAAGTAAGCTTTATTTTGGAACGCCAAGTTGCACAGAGTGCAAGCCTACGTATTCATATTTTAATAAAGGCATTCTTCTCAAGCTTGAAGCTTGTTTAAACCCATCATTGAAGTCTGGATTTGTTAGATGGATGCTGGAATGGAAACTAGAAATAAGCTTTGGCCGTGATGTAACCAAAGATCACTGATCTAAGGGAAAAAAATCTTTTCTTCTATATTTGAGCTATGGTAAGCCCACTGTGAACCAAGACATATATACAATACTAATGAGACCTTTCCTGCTAACTGCGGGATTTATAAATGGTAACAGTGTACTTGGCCACTGTCTATCAGAATACAAGTCTTTCCTTTACTGGCTAGAGGGAAAATATCTTTAATTTTTTTTTTTTTTTTTCAGCCCTATGTAGGATGAAGTAGCTCACACAAATGCATTCCTGTATTGTTTTTTCTGTGTAACCATTTCAGTATGATTCCCCTCCTTCTAACTGAACTTCGTTTTCATATATGCTTGGCCACCAGTTATAAGTTTAATTCCATGTGACCTCCATGACATGGTTTTGTTGGATTTTCTGCTGGCAGCTCCCTCTTGAAGAGATGTTCCAGTGCACAGAGGAAAGGGCGTCAGGTGAGGTTGTGTGGTTTGTACCTTGGGTGGCTGTTGAGTGGAGACAGAATGGCCTTTCAACAAGGAACGGGGTTTTCTTCCTTGCTGTATACCTTGAATAGCACAGTCCTATTTGTTAGATACGGGGAGTGCCTGCAATCTTTATCTTTGAATGTCGTCTTTTCCAAAAATGAGGACTTTAGACCTCCTAAACCAGTACTATCTAGTGTTAGTGCATACTTTGTGCAGTGCACATACTTCATAATAATAGTTTGCAAACAGCAGTCAGGGACAGGGAAAGGTACCAAGCATGTCCTCACTGCTCAGGAGAATAGGCTTTAAATAGCTATAATATAACTCTACAACTACAACTAGCGTGAAATTTTACCTTCCCTGAACGTCATTCAAAAATCTTGCTGGCTCACAAACACCTGAATTCCACTGTGGTTTGTCATTAGCACTGGCTGGGGAAAAAAACCCCAAAGGCTGCAACTGTCTGAAAAGTCCTGTCCTAGGAGTATGCTAATGGTGAGATTTTGGTTGGTTCCTAACACTGCATGAGAGGATGCTGCTGCACTGTAATTACTATGAGAACCAGGGCTCAGAACTTCCTGAACATTGCAAGTTTCAAGCCTCAACGATAATATGGCATTAGTGTGGTTTTTTGCCCTGAATCTCGAGTGTGCAGGCAACTGGTCTTTTTTTATACCAGTGGAAATAGTCAGCTATCTATAATTAGTAACATTCAACCCGCTCTCCAAAATACCAGAGCTTGCTTGGGTCTCAGATTGTCAAGGTTTATTGCAGGCAGTCCAAGACCAGAGAGTTCAATTAGAAAATTAACTTATATGTTATTTTACCATATTAGAGAGTTGATTTCCTTCCAATTTGAAACAGATGATACATTGTTATAAAGGGTTGGGGTTGCACTTAATATTTGCCTATAAAAGAGGTAAAGACATACAAGACTTTTCCGCTACATTGGGTTAGGGCTTTAAAAATAATATACTTTTTACAAGCCTAACTGCAGATTTTATTCCTTGAGTCACGTGTGCTTGGGGGAAACCATGTACTTTCAGTGCTTCTCAAAGCATAAAATGTGCAATAAAATTTTTTAAAAAGAATTTATACTATGTTTAGTTTTGTAAGGGAAAAAAAATTAGTAAGTTTAATCTAATGTCATTAAATGTTGTGGTTTTCAGGTAATTTGTAATCCAGAAACCTTTAGTATATTTGGCTAAATGGTAACAGAAAATTAAGCTATAAGGAACACTGAAAAATTACTGGGATTACATTTGGGGCTAAATATTGACTATTAAAATGTTTGTACTTCAAATAAAGTGGTGTGACTGTTGGCTCACCAGATACCTAAGCTGAAGCTACACCTTTCTAAATGCTTCAATAATAAATTAAATGGACCTCCCACCTAGGCGACCTTGCTTCTGTAGGTGACACCAGGAAGGAACAGATGAAGGAAAAAGAACTCTTGGGCAGGAGCAGCATCTGATGGAAGTTCAGTAGGAGCTGCTTAGAACAATGAACTATCCAGAAGCCTTTCTTCTGAGAACAGTCAGAATAACAGTCCTAAATAGCTTCTAGATTGCAGAGTGTTTGCCCACATAGCGCCCTTTTTCTCAAGCAAATCAGCATTTCTTCAGGGGCTCATGCAAGCAGGAACCATGGATCTGATATACACTTGAATAATTTTTTTTTTTTGGGGGTGTGTGTAACAGCTTCTTCTTCTCTTCTACCATGTGGCTTGTCAGCCAGCACAAACAGCACTGGGGTTCATGAAGAATAGAAATAAGCTGATTACTGATGGTTTACTGTAGGAAGCAATGACACCCATAGGGGTCCAGTGGATGCTTGGAGGGTGTGGTGAGAAAAGAGAAAGCTTTTTCTCCAGGCCTTAATGTATATAATGACAGTTATGCTTATAAAAGCAGCTGAGTGGATGAGATATTTGAGGGAGAGTGCCCACAGTGTTATCTTTTGGGGACAGAATAAAAAGATATTTCAAATAGGAGGCACGTGAATTGTCATGACCTTTGGTGGAGCCCTTCCAGGACCGTTTGAATCTTTTTCTTCATCAGTATTTCCCAAAGGTCAGTTCAGTAACAGAGTACCTAAGGATGCTGAGCATGCAGCACTTGGTGGCATATTATGAAAATAAAAATAACTTATTATCTAAACCATTCTCCTTATTATCTCCCATAACAGCAATATCTGTCTGCAAATTTTATTTCACTTGGGGAGTTCTTGTTACCACCTTTCCAGCATGTTTTACCAGTTCTATCCAAAACCAATACTGATTTTTATAAGTTAATAAATGGATAGAGTACTTTTAATAAGAAATCCTGAGAAGTTAAAAAAAAAAATTGGAGAAGGAGATCAGGGAATATAATCAATCTGTTCAGGGTATGATGTTGACAAATACAAAGAAGAAAATAAATCTTGGTGCCACCTTTTGGACCACAGTCCCAGTCAGAGGGAATTCTGAGTAATCCTTCTGCAGGAGTTACTCAAGTTCAGTTTGGTGCTTTCTACTTCTTGTACATTTGGGAGCAGGCAGTTTTAAGTAACAGGCTTGAAGTATGCACTGTTACTAGTCCAAGCAGTTACACATGCACATCTAAAAACAAACAAAAAAAATCAGTTACCACAGCTTTGCATCCAGGAGGGAAAATTTAAATGCTTTTATCATAATAAAACGGCAGAACTGAAAGGATTTGGGTTTTGTTTGTTGTTTTTTTTCCTTCCTATTAAGAAAAGAACTGTTAAAAAAGGGAATGGTGTTTCCCTAAGTACTCATATAGCTATTCTTTTAAGGTTTTTTGGTGAAGTTCATGTTTTGCAGCAAGAAAGTAGCAGTGCCTAGTGGTAAATGATATAACCAGAGAACAAATCATAAACCTTAGTAACTGAACCATTTCACTGGATAGCACTTAATATATCATATCAGAAAGGAGAACAAAATTTTTTTCTCTGCATTTCTTTCTTTTAGAAGGGCTCCAGTCATCCCTTATATGGGAGCCCCTCAGAAATAATACACCCATCGTTAGAGGTGCTAAGACGAAATTACTGTGACCTTGATGAGATGCCATGCTCTCTTTTTTATTTGCAATAATGGGGGTGACTGAAGAGGCAGAGACTAGACTTTTCTCTGCAGAGGAGTGTATGGGGAATGAATGCAGTGGTCCCAAAGCCAATTGTAATGAGATACTTGGTAAAATTTCTAATCCATATCTCCCTATTTTCTACTATTTGCAATCCGCCACAAATGAAACACAGAACAATGATGCAGGTGAGAAAACAGAGCTATAAACTGTTCACCAGTGGGATCTGTACCTTCAGACTGCAGAACATTCAGTTGCTGGCAGCTTCAGTTTATAGTTGGTCCTCCAGAGGACATGGGATTTCCTTGTTATCTTATGGATAGGTGCTCTAGTTTCCTCTGATACCTTGCACTCTCAGTCTGACTCTTTTCTCATGGCAAAACCTGTCATCTTAGGCGAGGATATGGCAGCTGGGTAAGTGCAGTCCTTTGAAAACGTGCATGAGACTTCAAGTAGATACACATTTCCATTTCCCCCTCGTTTTAATTTTTCTAAGGCCATTGCATGTAGTCAATTAGCCTGGGACCAGAGGATGCTGTGCTCAGATGAAAAAGAGGTTGGCTGAAGCAAATTGCACTTGGGTTTGTCTCACTGTCTGACAAGTAGCAAAGTCACCTGAGAACGTCAGCGCTCTTACAGCAGCAGGCAGATTTTGTTTGGAGGCATTGCTTTTGTTTCAGTCTGTATTCTGTTTCAGTCTGTGTTCTGTTGGTCATCAGGCCCAGCTGGTGTGCAAAGGTGTGGTTTGCGGGTTTTGTACCCTTGTGTAATTTTATACCAGCCTGCAAAAAAGTCAGTGCCTTGGCCTGGCTATTCCATCCCATAACTGAAGAAGCAGCTCCACTAAAACTTCTACTGATGCTCACACTCACTGGAATTCAGAACTTAGATCAGGTACAGGTTAAATTTTTTTTTTTTTTTTTTTTTTTTTTTTTGTGCAACTTGGCCTATAGCACTGTGGACCTGACGTGATTTGCATGATGAAGTGTACAATGTGTTTATTGCTACTTTCCATTCTTCGTTCAAACTTGTGTGGTTTCCACCAGCATTTAACATATCTGCCCTGCTATTTTCTGGGTTTTAACAGAACAAAATCACAGTAATAACTTTAGCTCTGTGTGCAATGTTTCTTTAGCAATATTTAAAAGAGAGAGATCATATTTAATTTTTTTTTTAATTTTAAGAAGGGAGAGATCATTTCTTAATAGGTAGGAACACCATTCTCCCAGTATAGAGGTTGTTGACAGATGTCACAAAGAGTAAGAAGTATCAAATGAGGGAGGTAGTGAAAGAGGTCACAGTTTCTACTAAAATAAATTCTAACCTGGTGTACTTGCAGTAAGATAAACTAAAGACACTGTAATACTGTTTTAATACCTTCTGTGGTTCTAAGAGTTAGCAACAGGAGTCTATATTCCATTTCAGAACAGAAGACAGAGGGGCAATGCTATCAATGTGTATGAGTATCTGAAGGGAAGGTGTCAAGAGGATGGATCCAGGTTCTTCTCAGTGGTGTTGAGCAATAGAACAAGGGGCAATGGGCAGAAATTTGAACACGGGAATTTCCACCTGAACATGAGGAAGAACTTCTTTATTGTGCAGTGACTGAGCACTGGAACAGATTGCCCAGAGAGATCGTGGAGTCTTCCTCATTGGAGATATTCAAGAACCATCTGGACACAACCCTGAGTAGAGTGCTCTAGGGGATCCTGCTTGAGCAAGGAGGTTGGACTAAATGACCGCCAGCGGGCCCTTCAACCTCAGCCGTCCTGGGATTCTGTGATATTTTAGTAAATATTTTTGGCACAGAGTTATGCTTGTGTCAATTAAGTCACGGCTCTGTTTTCAGTAAGTGTGGGATCTAGCTGCTTAAGTGTGAGCTACTGAAAAGAAAAAATTTAGTACAGCTTTGTTGCATTTTCTTTGTAGGCTGAAAAGTAAAATGAATATTTCTTCAGAGCATATTTCCTAGTATATAATGAACCAAATGTTGAACAGATGTACTTAAAGTGTGGAAAAATCAAATGAAAGGCACATTTAGGATTTATAGAGTTGAAAATCAAAAGAAAAAAAAAGAAACCCAATGGAAATAAGAATGTTGGTGGACAGAAACTATTCCGTTAATACAGAAATTTTTACTGTAAGTTTAAAAAATGTTGGCTTATCGGTCCCCAAACTGCAATCTGGAATTATATAAATTATGGTTAAAGAATGAAGCAACATTTCTTCTGAAAAAGAAAATTTAGCTCTAGAATATGTTTTTACATTCATTTTAAATTGACAATGACTAGTGAAGGTTCATAAAATTGTGCTTCTTCCAAGAATCATGAAAGTCATAGACATCTGAGAGCTAAAAACCATGGACGTTTTTCCCCCATATTTCGAAATCATGCAATTAAGCCTGCAGATGACCAGAAAAATAAGCCAGACTTTTAATTCAATAGCAAAGCCTTGTCACAACTGTTGCAGTAAGGAGTCAACACAGCGGGTAAACTGCCCTGTTGAAGTGGAGTCTCTTCACCCAGGTACGGGAGCACAACAGTGTGCCATTTATTTCAGTAAGACAGCTGCATATTTCTAAAATGAGCTGTGGCCTTCATTCAGAAAAAACACCCCTGTTCTGGAAAGCAGCCTCTTTAGACGATCACAGTTACAACAGCTCTACTGCAGAAAGCATTTGAGCCTGGGACTTTGGGAATTAAACACGTGCTTAAGTACTTTCCCTTAATAGGGATACATTTAGATGTGAATTGAGGCTTACATAGGCTAGTAAACAAGGGAATTTTCAAACAGTTTTCAGCCATCTGTATTAAGTAATCCTCATAAAGTGTGGAACTTTGGAGGTTTATATCAACTGATACTGTGTCTTGGACTGAGGAAGAGTTTCTGACATGAAGTTATTAATCAAAACAGCTCTGCAATCCAGAAATGTACATTGCACTTAGGTAAAAAACTGCTAAATATTACTAAGTATTTTGTGTTATCTCATGCACTTCAGACAATTAAATTAAGAGGCAAAACAGTTTTGAGAGATGAGAACTGGAGCAGGTTTTGGTAATAATTTGCGTCCTGGCTTGTCCCATTATTTCTTGCCCATTAAACCAATCACTTGTGAACAATTCAAATTTAGGCACCCAAATAAGTGGTTTGGTATTTTCCAAAGTGCTGAGGAACTTTGGTAAACTGCTATTATTTTGATTGATTTACCAACGTGATGATGATAGCTCATACTGCCAATAAGGATTTATAGCTCTAGACTTTGCTTTCTGTACTCAAGGTATAGCCCTTTCCATGGTGACTTAATAGAACATGTTGAAAGTTCAGTAAAGTATAGTAAGTATTGTACTTCTGCTAGGAAGAGAACAGGAGTCAAAATACTCCACATCATTTTCAGAACAGTATTTATTCTTCTGTTTGTAATCACCTTCATCTCCTGACTGGATCACAGAGTGAACTGCAGCCATGGCTGCATCTCTGTCATGGTCTTTGCTTTCCATTTGTCTTTTGAATCATGAAATCTTACAAATATAGTTACTCTTAGCTATTTCTTCTCAATCAGCCAAATAAAGAATTAAGACAACAAGATTCTACTCTTTGATGGTTCTGACTCTGAAAGAAAAACATAAAAATAGGTTTTCATGTGAAGATTCAGAACACAGTGTATCTTTCTGAAGTTCACTAAGATTCAGATACAAGATCTATATTTCATCCCTCACTCAGGAAAATGCAAAAGATAAAACCAGCAATTAGAAACACAAAACAGCATACTCAATAAAAAACTGTCTTGCTGCTTAGCATTCAAGCTGGTTGCAGCTAATTCTAGTTTCTAGTTTCTGTAGTAATAGTATCAATTGCAAATAGTGTAACAGGGGGTGGTTTCATCTTACCTGTTAATTCAGGCAAAAAAATCTTACATTTGTATGTCAATAACCAGAGGCTTTCAATAAGGTGCCTAGAGAAACTGGAAATCAAATACTCTTCCCTATGAAGAGTCAAGAATTTGTACTGATTGCACTGCAGATCATGATGTGATGCATCAAGCGGAATCCTTAGCTCTGGATTTCACTGTTTAATAGCAGACACAGTTTAAAAGATTCAGTGAGATATGACTGTTAGTCCAGCACAATCTCATAAAAATGTTCACATTCAGAGCACAAGCGTTTCAAATAGTATAGAGCACAAGATCCTTCCATTTGATGACTGAAGTTATGTCAGTCTGTTCAAAAAAGGTTTGACATTAATTTGTTCAGCAATTTAGAACTTTTCCTAAAATACCATTTTAAAGTATCATGAATTTGGGGTTATATACTACATTTGTTTCAAAAAGCACTTATGCCAAATAGTTGAAGCTCATTTAAAGCAGTTATAACTGCATCCATTAGCAAAGTACTAGATTAACTTGGGACATGTGAAACTATTTATACCGCATTTTTTTATGTTGGAGAAGTGTTGTCCTGCCAGTGATGCAGTCACTTGGATAAATCATCGCCGTATCTAATATTGTTTGTCTATAAAATGGGATAAGACAGTTGATGACTAGTTATTAGGTTCAGTGGTCATTTATTTGGAACAAGGTTTGCTGTCTTGTGAAAGAAATATAAAGTTCTTGAAATATGTATTATGACATTCTGGCATGGGAAGTCCCAGCATGTGTCACTCCTGTCTCCTCCCAACAGGGAGAACAGGTGCTCCTCTTCAAAGTGTTTCTATGGCACAACCATATATCAGCCAATTTTTACTGGAAATGGAGCAAAGAAAATGGATTGCAGAATTTGGATGTTTTTTGCATTATAAAAGAAAAAATTATTACAATAAATGGGAATTCTTATGTTGAAATGCAAAATTAGCTGCTCTACCTTGTTATTTTGAGATGTGTGCTAAGGTCTTTTCTTCCATCTGCAGGCTGAACCTCATAAAAGCATCTTATTTTCCTTCTCTTTAATTTCATGCCAGCTGATCATTGGCATCATTACTGTGTCTGCTGGGTGAATCTCACCACTCCTTTGATTGCCTTTGTTTTCATAAAAGCCCATTTGGCATCATGGGAATGGATATACTGGGCAAGACAGTAATAGTGAAAAGATCTGCCAGACAGATCAGAGAGGTAAAATTACTTCTTCAATTTCAGGTTTTTTTTTGTTTTGTTTTGTTTTGTTTTTTTTGTATGTAGGTTGATAACTTGTTCTGGATATTTCTTCAGTGCATACTTCCTAATATTTCATATGCCAAATACTGAACAGATGTACTTCTAACCTGGATAAATGAAGAGACACACATTTAGGATATGAAGCTGAAAATTCAAAAAGCAATAGACAGCCAAACTTTGAGCTGGAAATTTACAGTGACAACATATTTCCTGCTATAGTAAAACGTGGCATTCAAATGGCAGTATAAGTATATCATAAATATTGAGAACCTGGACTTCCAGTAATCTGAACATCACCATCACCTCCCTTGCCCCCCAGGCTCATGCATTTGCCCAGACTGAAAGTGCAGTTCTCTACTCAGAGAATATGAGGTACCACCAGAAACTCTGGAAGCTGGTGTGACCAAGAATCAGGATTGTATGACATTTAGTACAAAAATTCCCATTAATGGCTATTTCAGTCTCTTATTCTCCATTGGCACTCCTGGAATGTCTTCCAGTATCACTTTAGGTGCCTCAGGAGCCTTACAACTGCAGGAGAAACATTTCTTATGGAGCAGGGACTAAGTGTCAAGTATTACTTCCAGGTTTCACTTGGAGGAAAGGCCATATAAATGAAGCTGCATCTCCAATATTTTAAATCTCCCATAGGATTACAGGAATTTGAGTTATTCTGTAGTCAATATGGCTTTGCAAAGGCTGGATTTCCAGATCTCCTGGAATCCACTGCTGCATGAAGTCTTTGTTCAAAGAAACAGTAAAACCGCAGTAGTGTAATACAAAGCTGAGACTAGGAATGAAAATTAGACAGTATTTTAACTCCCTGAACCCAACCGTGTCATCTCCCACTTGGTCATTTTTACATAGGCACAGACTTCTACATTTCCTGTGCGCTAATGAATGCATCTCCATGCTCACACAATGACAGGAACAAATGTAATTGATCATGAACCACATGGAATAACCACAGCGCCAAACTGCTGCAGGCTTTCTGTCAGTAGCACCCATGGAATCATTGTGCAGGTGAGGTTTGAAGGAGCCTCAGGATGTTATCTAGGTAAGTCAGTGACATAAAATATGCAGGCATCGACTCAAAACGAGAAAGAACAAATTCAAGATCAAGTTAAGTATGATTTGAAGTTGGGAGGTAACTTATGGGGAGAGTAAGTCTGCTGTAAAGAGAGTGTTCTAAGCAGGGCTGCTTTCAGAAGAAGTCTCTGTGTCTTTTCTCTTTCTTGGCATGTGGTACTTGGCACCAAAGGTGCTTTCTCGTGTGTGGCATCAGGCTGCCTGGCAGTACTGCCATGTAGTGTGTCGTTCCAGGGCTGCAAAGTCAACCTGCAAAAGAGTAAGTTATGCACCAGTAGCTGAACAAGTTTGGAGGATAGGGCAAAAGGTCTTAGAAATTGATAGCATTGATAAAAAAGTTAGTTCAGGCCATTGGCTACTATCTTATACGGTAAATGGAATTGCTTCCTGATATGAAACAAATAACACAGCATTTTGATGGGCTATCTGACTATTTAATGTGCACAGAAATGTGATTTTGACATGATTAGCAAAAGAAAATAACATTTGAGAAAGCCATCTAATCCTGCTTCCTCCTTTTAGCTCTAGCGAACCAGAGAAACAGTAGCATTTGAAATGGCGATTTCCTCTTTCGTGTAATTATTATGGGAGTTGGAATGATTAACAAAACAGAAAACAAGCACTAAGTGGACACATAAAAACTGTTAAATAGACAGAAAAAACACTTGTGCTCTGTATTTGCTCTGCTGTTAGTGGTGCAATTTCAGAGACACTACCTCAGCGTTACTATTTAGCACACAAGTTTTAAAGATTCAAACAAGAGCAGACAGGTTTCATTAACATAGGAGGTCCCTGAAGAAAGAAATATTTATTAAACTTTCAGTGATGTAAAAAGGGTGAGTTTTTTTAACTACACTTCAAGTGTTAGTGTACTGCCTGCCAAATATATACCTGGTGAGCTATTTAGAAACTTCCTGTTCCACATGCTAATTAACAGTCTATGAATTTTAACTTAAATCAGGGTCACATAGCTGAAATGTATTTCAGAGGAGGCCTGCATTTGTCATTCAAAGACATTGCCAAGGTTTTAAGGCCTTGCTATAAAGTGGATTTCACAGCTTGAAAAACTAGTTCTCCAATAACAACTGGGTCAACACTGGGAGGAACCCTTATGCACTGAGTCACATGAGGTGCATTAGATGTACTTACATTTGAAATCAGAGTTAATCCAAAACCGGAACATTCAACATAAACCTCTTTGCATCCTTGTGGGCAGTGTGACCTTGGATTCAGATCCCTACAAGATCATGTTTCTCTGCTTTGGGTTCAGTGAGATTCACTGAACACATAGCAACCTTGTTGGGCAAAAATGCTCCTCTTCAGTGCATCTGGGCAGATTTTTTGGGGGGAACAGCAGCTAAGCTGTGTCTTCCACCCATGTTCAGTGCTGCATGGACAGTGTCATACCCAAAACAGTGGTGTAGCATCATGACTCCCTCTTCCTATCACTTGTTCAGCCGCATCTTGCAGAGAAATATCTTCTTGAGATGTAGATACCTTGACAAGATTATCTTTAGAAATTTTTTTGTTACTGTTTGCAAGATGGAGGTGTCTGATTTCTAAATGCCTTTTTTTTTTTTTTTTTTTTTTTCCCTTCCCCTCAAGTACAATCAACCTTGGAATAGTTATTACATCAGAGCTTTCTAACCAATGTGACCAAGGTGTCACTGTGTAAGTTGTTATAACTTACCTACACATATCTTAATGCCTTTGCATCTGAGTAATTTAAAAATATATTGCTTTATACTTTTATAATTGATTTGGAAGAAAAGGTTCACTTATTATTAGTAAATATCTTTCTGTCCTTTCCATCATTTAGCTGCAGTCTTGATAATTTTCAGCCCTGAGCATGGCAAAATGAGTTTAGTTTTCACAAATTGCAGTCTCAACTGTCTAGGAAAGGGGGATGCCAGCCATGTCTGCATAATATGGCTTTTATCCTGATAGCCCAGGTGCATATTTAACTGTATGTGGGTATCTGTGGGGCCAAAGGACCCAGAAGCAGAAATGGGAGAAGAATGAACAATAACAATCCAATGATCCAAGGTTAGGCCAAACTTGAGTTAAAGCCAGTCAGAATAAAGGGAGAAAGATGTGGAGGATGAGAATTTGGGGCACAGAGTTAGCTGGAAGTGCTGAGATTTACAGCTTTTCTTGCACCCTTAAATAGCAAGGAGGGGGAAGGAAGGGAAGAGTGAAGAAGGTAAGAGAGGCATGGCCGCAGTTGCTGTTGGAAGCTGTCAGCCTTTGTTCCAGCTGTTCTTGCCACATAGCCCTTATGATTCCTTCCTTGGTAGTTGTACCAATAACAGGAATGACTCTTCAAGGCCTTATTTCGGTAAAATTTGTGAGGCTATGGTTGTTTTTCTCCTCCAGCATTCTGGAAAGTGTTAACTTTTCCTGTGGAGAGAGTAGCTCCAAGCAAGAAGGACCCTTGGATGTATAGATTGAAGAATATTGAATAACTCTGTGGAAACTATATTTGCTCCACATTTGGTACCTATGATCACATCTGGATCATGAGGTCAAATTTTGACATCCATAACTGAAAAAAAAAAAAATTGGATAGAGTTCAAAGAGAACCTACATGGATGATCCGAAGGGTTGGGAACTATGTTTTCCACTCAGAAAACAAGTTCAGCCTACTTCCATTAAACAAGAAATCAAGTCTTTAGAGTTAGACTTACTAGTATACAAGAAAACCCATATGGTGGTCTAAACTGGTTGTTCTGTCTGGCTGATAACAATCTAGCAAGATCCAAATATTTAAGGGTAATTAAATGTTGGAACAGCCTAGCAAGTTCCTCACTATTGAAAATCTGAAAAAAGAACTTGGATGCTTTTCTTAAAATCATGTAAACTCATCTGTAGAGATTGCAGTCAAAGGCAGGAGTTAATCTAGGAAAGGCTGTTTCCCTTTTGTGTACAGGAGATTATCCTGATTATCACTGTAGTCTCTTCAAGTCTTCAGAGCAATTAATTGTGTACCACAGCCTGTGTACTGGCTGGAATGCAGCTGATGCCCTATGTATTAACTCTCTTCCTTTAAAATTCTCCACTTGGTGTGTGCACAACAGGAACCGGGGATTTCTGTGAGCAGGATTCTTATAGTGAGTCCGTATGTGGGTTCTCTGGCATATAAGAAGATGTTTCCATTCTTTCTGCATCCTCTCTGTCTGTGAAAACATTAATAAAGTGCCCCTGTATGCCTCGGCCTGGCACATAGGTCCATGAAATTTGCAAGAGTGGGGCACATGGGAAGAATATAAACCTGCAAGCCTTGTTTGCTGATGGAAACATCCTGAAAAAGAAAATACTTTCCCTGATAATCATTAAATATGGTGACACAGGGACAATAAACTGATGGTCTGGTGGTTGGCTGAGTTTTCAGTGATATTGCTAAAACATCCCACTCAGTCTCCAATGTACCATCTGGATCTGCAAGGATTCAGCCAAAAAGCCTAATGCACCCCTTTTGGGGTGTTTCAATTTTCAAACAGTTGGGGATGTTCTGTAGCAAGTTCCCATTTGGAATTCAAATTGGAGAAATAGGTCAAATAACAAGGGAGCAAAGAACCTATAGAATAGCAAAAAAAATTGGATTTTCCCATAGTAGTTGGGCAAAATACATGTTGTAAGTGTGGATTTTAGGAACCAGACCATTCAGCTTTTGCTTTTTGCCTCAAATATAGACTGAACATAAATAAAAGTCCATGACTTTAATAAGGCCAGTGTTTGGCCAAATGCTTTCATCAGCCCTCGACTATGTCTCTGGATGTTCGTGCATAATACTGATATCTTTAGACTGACTCAAGTGTTCATGTCAGAAAGGAAAAATGGGTCAGTGTAGATCTCACAGTTTTGCCTTGCTGATCTTTCTTTGTTTTCTTATTTTGTTATTGCTGTTTCTCTTTTTTTTTTTTTTTTTTTTTTTTTTTTTTTTAACCACAAATTTGTAATCTTTAATCTGTAGAATTGACATGCATTACAAGTAGTGTTCTCTCTAATATAACATTCAAGGACAGCTTTATTGGGTGGAACCAGCAGTTTATCTAGGACAGGATCTTGTCCTTGATACTTTGGGAAACTATTATCAGTGAGATTTTTAGAGTAATCCCTTCCTAGCAGACACTCCTTATATCGTGTGACCGATGAATTATAAACTGCATGAGATGCCCCACCATGCATCTGGGCCATCATGTTGCACAGTCATGGCAGGACTGTCTTCCACGGAATGGTTTAACCCTTTTAAAATCCTGTTGATTTCTCATGTTATGTGGCAGTGAGTGCCACACTATAGCTGATTACTGTGAGAATAAGTATTTATTTTTATAAATAAACATAAATATCAAATTACAAAGATTCCCACTAATTCCAAGATGATGAGAAATAAAGAGTCCTTGATTTCTACTTGTATTCTCTGTATCAGTCATGATTCTAAAGCTGCCTGTTGTATCTTGTCTCAGTTGTCTCCTGTCCAAGATGAAGACTAATAGTCTAATTTATCTTTCTTCAAATGGAAACAGTTTCATATACTTGTTCATCTCTGCAGATATTGTGCACTGATTTTGCTGTATCTTCTGTTGCCATTGGATGGCTGGATTGGTCATGATGATTTCTAATATTTTTCTATTTTGCTTTTAGGATTTGTTTTGTTTTGCTGTTCCTTTTTGTGTTTGTGCATCTTGCTAAGCAAGATGCTGATGATTTCCGAGAACCTTTTACAACAGGCTTGTGCCCCTACTTAATAATCTTTAAGTGGCTGTTCTCCCCCAGCCAACTGACACTGAGTTACGTTTGCTGCTCAGTTGCTCAGACATTCAGTTCCACAGGATTCTTTTGCAGTTACATTTGCTCTGTGACCCTCTGCAACACCAGCTGAAGAGTCACAGAGGTCAGCACTAGAGGAATTAATTCGCTAACCTGAATGCCAGCCAAATGATTACATGTGTGTATCTACACACGCGTGTGTATGCTCATGCACTTCTCAAAGAATGAGGCTGAAGTTCAGGATTGCTTTCAAAGGAATCTGTTTTTAAGTCAGAGCCAGGACTGACCATGGCTTGCTCTTAGGGATATGCATGCTACATGTATCTGAAAAATCCTAGCATGGTGCTAGAGTATATGAGATCACAAGAAATACATCAAATAGCCAGGGAAAGAAAAGTAAAGGAACTGCAAGACTGGGGGTACATAATAGATAGGAAATGGGGAAAAAAAAAAAAAAAAAAAAAAAGCAGCTTCTGGTTCAGTCCCAGATGATTTGTGCTGTTCATTTCTTCAGGCCTAAGTTTGTAGATGGCCAGCAACTTCCTCCCACTGTCCTTGTATTATCCTGTGTGTGGAGAAACTTTCTTCTGCTGAAGGCAGAGCTGACAGGCTGTCGACATCCATGTTGTCCAGACCAGTCAACAAGCAGCCTGGGGCAGACGTTGTCTGGCGGTGATGTATGGACCATGAGGAAAGGAGAGATGTATCCAGCACACATTTTGGAGCTTTGTAGTTGGACAATAGTGCTGCCATCCAGTTTTGTGAAGAGGCAGGCTGTAAAGCATTACTTTTAAGAGAAGGGAAAGTGGCTGTTGTGTTGTCTTCTCTCCTTTTGTACTGTTACTCATTTTATTTCCAAATTTTTGTAATATGATTTTAGAGTAGTACTTTGATTTTGAAATCCCTCTGCAGTTTCGAACAACTTTCATTGCTGGAGGAAGAAATAACATTTGCTGTGCTGCCACCTAGTGCTTGTAGGTGCTGGTTTGATTCTGAGTGCATTCACTCTTTTTTTTTTCCCCCTTCGTTTTCAAGGTCCTCTTTCCCATGAAACGGCACTGGACTTACAAATCAAGCCTCTCTCCTAGATTGCAAAATACGAGTGCAACTTGATCTGAATACCTGCTGCAGAGAATTTGGAAGACAGACAATGAAGATATAGTCTCCATGTAGGAAGAAATTCGGAGACACCTTTTTACAGATGAGAGTGGGGTTAATGAGACAGTCCCTACAATTAGGAGAGCTGTTATTCTAAACAGACAGTTTTCATCTGTTGTTTGTTTTGCAGAATTCTTTTATCTAAATCCATTGACATCCATTTGGTGGGAAAAGAAACTTTCTGGATACCTAAAGAAGCAAGCACAAGTGTGTTCAATGACTTATTTTTTGTGTATAACAGGTATGATACAAACCACAGTTCAAACCACACCCTGAGGTTAAACAGAGCTGTAGAGAAGAAATTATAGAAAGGATGTATAGCATGTAACGTACAGCAGAGTGCAGTGTTAATGCAGTTTCCATTGTGGTCTTTTCTGATTCCAGGCTTCAATGTTATGGTTCAGGATAGGTAAAGAGAATAAGGAAAAAAATAAACGCCAGCCAGTTCTGCTCCCCATCTCCAGCACCAAATCTTTCGGAGGGCCTGTGAAGGCTGTATGTAGGCACTTGTAAGACCCAGCAAATCCTGCTGAACTATCTCTTTAAAATTTAATAATACACTAGGGTCTAGCTGGAATTTACACCCCCTTGGCTCCCTTCAGAACTGTAAAATCTTGGATTGTGTAAGATTTCTTCTGCCTGCTTCCTGAGAGGCTGGCAGATTTGCCAGGAAGGAAAGGTGGGATCCATACATGTTGCAGGATTTTATAGTCTCTCTGCACTTGCTGGGGCTGGACTGGCCCAGGTTTAGTGGTTGCCCTTGAGTATTCCTGAATTTTCAATGAAAAGTCTGTGGAGCTAATGGGAGGACTGGTGGCTACTGTCAGTTTTGTTGAAATGTGGAAATGGGCCAGCCCAAAGCTGCCATTTGGAGTGGAGCAGGTCTGGCCGCCTTCTATTTCAGAGGAAGTAAATGACGGCAGGTGGGGAGGAGAATGTGTTTTACTTCTAATGAAAGCTTTGGCAATTTTCTTGCAGTGCCTGGTTGTTCAGTGATGATTTGAGTGCATTGCCCACTCCGCTGACAGTAAACTCCTTCACTCCCTTCTTTTACTTCATGCACTAACGCCTTATTCTTGTGATGATTTCTGTGTGCTGGATCTGAGCTCATATTCCTTTTACATGTCAGTTGGAGACACAGAGGAAGACCCAGGAGCTTAAAGGACAGGTTTGTATCTATGCAATACCTTGCTTATACTTCTCTTCTCATGGGCAAAATGCATCTAGAGGGCAGAGGGGTCTTTAAAATAAAGTGTTGGGTTTTATCCCCCTCTGATTATTTTTGTAAAAGGAATGGCCATATAAAAGCAATATATTCCTACTTGTTATGCATTCCATAGCTACATCAGACGTGTGATTTATCCTATTATACTTTAAAAATTAAATGCAATTTATTTCAAACTAGGAAAACTGAGGAGAAAGGAGTAAAAGGAAAAAAACCTTGATCTTTACCTACAGTCTGTCTCAACAGTTTGTACACACTTCTAAGGAGGTAAACAGGAAAAAAAAAGACTTAAGCAGAAATCTATTTTTATGACTAAAATATTTCCTTATTGGTCAATATTTGAGCATTTAACTTTAAATACTTAATACTTTAATATCACCCTTACCTCAGGAACTGATTCTACTGCACATGAACTTTTTGAGTCTAAAGGAAAAGAAACATCTGGTGTATCATCTGGCCAAAAAGGCCATACATGTTGCACTGCAATAAGTCATGACAATGCATTTGATGTTTTTATTGCATATATGAATAATGTATTCTGCTTTGTCTGTATACTTGTCATTATAATTTTCCAGCTACAATTAACCTGCAAATCATGCTGAAGAAATATAGGAATGACTAAATTAGTCAGGTGCTTCACTAACAGTTTGACACCTGAACATGAGAGTCAAAGATGTCTGTGTTTGGAAAGTACTGTCCCTTAGTAATTGTTAGTGTATCTCAGAAGATAAATGTGAATGTATCCCATAATGCTTTTTGTATATCATCTGTATTCTTTACTAGTTAATTACATAACTTCCGCGTCAACTTTAACATTTAAACTACCTCATCTCATGTCACTTATCTTGTAAATGGTCTTCAAAGAACAGAAGCAGATTTCAAACTCTTTACAGGATGAAGATTGGTACCAAGACTTGGGAAACTGATCTGGTTTCTCTTTCTAACTTTATGGACATCCACAGCCTGGACCAACACACTGAGTCCTGTGAGTAAGGGCTGATTAGTGTGTGTTATCAAACATGTTTCCAGACTTGGACATGTGAAGGGTACTGGTGTCCCTGTACATCTGTTTATGTGGCTTTTTCCTTTTTGGGGACTGGAAATAAGTTTGATCAGTGTGAGGCACAATTTTAGCAGAGGTTAGAATGTATTTATGTTATCAAATAGGCCAAAGTAAGCATTTCTGTTAAAAAAAAAGAAAAAAAGAAAAAAGACAGACCTACTGAAAATATTTATGGCAACACAAAAAAGTCATGAGGTCCAGGCCTGTGGGCACCTGCTCTCCATCTGAGCTGACTGGACACTTGCATAAATACACAGCCCTTTGTAAAAACAGTTGGTAGTACGTGACCAGTAAAGAATATTCTTCATGGCCAGAAGGCACACAAAGATAATTTTATAATTAATGAAAATCTAGGTCCTAAAACATCAAAGTGACAGCAAAACCTTGAAGCAATTTTTGCTGACACAAACAGGTGCAGCCAAGTCTTTCATTATCCCTAAGTCATAATTATTCATCAATGCAGTACCATTTCATTGTATTTATGAATTTTTACTTATTGAAGCTTCTCCTTGAAACTGAAATGATGCATTTTGTATATTTTTGCATTATTCAACAGCAATCTCAGAAAAGTCACATGCAGCCTGTATTTATAAAGCTTGCAGAGGTTTGTCAGATCAAGACAGTTAAAGTATACATGACAAATGTCATTTTGTAGTGCTTAATACAGTTAATCCTTAAAACGTGGAACCAGGAAACTCTTATTCATACTGGTATTTGAAACCTGTAAGCAATCTCATGTTTCTGATGCTGATTTTCTTTTTATTCCACAAAGAAAACAGTACCTAGGCCCTTTTCCTGGAATATTACTTGAGGCTATTCAGAAAAAAAAACACAACAGGAAATGTGGCTCTTTAGCCCTAATAATGGTCTCTTTATTGAATGGAAACTTGCTTTTTTTTTTTTTTTTTTTCATAAGAAAAACAGATTTTCTTATGAAAGGGTTAGAAGTGAATAAATGACAAGTTCAAGCTCATCTGATTTCGTTTGATTTATGTTGACCTTGAAAGAGAGAGAGGTCATGCTGTTGGCAGGCAATAAGAACTAATCTGTTACTAAGTGAGTAATTAAAAGTGAGGCCTTATATATTTTTGTAATGAGTTGACAGCAATTCCAGCCCTATGTCATACAGTTGTTCTAATCAACATGGTCATTGCACTTAGTGCCAAATGAGAAGTTTACAATAAGTCAGATGACAAACTCCAAAATATGCAGTTCTTGCAGATGAATAGACTGACTGTATTAAGGATGAGGAAAAACTCCAATAAAAATTAATGTCAAACTGATGTGTGCAATTAGGAACTTTACATTTTTCTAATGAATTGGAGTGGATGCTTATTAGCATGCTCAACTGAAAGATGTGAAGTGGTGCTCAAGAAAAAAGATAATATGAGTTTTGGCAGCTGAGTCTACCATTTAACTGGCAAGACTTAAGACTGTTCTTACATCAGACATGACAGTATTGACTTCCATGTTACCGAATAACCTAAGGAATGGTCCATATTTCAAGATGCATTAAGAAATCTGGTTTTTGATTTCAAGGCAATTTTCTAAATTGATTCAGGGTCTAGATATTCCTGCAAAGTACTGAATGACTTGGCCCTAATCCAGCAAAATGTAGTAGCTATGTCTTCACCTACTTTTAAGCATAGTCTGAAGGCTGGGGTTGAGGCCAAATTCACTGATCGCTCACGCTTTTCACTGGTAGGAGAACACTGAAGTCAGGCTTGGAGGCAAGTGGGAAGAGAATCTCAAGTTTGTTGTCTGTGTTTCCCATCTGATCTTGCAAAGACATTAGAGAAGAAAAGTTGAGCAGGCAGGTCCTGGAGAGTGGGTAGGACAAAGTAATGGATGACATGTCCCACAGAAAGTTTCTACCATTGTCTGCTGTGAAGAGTGGTTGGATTTAGAGGCTGTTGAGACTGCTGCAAGAAAATAGACTGATGGAGCATCTTGGGTCTCTGGACACTGTCAGAATCAGTTACCTGAGTGTAATTGCTACCTTGAACACCTGCTTGACTGTTTTCTTTTTCTTTTTAAAATAGAAGGACTATCTCGCATAATATGCTTTGAGTTTTCAGACATATGCTCAGACACTTTCCCAAATGTGGACAAGCCCTGGCAATAGTGACCTTCCAAAATAAGAGGTTTCAGCATGTGCTGCAGGCAGATCATGAAAGTACTTAGCAATTGTACCGAAAGCATATCCACTTTTCCCAGCTATACACTTGGTCTAGTTAAAGTATTACCTTACATAGCAAACTTTGCCTTACCAAAAATAGGGAAGAATGATCTGTCCCAGAAAAATGATAAAAAATCTTTCACTTTTCACATCCTATGGAAGGATCTGTTTTATGTTTATCAAACATCTGTCTTCTCTTGTTTAAGAAACCAATTAAAGGAGAAACTTTGGTGAAGATGTAAATGTAAACTATGGGGAGTATTTTATCATCATCATTTTAGCATCAAATTTGGTGCAAAATCTGCCTGACTTTGAAAGAATAGGAAACACTAGTCTCATTCCCAGAATTACCATGAAGTTTGGCTAAAATATAATTATGGGTCTCACTTGGGTCTTTTAGTTTTGACTTCTATTTCCTACACCTCCATTAACAAGATGTCCATGCAACTTGAATTTTAAGGTCTCCTGTCAACAATCACACAGCTCATTTGTTTGTTCTCATGTTTTTATAGCCATGTGAGATTGAATGATTTAAGCTTAAAATCTAATGTTTCTAAAGGTGGGATTGGATGAGTATCATTGCCCATCGGTCAGCAACTCTTGAGGCCACTTCTTTGCCTAATTTCCTTAAATTACTGAGCAGCTTCTCCTGCAAAACACCAGAGCTACAAGTGCCTACAAAGCAGATTTCACATTATCCACTCATTGCTCATGTTGGCTTTAAGTTCTGTTACATGTGATAAAATCTACAGAAATATGTGAGATCAGTGTGATTGACATTACAGTCAGGCCAAAGATATTTCCTGTGAGTGGCAACAGCACAATTGTGTATCTCAGCCAGCATTTACTTGGGTTCAAGACGATTGTGAAACAGCCTGGGACTGCTTGTGAATGGGCGACTCTGCCTAACAGATGGTTACACGTAAAGGCAGCCAAGAGACCATGCATGAGCATTGTGTGTTTGTGGGGGCATGAATTGTAGCCAGAAATGTCTATAAAGAATCTGCCCTAAGCTTTCTGGTCCAAGATTAAGCAGATATGTCATTTCTAATCCAGTTTTGGGGTAAACTTCTGAATTATTAAAAAAGAATGTTTCTGCAGCTGTTTCTGCAAAGAAAAAAAAAAAAAAAAAAGAAAGAAAAAAAGATGTCCAAAAGAAAAGCTCAGCAATGTGGATCAGGGAGCTTGAAAGAGTTGATTTTTTAAAACTGCATTTTTGTGTTTCCTAGTTAGACCTTTGGACATCAGCCAGCTTTCTGCTGAGTAGGTTGGCAGAATTTGGATACACAACAGTCTGCTGCCTTCCATACCCCCCCTGCCATGTGTAGTGTTTCTGCTGCATAAAGCCATTAGTGACCAGATTACAGAAAACATAGGGTTTTGTTTCAGAGCTTTTATTTGTTGTTCCATTTCCTGTTTCATTCCTATTTAACCTCTGCTCTTTCTAGTTCAGACATAGTATCAAAGTGAATTTGGAAATGAACTTCATATGGATAACAATGAATTGTAAGCCATATATGCAATATCCAATGCCACTTTTTTTTAGTAGAATAAACCTTATAATTATTTTTAAATAAAAAGAATGTATCTTATTAATCTACTAAGTTTTAATGACAGTAAATTTCCCCTTCCCTCTTCCAATAGCTTTTTCCATCAAAACTATCCTCAAAATTAAGAGCTGCATGGTTTTTTGCAAAGTCTTTTGGGACAAGTAGCCTTTGAGTTACGTAGATAGAATGTGCAATGAATTCTTTTGATCCTCACTTAAGGTCTTTTTCTAGTATAAATGTGTCTCAGTGTTTGGATGACTGTCTACAAAATCAGAAAACCACTTGGATTCGGACAGAAGGGAGACTGTCAAGAGTTACAATATTGGAAAGAAAGACATACGAGGATTTCTCTGAACATGGTCAGAAGGTAAATCTTCTTGAGGTATTTGATTTTTGTAAAGCTCAATTAAATTTTATTGTAACGTGGCGTTGCATTTTTATCAATCTGTCTGTTCATGGTATTAGGAGTTGTCATACTGACTCAGGTTTTAAGTCCGGGGGAACACACCCTGCAGTGGACAGACATGGCACTGTCTTTCCCATCAGTAGACTTAATTTTATCTGTTAGTACTTAAGAGATTAAGGCCTGATACACATTGTCTGATATGCTCTTAACACAGTTTTTGTTGTGTTACAGGACTGTTGTTACCTACATAAATATGTAGTTGCTTTTTCCTCTAACTTCTCAGTCTCATTATCTTTTTTGTACGAAAATGTTCCCAAATCAGTCATTCTATACACAGACATTTCTTTTTACTGCATTTCAATGTCCCTTAAAAGATATTTTTATTAATATCAGGTTTAATAATTTTTAAAATATTTGTTAATATTATTTAAATACTTTTTCTTATGTTACAAAACATGACACAAAAATCTTGGACATCTGATACTTTATTAAGCTATTGCTTGTTCACCTCTTTTTGAAGATAAAGCAATCCCAATCAGCTCTATTTCCTTTCATAGGTTTTCTAGGCCCAAGTTTATTGCTCATATACTTTGCCCTCCTCCTTTAAATTTTCAGGCCCGTGTGTCTCTGTCCTTTTCCTTTTCACCTGTCAGTTCTGCAGGATACTTTGAGTCCAATGTTCAGCCTATCTAGGGTGTGTCCTTTCTGTACTTTCCTTTAAAATTGTCTACTTTGTCCCATTCTCTGTGCAAATTTGTTACTCCTTGTTTGCAACGTAGTTGAATTGTGTACAGCCAAAGCCCATTTCCCTTAGAATTCGTAAACCTATAAGTATAAAAAATTCAAGTACAAGAATCTATGTTTTCATTTCAGTGAATATTAAAATTGCATATTAAAACTGTAAAAACTTTTACTGCATATTGTTAGAAGGTTAAGTAATTTCAAGGTAAAAGATGAAGACTTTGAGCTTTGGTGCAGCAGACTAATGTGGCCAGTGAAGAGAAGGAAGGATGGGTCGGATATTTTTATGGTAGATTGTGCTGTTCATAGGATGTCCTGTGGCATTTTGTGCAGCTGGAGCTCCTAAATAAACCTATAATTTCATATAAAATACAGAGAGATGGAAAGAAAAGCAGCTCATGATCTTGGAAGTAATGGCTGTTCATTGATACTTCTTGTTAGATGTCTTCAGTCTGAAGAAGTACACTCACTGTAGAGCACTACCTGGAGTGCTAGTCTTTTTCAGGTGTCTTAGCAGTATTTCACACTGAACTATATGTACTGAATCCCGTGTACCTTTATAGAAAGAAATAAAACCACATTTTCACTAAAATGTCATTTATGACTCCTGGCCTTACATTCAGGTAGCTCTCTCTCTGAGATGCAACCTCACATAAGAGATTCTGAGTACAGTCTAGAGCTACCTTTCCTTAAAACTTGCTCATGAATTAAAGGTTTGGAGGTTTGGACCATCTCATCAAGGAAAGTTTTTCTCTGTGTTTCTTTGGCTCTTGTACCTTTGAAGGATGAAGGAAAGTCTTTTCTGACTTGTTGGCTGTTTCAGGACCTGGCTCCTGCTAGACTTTTTACTTTGGTATTATGGGTGAGGAAAGAGATTCACAGGGATTCACAGGGCTGGCACAATGACTTCTGCACACTGCTACATTCAACTACATAAACAATTGCAATCCATTAGATACATACCTTCTGGTGAGTGCCATGGACAGAGTGCCTAACAGCTTCATTGGAGTCTGATGGGACATTTTCCTTGGCTTGTGCTGCAAAATCAATTATGTACTTTGAGGAATTAACTGTATTTTATTGTGTCTGTTTCAGCTCTCTCCCATTAGCACTTGGACATAATCATTTGTCTTCTGCTGGCAGGCACCTCTGTGTGTGATGAGGAGGTGTAGCTATTATACAATAATAATAATTCAACAAATTATCAGATCTTTGCTGTGTGGATTCTTTATTTGTTATGTGGATTCTATATTTCTGTCCTTTAAACTGAATTAAAAATGAGTGTCCTGCACTCCTTGTCATGTCTGCAGTGTGTTGCTTTCCTTGAAATGAGTTTTACAAAGTGACAGAGTCCATAAATACTTATTTGAATTAGGTTCTTGAATGTTTCTTACTCGACAAGTGTTGATTCCTTAGTGCCATCTTTTAATGAAGTCTCGCTCAAGAACGGCGAGGGAAATCAGAGTTTATGGATTTGGATGTCTCTATGATGAAACTGACACACAGCCAAAAACTAGGAGAAAACAATATTCTAATGACAAATAATTCTCATCATATAAAGAAACAATTCAAAAGGGATACACTGAAACTGAGTGAGAACAGTGTGAAATCTTGCATTAGGACAGTGAGAATTCAACACAGAGATGTAATGGGAAATCTAACAGGAAAGGCCACAGGAGTGACCTTGAGAGGAACCTTGGGATTATTGGTTCACAGCTTATACTTAAATCAAGTGTGTAATGTCTTTGCAAAACCACCAAAACCATCTCTGGAATAAATTTAGCAGAAATGTATATGTAGGAATAGGAAATAGTTATTTTCCTACTTTGGCATTCATGAGACCTCATCTGGATTACTGTCCAGTGTGGAACGCTATTCTTTGAAAATGACTAGAAAAACTTTGAGTTGCCAGAGGTGAAAATAAAAGAAATTAAAGATCTAATCTAAAATCTTAGCCTATGTTAGTCTAAGAAAGAGAACCATTATAAAAGATGTTATAGCTCATAAATTTCTGTTTGAGAAGAAGGCCAACAGTAAACTGTTACCACTGTTGGTGGATAAGGCCAGAGATAGTCATTGATATGAATAAAAGATATCAATATTCAAGTCTAAAAAAGTCTTTTTGTAGGATACTTTTGCAGTTGGACAGGTGAGGTTTTGTTGATTGTAGAATCTCCATCATTAGAATTTTTGAGAACCCATGAGTGTCAGGGACAGTCTAAGTTTACTCACAGAATCACAGAATGGGTCAGGTTGGAAGGGACCACAATGGGTCATCTGGTCCAACCTCCCTGCTCAAGCAGGATCATCCCAGAGCTCATGGCACAGGATTGCACCCAGATGGTTCTGGAACATCTCCAGTGAGGGACACTCCACAGCCTCTCTGGTCAACCTGTTCCAGTGTGTGGTCACCCCACAGTAAAGTTCTTCCCCATGTTCAGGTGGAACTTTCTGTGCATCAGTTCCTGCCCATTCCCTCTTTCCTACTGCCTGGCACCACCAAGCAGAGCCTGCATCCATCCTCCTGGCACCTTCCCTTCAGGTGCTTATGCATTATTGACACATATGTGTATATCTACATTGGCACACTGCTTTTCCATACCTAGGAGTTAAAATAGATCTCTTGTGGTCCCTTGTCACCCAACATGTCTGTGGTTTGGTTTCTATGATCTTAACATTTTAAAGGCGTACAAAAACTCAGCTTGAAATGCAGCATTGGCAAAAGACACAGATGTGACAGGCCCTGTGAGTAGGACTAGTGGTGGCTTCTGAACGTCGGAGAGAGAGAAACAAATGTTCACTTTAGACATCTGTCATTGATAATGCGGGTGTTGAGATTGCCCAGAATGACAGATCTTTCTTGAGTATCCATGTTGAAGTACCATTGGACTCACCTTTAAATTATTTATGTTATGTGACTCTAGATTTGATTTGTTTTTATTGCTCAGTAAATGAATCCAGTGGAATTAGCCTTACATAAGGGACATACCTTTTCAAATGTGATGTTTGTGAAGAAGATAGATAGTGCTGGGAGATGGTTTGTCCTGCTTGTGTGGGGTGGAGAATCACCGGTTAGTACAAAGCTTGCAATGTCATCTAGCTGGATCTCAGTGATGCAAGTTGCAGTGGATGATTTGTTGCTAATGACTCAGATATTGTTTGTTGTTGGCAGGTCTTCCATTGATCACATTTTTTCTTCTTCATATCTGGTTCTCTTCTGGATTTACTTCCCTTTTTGTTCAGAGTTGTACATGAAGTTAATCTGAATTGTCTGGGCTTTTTGTCTAGCTACTTACCAAAATCTTCCTTTTGAAATAGTGCTTTTTTATGTTATTTCTTTAGTGTTGACATACATAAAATTGTGTTGTCTTCTACTCGTGGTTCAGGTCTTACATGATTTGTAACTAATATGTTTAAATAAACTACAAAATATATGAAAATCCAATATTCTTAAAATAGCTGTTCCAAATCGCAATAACTTGTGAGAGCCATTTTGGACAGAAGGTGGCCGCTTTTTGTTGTGAATGTCTCATTAGGAACTAATGCCTGCTTCACTGTAAATATGTAGTACCTTATTCATGATTTTGCAAGGCTATGTGAGGAAATGAAAAGCAGGGCAGGTAGAGTGGGGTGGTGGCTTACATAAGGACATCAGGAAGACTCCAAGGACCCTGCTCTTGTGCATAACAACCAAATGTTTGAACGCCTTGACTCAGTTTCAAAACTACTGTGATATAGTAACAGGTAAACACTCCTCGGTATTTCAGTGGCATAAAATATATTTACTCAGAAGTCAATTAAGAACAATTAAAATTGATTTTTAATTGATCTTCCTGACTTCACATCTCTCTGGCCTTTTATGGTAGCCGCTTTGCTTTCACGCACGCTCACAGAATTTCATAAAGAGCTTGGGCTGATGCAAGGCCATGCTGCCAACAACATCCGTGCCCAGCTTTGCCCTGGCCATGTGCTCCTGCCTCTTCCTTTACACCAGTTCCAGCACTCAGGAGGCCGTGGGAAAGGCTGCTCATCCAGATGAAATTTAACTGAAAATTAGGAAGTGTTTTAAATTAGATTAGCGATACGATCTGATGTGCACTGAAATCAAATAATTGCTAGGGCTGAGACAAAATATGGGCCAGGACTGCATCAGGACCTGCAGAAAAGGGTGGGACTGACCCGTTTGCAGTAGCCTGCAGGCAGATCAATTTGAGAGTTGTCATTTTATTATGCCTATGGTGTGCTTAGCAATTTGCGTAATACACTTGGTAAATGACAAAAATTCTGTTTGAGTTTCCTTTGCATGTGGGTGATGTAATTGTAGAGTTCCTCTGAAGGGTTCAGCATAATTTTACAGTATTAATCTTGCAATTTGTAAACAATGTTGTTGTTTTGTTTTTATCAGGTAGGTACATCTCTCACTGTACTTAACAAACTGTACTTGTTTGTTAGATACAAACTCTATCTTGTTTTGAATTTCATTTCCCCCCCTTTAATTCCTATTTCTTCTGTTTAATAAAGTTTATTGTCTAGATTAATGTTGTTTTATCAGGTATCAATGAAACTTAAGAGGTTATATGAGAACTTGCTCCTAATCATCACCTAATAAGCTTGTGCTTAACCCACCACTGTTTCTTCTCTTTTTGGTTGTGACAAGTAGGATTCATTGTTTGGTCTAGAAAGAAAATATATCACAGCTCATGTCTATTATGATTTCTTACTGTTCTAATTAGCTGTGCTGCAGAGAAGCATCAAAACAGAGAAGACCAAATAACAAGTGCTACGTAAGGTCTTGCAAACTTCTGAATTCTAGTCATGGTGTAGTATGTACATAATTTAGTGACTGAAATTGCTTTCAGCTCCCTCTTCTACATTAAATGTTAAACATCAATGAAATTATTTATTTGTCTGCTATACCTGCTGTTTCAGCAGCTAAAAATGTTGGCCCTACGAGGTGTTTTAAAGATGAAAAATGTTGTTACTGCCACTCTTTTTTTTTTCTTTTTAAGGATTTAAAAATCTGTAATCATTGATGTAAAGATTTTCTTTTCCCTGTAAGTTCTTACACCCAACTCTTTTTTCTATCTTAGACCAAAGGTGCAGTATAAACAAAAAGTCCTACCAATACACCTAACACCAGAGCAGGTATGCAAGTGCTTGGCTGAGAAGGGTCTCTGCTCATTTTTGCAATTCAGCGATAGAAGTGCTTACAGGGTAGAAAGTCCCTTAGCGTGGGTCTGGGAAACATCACAGTGAATTCCCCAGCCAGGCAATTAAGCCAGCCTAGAAAGCTCCAGATGAGAACAGCGTGCTTAACAGAATGCAAATTGCATTTCACAGCTCTGGTTATTTTAATTCAGAGTGAGGCCATCAGTGTGAGTGTTTCCTTCAGCACGCTGATAACTAGAAGTCATTGCCTGTTGTACAGTGACTGACCTTTAACATTTGTGGTTTTACCCAAATTCCATATACTTTTTTTATAGCCATCCTCCTTTTGGTCAAATATTACAGCAGAAATATTTTAGTGGTAATATCTGCTCACTTAGAAGAAAGGCCCTGGAAACTTTGAAAGGAAAAATATGGGCCCATTTTCCGTATCTACTTTCCAACTTACAGCAAGCTTAGTAAAACATGTGGATTATTAGGTATGTAATTGTACTAAAGCATCCTCTGGTATCCCTGTGGCACCTCATTTCATGGCAATCATTTAAAATAACTGGTAACAGAAATCAGATGAAATGAAGCTAGTTTTTAAAGACATCTAACCTTAAGGCCAGGAACCCCCTGATTCTTGATTGTTATGCTGGTCTTTAAGTGAGAACATGAGTAAAGCTGAATGACAATAATTCTGTTATTTGGAAGAATTATAATGTACTTGGATCTGTATGATTCCTGGAACAGTTGCTTATAGCCCTCTTTGAGCACGTTCTTTAGCAATTTCTGACTGAGGACTTGGCACTCCTTGTGAGTGCAGTCAAAAGAACCAGTAAAGCACATTCAAGACTCTTTTGAGATGATTTCCAGAACCTACTAATCTATTCTGAAGCATTTTCTTTTCAAAAGGTAAAAGCGACTTCAGTTTTTTCCAACAGGAAGAGCTGGGACCTGAAAGTCATGTCTGGAACATTCTGCAAGAAAAAATGAATACTGCTGATTGAATGTCATGCATGAATAGTTGTTTTGGAGAAAGGTTTTGGAGATTGATGTTCTTGAGATGGTAACCTGAAATGACTGTTTCCTGTTAGAAATAGTGGAAGTTGTTCTGTCTATGCAGAGAAATTACCATGTTGTACTCTGCCAGTGTGTAAATTATCATGACAAGTGTAAGAAGTGAAATATCCTGTTACATTTCCAATTTTCTTTGCTTGTGAGACAGAGACAGAAAGATTTTTCCTATTAAGTTCATTTGAAAATAATGTATACATACTTCATATATGTGGTCTTTGTTTTGGTTCCCCCCTCTTAAGATCTAATCTACAATCTTCTGTGTAAATGACCTATGATTCACTATGTGTATTTCAAAGATTTTAAGTCTAAAACAATATCTGTATCATGTGATTCTCAATAAATATGTGTACTCAGGGAACATGCTACAAGTCTTCATTATAAATGAAGCTATTGTGTTGCTTATTTGAAAAGTATTTTGGATCTGTTTATTTCCACCAGTGTCAGGGAATTTGAACAGACCAGCTGCTACAGGAATATCACCTGTGTCAATTGTGGAGACAGTTCTTTCATATAGTACCAAAAGAATAAACCTGAATACCAAATTCTTGGTATTTCAGACATTTTAAAATGGGTAATTTCAAGCAGTTGTATAGTTCATGCGTAGTCCATAGCTGGAACTGTTGACATCTGTGCTCTGGCTGCCCCTTCCCTAACAATGAGGCTGGATGGTGGCTGACATGTGCCCATCTCTGAAACTCGTGATGACCGAAGGCTCCAAGTCTGAGTTATCAGTCAGTGTCCTCTTTTAATACTGCCAGGGAAAATGTTCAATGTTTTGCTCTCACACAGCAACAATTGCATGTTCTTCTTACCATGTGCAGTTCCCAGCTGGAACACAGATCTTATGTTTCTCAAAAGAGGGAGGATGGGGATCCGACACTGTTGTGTCACCTAGCTGTTGGCCTGAGTTCTCATTTGCTGTCCATCTCTCAGTTAATTTTCTCAGGTGTTACCTGGACAGAGCTTAAACTGCAGACAGAGGTGCATACAGATGAAGTGCAGGGCTGCTGCTAGCTTGCACTCACATTCCTGGTTTTGAGTCTATTCATCCTAATTGTGGTGAACGGAAAGTGCATAGTTTAGCTGGTCTCTCCTGCTCCCTGGCAGTCCCAGGTATACTTGCCAAGCTCAGTTGTGAAAGATTTTTTCCAGCAACAGCATGTGGCTCTCTTTGGCAAGCTCCCATCAACCATTTTGTTGGCAGCCACTAAGTGGCCTCCGGATCTCTAATGCAGGAAGGCTGCTGATGTGCTTCTGATCTACATATTTCTCTGAAAGCAATTTCTTTTGACATACCTTCCAGTTCTGCAAATGCTCATTTGCTTCATATTTATCTATTTGGTTCCAAACCCCACAAAAGCCTCTGAAAGCATATAGATCCACTTACAGTTGAAAGAAAAATTTTACATGTCAGAAATCCATGCTGTCCTTTGCCCTTCCAGTTTTCACTTGTATGCTGTATTTTCATTGTGCATCTGTAAAAGCTCTGTGTACTCCAGAACTCATGTCCTTGCCGCTTACTTGCTTGGTTAGGAAATATGAAATTCATGGGATAGATGCTGGCTGCCTTTGGGTACTGGCTGGAGACCTCAGTATGGTCCTTCACCTTTTCTTGCACTTCTACAGTGGCAAGCCAGATGTTCCCCATGACTATTAGCACAGCTAGCCGTGACTAGAGGAGGTGCATGAGACATGCCAAGAGAGATCCTTTCTGTCTGGCCAGCGCTGACAGAATTGAGCCTGATGGCACTACACCTGCCTAGCAAGAGGAAAGAGGTTGTATTTCATGCCCTTTCTCAGGAAACATTTTGCCTCCCCATTTTTGGCACAGGGAATGCAAACGCAAAGCTAGCTGCCCATCTCTTTTAAGTGCTGCCATTTGTACAAGCCTGTCAACTTGCATTTCCTGCTGGCAACCCCTGCTCTGCTCTGTGCTGTTACTTGTCATGACACAAAACAGTCTCTCCATGGCTGTCTGCTCCTTAGAAACACATGTGAATTAGACCTCAAAATATGTGACTTCATGGAAATAAGTTATATATAAGGGAAAGTGGAAATAATGTGGAGGCACAATTCTGTATTAGACAGGAGTTCCAGAATAAATTTCTCTCTGGGCAGAGCAGAGTTCCTTGTGTTTTCTGACACTGAATTTTTAAGAATGAAGAAAATGAGGATGATAATTTACAAGTCTTGCATAGTTTCTGTTAACCATAACATATTGACAAACACTCTCATAAAAACCTTGCTGTGTTTTCCACCACTGCAGATAATTCCTGTGTCATTTGTGTAACTACTGTACCATGCAAGTTCTTCCTGAAACCATAAGCAGGTCTTGAAAGCTGAGAAAAGGACTCCCTCACAGAAAATTTTCTGTGAACTTGTACACAAAGTTCAAGTTATATTTCCATAACTTCTCCAAAGGTAAAAATAGCTTCTTGGGTGAAACTGTGAGTGGAATTTTGCCCCAAAGTCCGATCAGGTATTGTCTGTTCATCATATCAATAACAACACTTGCAAGCATTTCTGCTTTCTTTTCATTTTTCCCATGTGCTGGAAAAAAGAACTGTGGTCTCAAAACGCATGTACATATGGGAGAAAATGGGAAATAAATAGAGAAAAAAACCTCTGCTTTCTTTAAAATTGGGGTTTTAGATGGAAATTGTTGTATCTTCAAACACAGCTTTCAAGGTGAGTGAAGACAAATAAGGCCATGCCAGCATTTTTACAGTTTCTATATTCCTGCTGTTGACTTTTGTCATGCAGAAACAAAGACAGTTCTCCATTGACTCTTCATGAGCTTTAGATGTGTTGCAGGCAGAAAGCAGATCTGTCATATTTTCCATTCATCAGTATGTAAGTTCAAGAAAGACATTGTGTAATGTGATGTTGTTCAAAGTGATGGTCTCAATAAAATTCCTCCATTTTGAGCAGTTAGCTTCCATGGTAAACTTGGAATTGTCATTCACTGAATTCTCTTCTTTTCTGGCCTGAGCTAAGGTACTGGTATTATCACTGAAGTTTTGTGGCTTAAACTGAGTATGCTTTTGTGAGGTGTGAATTTTCATTCCTTAAGATGTGACAGAAGTCTGAAGAATCAAGAATTTTCCTGTGGTAAAACAAGCTGAAGAGAACCTTTCCATTAATCAAAGAGAACCCATCCATCCTACCACATCCCTCTCTGTGGTGAAGAGCATCACCATGCATTCCAAATGGGTTTCTGTCCATGGCTTAAATCATGGCTTGAGAACATGTAAGGCTAACGAATTTCATTAACTTTCATGTCCATCTTAAAGGGAGAGAAGGTGCCGTCAAGCAAACCTCTCATTGACAGGAATCCACTGACTGCCACTCTCTCACATTACTGTTGCTTCATGTAGACATAAGCCAGCTTCAGAGAGTTAAAAGTACAGACACTCCCTGTTAGATGGGAAATGTTTAAGGAAATTTTCAAGTCGTGTCTGTGGAGCTATTATTTAGTTTTTCCTCTCTGCATTCAGAAATGTTCAGAAATTAAGTAAGTGCTAAAAGAGAGGTTACCCATAGAGCTATCTCCAAAACCCCCTAGCGCCATCAGGAGTATTGACATTATGCAGTGAATATTTCATAATGTTTGTATGTACATTAGTATCTACATTGTGCTCAGAGTTGGGACACTCAAATGTGAGTGGTTTTTTTCTGAAACAAGACTGTGGATGCACTCAACAGCTATGATGGCAAAGAGGTGGAATATATATGGTGTGGAAGGGTGTTTCCTTTGCTTTTGTAACTTTGTGTCTCCTGGAAACAGGTGGATGCTCTCTACGCCTATCCACTGTATCTATGCTGTTTAAGAGTTTGGCCTGGTTTTATGATTACAGCATTCTCTTCATAATCAATCTTCTTATTTTGTGTTTTTCCGGGATCTATGTTTTTGCTTTTAAGATATAAAGCTGTGGAAGAAAGCATTCAGAATTGCTGTTGATGAGATTGAAGCCAAGTTCTTCCCTCTCATAGACAAAGGGTTAGGAGAAAAAGATCAGGTAAGGCAGCTGAGTGGTGAGTTTTTCAGCTGGGATAATCCAAATGCTTTTGATCTTTTGCCTGCACTCCAAGATCGTGGGGTCTTAATATCTGAAGTAAAAAGCAACATTACTGAATTAGTGGTAAAACCTTATTTAGCAGTGGAATAAAGAAATTCAAAGTTAACATTTGAAACCTCAGCAAACTGTCTGTAAAATGTAAATCTTGAATTTTCTTCAGAACCAATAAAGAAAAAAAAGCAACACATACATATGCCAGTTTTTGCATTTACATGGAAGTAAAAAAAGCAAGCAAGCTATAAAGTGGGAAGGTACTATTAGTGTGGTCATGGCATGGGAGTGAAACTAATGGTTTAAATCTGTATTAAGTAGCAATTACTCCAGCTTAAGTTAAAATTATTGCATTCAAAATATAGGGAGATCATAGCTGTATGCTTCTTTTATTGATTTTGCAAATCATAAGATCTACACACATACAAGCATTTCTGGCACAACCCATTCTGTAAGTGGCATGACCAATCTTCTAGGTTACTGTCCTACTAAAGACCAAGAAAACCACAGTATCAACAACATCTAAGCTGTGAAAGGAAAATCAAATGAAGCTGAGAATGACATCAAAAAGTGATTGGATGCTAATGTCTCAAAATCCAATATGAAAAGTACAATTAAATGGAAGTAGCATTTTCCAGAATCTCATTGCTAAAGGTATTTTCAATTTAAAAAAATCATGCTACAGAATGTTTAGTAGAGAAACAAACAATTCCTGAAAGATTAAAATGAGAATAAGTGCTCACTCAGGTGAGAAAAGGTTCAGGGTGCACTAACGGGAATCAGACATCTTATACTTGAAATGATGAAATTGTATATTTAAAATAAAGGAAGTGATATAACTCCTGCTGCCATCAGGAAGACCAGAATGTTACCCATGTGGCTTACTAGTCTCAGTCTTGAAATAGTTTAATGTATGCTTATATTTATATTTGAACATGCTTCAGTGTGGTCTCATTTCCCCACTTGGTTGGTTTTTGTTTATTTTTTAAGGGTGAGAAGCAGGAGCAAGGTGGAGTGAAGATTTTATTAATGCTTACATAAAGGTGTGTAGGGTTTTTTAAGATTCTATTGACCCTTTACAGAAGCTGATCTATGACACCATCTAAAAACCAACCAAGCTGCCGTTCAGACCCATGTCATCTAAAATATCAGTGAGCAATCCAAACTAACAATAGTATACTCTGATTTTTCTGGGGAGGCCGTCTAAAGAAACAGAACACCAGTATAAATGTTTACCTGTCATTCAGAAAATGAAAAGCCCAATGTAAAAAGTTTAGAACTTGTTTCAGGACATACCATATATAATTGATGGCTAAATGGCAATAGCAAACTGTACATCTTCACAGATGGAGGAAAACAGAGCTGCAGAACCTTTTTGAAAATCCACTTGTGAGCACTCCTGTAGCTTGCTTGTTGCCTGATTATATTTCCCAGGAGCACTTCTTTTGTTGAGTCTGAAGGGATGGAAGTAGAAACCCAGCAGGAAGAAATGCTGCAAGTTTGAAGATTTTTGCAGTTTGTGTCATCAAGGGAAGAATTAATTAATCAAAAAGAAAAAGATATCTCTGCTTTGTTCCCCAGAGGTTAAGACCAGGCTGTCATTAATGTCTTTATTCCTTTTGGTGCCCTAGGGCATCTGTGGTGAGGGCGTTGACCTTTGGGCAAAAAGGCAATGCTACAATCCAAGTTCTGCTAGTACTAGTTTTCCCACTAAGCTCAGTGGGACTTTCTTGATGCCACTCACTGTACTTGGGTGAGCAGTAAGTTTACATACCCATGTGATAGAGAGTTAGTGCCAGAGGACCTCATCTAGAGCCAGTTTTCTTCTATCCCAAATTATTCCCCTCAGCATGGAAAGTGCAGCTGGACACATCAGAGGAATGTTTTCGTGAGATGCCTGATAGATTGTTCTTTCTATATATTCTGGCTGTCAAACAGAATCCAGCCAGGCTAATTATTTCCAAACAGCAAATCCTTACAAAAAGGGGAAGATCAGCTAAATATAATTTGAAAGTATATTAAGCTGGCTTTCGTGTATTTCCACTCTTTATGATTTAAATGTGATTCACTTGGACACCTGAATGAAATAGCTCAAGAACGCTGACATTTTCCTACTTCAGGAAATGAAAATGAAACGATTCTCAGAGGATCCTCATAAAAACTTTTTGCTGTGTGCTTAGTCACAGACAGCAGGAGGTGCAGAATTCCATCAAGGTACCAGGGGAACTGCACATGTTGCGTTTCTCTGCTCTTTGTGCAGGGGCTCACAGGCTCTTACACTTCCACATCACTTCCTGAGCACGGCACTGCTACTTTGTTATACTCAAATATTCTCTGCAGCAGCTGGAGAGGGTCAAATGGAAACCAAGAGAGAAAGGCAGAGAGCTGTTCTTAACGGTATCAGCTGATAGATTTAACTACATGTTTACTTTAGAATTGAATTTTCAAAAGGCACATATAATTTTGAGTGCTCAGTTTGAGAGACTTCAGGCATTTTTCTTTCATTCAGAGGTCAACCAGTGTTCACTGTTTCTGCACTTCACAAGTTGAAGTTTGGGGGCTCAGTCAAGTTCCCCCCCTTTTTAAATAGAACATCATTTATGTTTAAAGCAATTATTCAATGTGTGCAGACACTGGGCCCTGTCTCTGGCCCATTTGAGTTTTCAGTGTCTCATTTATATTGAAGCATACTCAAAATTAAGAGCAACATGAGGTGACTTAGAAATAAATAATCATCTTTTACCAAGTTACTTACACTGCAAATCATACTTACAGTGACTTTCCCACCTCTTCTTTTTTTGGTGTCACTGTGATTTCTGCTAAACATGACATAATAACATTTTAGCTGATCCCTTAGCTATTGTACTTAAAAACGGCTAGTTTTGCTTAATTCACTTTTGATTCACCATTTGCCTACAGCCTACTATAAAAATGAATACAAACTATGTTTAAAAGCTTTAGAAGGCAGATCTGACAAATGCACCATGGGATTTAGAGACAAAACGCAATTGGCCACTCCTACCAAATCATATCCCAACTAATGAAAGGGTTGGGGATCAACAGAACTATTCCGTAATTTGGAGCGTTCTGACAGGCAACTAAATCTACTGCTGTCAGAAGCTGGACACCATGTTGAAGTCAAGGCAGAGGAACATTCTGGGCAACGTGGGAACAGAGGGCTTGTAGGGCTTGTCTGGGTCATCAAGTCCAGTTTTCTACTGTTGTAGACATCCATGTTTCATAATCCCTTTCATTAAGTTACCAAGATCTATCTTAAAACTAGTTAGAATGTGTGCCCCCACCGCTCCCCTTGGCTGGCTGTCACAGAACCTCTTTCTTCTGATGGTTAGGAGCCTTCTAATTTCCAACCTAAATATATTCATGGCCAGCTGACGCCCATTTCTTCTTTCGCCAACACTGTCCTGAAGCTGAAAAAATTTCTTCTCTCTCCTTCACTTCCATCCCTTGATGCAAAAATAGCATGTCTCATTTATTCATTCTGTTGCACTATTCAAGTTAGGTCATTTTCGCTGTTCTTCTCTAAGGGCATTTCTATTCTCCAGGGATGCCTTTCTCTGAGCAAGCTGGTCACAGTTTGAGTTCAGCCTTTTTGGCCATGAAGAGTGAGTTTTAACCACACTAGGCCAGTATGAGATCTTACCAGTGCCTTGTATAAGAAGGGCAGCCCAGCCTCAACTCAGCTGTGAGCACCTCAGTTCAGAACAGCGGCTCGCACTGGTAACTCAGATGTGTAAAATCATACCTGCATTTGTCACAATTCATAAGCAGAAAGATAAATCAAGCTAAGAAATAGGTCTTACCCAGCGTCAAGGCCTACTGGATGAAAATTTTAGTTTAAAAATGTGCTTTTGAGACTTTTCAAGAGAATCATAATGATGTCACTGTAATTAAAGCTGCCCACAAATTAATTTGTCCAACATGGTGTTATCAATCACCTTCCCATAATGTGAGCAGAGTCTTCTTTATCAGATAGGGCATATATGACATTGTTTGTAAAGAAGTAACACATTTGTATAGAGTTAATCACAAACTGAAACAGATTTAAAATAAGTTTGGTAGCAGATTTAAAGTATTCAGGAGTTGAAAATCCTTGCTTTACCAGTAGATGGCACAAAACAGCTTGTTTTGGTTTCAGATCATGTATAAAGAGTGCATTGAATAAAAGACGAATTGAAATAATAATAAAATTCTTCTATTTATGGTATCTAGAGGAGACCAAAAATTATGAACAGGAGAGTAGCATTCATGTATTGTGTTATATTTTGCTGGTGGGATTTTCAGTTAAAATAATTTATCTGCCAATGTGTCTTAAGGGATTTTGACTGGATTTTGGCCTTTTCAGACCTAACACAAATGCCAAGGCAATCAGTGGGTTTGGAACTGGTCCTGGTTTCATGTGCAAATCTTGTTCTCTCTAGATACTTTGCCTTGCACAGAGAGCAGATTTGTGCTTGTTTATTTCGTTGGTAGGGTGGTTTGTGTTTTTTTCTAGTGAGAAAGAACACACTCTCACACTAAATCTTTCATTTCAACTGTTTAAATACCAGTTGGTGAAGAGTTTCATCCATTAAATTGCCAGCTCCTTTTAATTGGGCTGATTTTAGCTCAGGGCATTTGGTACTTTGGAGAATGGCTCTGTATCTTGGAAGGCTCATCCCACACTGAGATGTGGAGGAGTGATTCTGACAGAACTCTTGCCTCATCCTCCACCCCTCCCTTGCCAACCATGTGGCCAAGTTTTTCATAGGGAATCCCAGCCCTAGTGACTGGACAGATTGGCTCCTTACTTTGCAAAACAGGGCCATATTACAGAGCATGGGGACAGTCCGAGATCAGCCAGATACCTCTCTGTCCTCTCAGGTGCTGTCTCCACCTTGCTGACAACCCACCATGGCCCGTCTTCTCTCTGTCTCTGTCCCTCTCCTTGCTTCTTCCAGGTCTTGTCACTGTAGGTTCCTTCCAGACAACATCATAGCACATTTGCTTTGGAATTTGATTTTTCCATATAAGACTGAAACCTTTGTATGGCCCAGTTGAAGATCTGCCTTGCAAAAGGAGCAGATTCTAAGAAGACAAAAATTGGATATGATAATTGGCCATGTTTGACACTTGATTTTGTCAATGTCACAAGATTAATTTGTTTCTGTTGTTCAACACAAAGGGAATTATGGTTCAGCCTAGTTATTCTGCAAAAGGCCATCAGTAGTTGGATGAAAAAAGTTGTTTTGGTAGGAGGGCTTTGAACAATAACACAAGATTTGGAAACAATTTTATATTTTATTAACTGAAAGGCTGATCAATAACTGCTTATTTTTGGGGTAAAAAAAACCCTCTCAGCCAATTTCCTCTCTCATAAACAAAATATTTAAAAGCCTCCTTTGAACTCCAGTGAGTCAATATTACTTGGACAGACATTTATCCAGTTATGAGCTGCTAAATGAAGACATTCAAGGAAAAACAGTACTTCATGTCATAGAATAATATTTAAAAATAAAGGCAAAATAATTACAATTCTTTCATTCCTTTAATTTCTTTGTATGTAATGAATATATTGCACTTTGGCCAAGGAAGTCAGTAGAGAAAGCAGCATTTAGCCGACAGCATGTGAAAGCTGGGTTTGACTCATATTCTAGCTTGAATGCTCTTTTATTCTCACGTACTGGAGAGGGCTGTGTTAACACCTCTGCCAGAGTGTGTGTCACTGGGAACAGTGTCCTGGAGGAGCTTAGGTGTTAGAGGGGAGGTGCTAAGGAGCGATGTACATTCCAGAGAAACTCAAAAATCCCAAAAAAAGAGAACACAGAGGTGAGGATCCTACTAATGCCAACATCCTTCAACTAATAAGTTGTTGCTTCACGGCTCTTGGGAGGTGACTCTGACTTGGCTCAGGTGTGGAAGAATGGAACTTGAATTAAAAAATAGATTTGTTTCAGGAGCTGCATAAGCAAGAAGGCAAAAAAATAACTTATCTTTGGTGATGTGGGTGTCTTGGGTGGCAGGTAGATGGCACTAGCACACGTTTATATTGCAGAGGTGATGTGTGCCTGGGCAGGCAGGTTTCTTCTGGGATTTCTGCCAGACTTCTGACAGCAAAATGTGATGGACAGTGTCTGCACATCTCCTGAGACTGATCTCCAACCTCTTCCCTGTTGTTGTCATGGGGTTTTAAGGATGGGAAAACACCTTTCCATTCCTGTAAACAAAAGGTGTATTTTAGTGCTTTTAAAGTCTAAAGGCATTTTGTGATTCTTTGAGGATGAAGGATTTTGTGCAAATTTAATTACTATTGTGACGCTGCAGAGAGTCAGCACAGCACAAAATCCTGCATGAGCGAAACTAGGCTTAAACTTGAGAACAGCCTTTCAGAGCGAGGATTTGGATATTTTTATGGATGAGACTATTTTTCAAATGTTCGCAGCAAGCAGGGAAAATTAAATTCAGTCTCATAAGACTCACCATGCAAATGGAGAGAGAAAACACATAAAAACCATCCTGGATGATCATCAAAGCTTGATAATTATTTTTATTAGTTGTGCAGCACCATTTCTGATTGCATTGGCAAGCTCAGTAAAAGGCAGTGTGTGCTTTACAAGGGATTAAGATGAAAAGAGGGTGTCTGCCTTTCCCTGTCCATGAGGTGGAAGAAGTTTCGTATACAAGGAGCTGGCGGGAAGTGGAGGCACAGGGAGTTTCCAAGGAAGCAGTGGTGCCAGAGGCACTGGCATAATAATGGCAATGAAGAATAAGAGTACTTAAGAATGGAGGTGTAGGGCAGGGAATGGATTTGTGGAGGGTCTGGAAGACTCCCTCCCTCTTCTGTTGATTTCCAGGCAAAGGCATACTCATTTAAGCTTTGCTAAGGAGTGTGAATATTGCTCTTAAAATTTCCGACTGTATCTAAAAGTACCACATTCCTTCTCTTTCCACATGGCCGAAAATGCAAACTGGGCTATCCAGACTAGAGACTAATTTCATTTTAGATCTGCTACAGAGCACTCGTGTTGTTTTTGTACATTAGTCGTGCATCTGCACACCTTACACATGAAAGGGGAACTCTTGGTACTCAGGCACCCTTGGCTTGAGGGTTGTGCTCACAGCACCATTTGTGCAGTATTATTTATATTCATGAGGTTAATCCAGATACAAGCAGCTGAGTTATTTAAAGGACTGTATGGAGTTACTGTGACCATGAACTGAGCTTTGGTCTTTCCCAGAAACTGATATGGCAACAAGTTTCAGAGATTGGTGTGAGATTGATACAAAATACCCTTTGGGAAGGTTTCACATTTGACCCTTCACTCAAGAGACAGGACTAAAAAAAGAGACAGCTCTGGAAGTGTTCACCTCATGAAAGTGCAAATACCATTTAGAAAACTCTTAGGAGTAACTCAGGAGTTTGCCTCTTCAGATAATTCTGTCTCAGCTGTTCTTTAATGCCTCTGTGTACCTCCTGTCCGGGCTTCTGCCACCAGGCAAATCTGGGGAAACAGGATATCTTATAGCACGGCTAGATCTGTAGCTCGAGGCTGTCTGCATGGTTTTGGGTTAGGTTTATGGTAGTTGTAAATGACAGCCTTAGTTAAGATGCTTTAGGCATCAAGGTGCCAGTTATCTGATCATGATAGTGTGGATTTCTGCCCTGGATTTCTGGGTGCTTTTCACAAAGAACAGCTCTGGGATTTTTCAGTGACTCTTTCAGTCAACTATTTTTTTGCTGCTATTGTCTGAATATACACTGAAGACTAAATTTCCCAGATGGAATATCTGGTCTGAAATTCTCTATATCTGAGTAGCCAGCCAGTTAACACCAACCAAACTCTCCTCCTAGGTACAGAGGCATGAAGCTTGCTAAACAACTTTCCAGAACCTCCTAATAGCAGTCACTCTACCCGTTTTGCTCATAATCATCGTGTCTCAAGTGAAAGCACAAGACGAAATGGCCTCCAGTTGCACCAAGGGGTATTCGGGTTGGATATTAAAAAAACATATTCCCCTGAAAAAGTGGGTAGGCATTGGGATAAGTTATACAAGGAGGTGGTGGAGTCACTGTCTCTGGAAGTGTTCAGGAGTTCTGGATGTGGGCCTTGGGTTATGGTTTGGGGTGATCATGGTGGTGCTGGATGACTGTGAGAGTTTCTTCCAACCTTGATGTTTCTGTGACTTGTTTCAAACCCAAGCTCTGCCAAGGCCTTTTAAATGCAAGTCCCGTTTTTAATGTTTTCCCTCTTTCATGTTTTTAATGTTTTCTCTCTGCCAACAAAATGAGAAGTTTATATGAAATTGGCAGTTAGCAAAAAGTCCTCTCCATTTACCTGGTAAGGAGAGAGAGGGAACACTGGAAGCAAAGTTTTGAGATGCTGGCAGAAATTATTTTTTTATAGATGTGATCAAAATTTTGAAGGGGAAAAGAAAATACATGTTTGGAAGATTTTTCTCGTTTAAAATGGTAGAAAATAGAGAGCTTGTAAATTTGTTTCACAGAATATTTTTCCAAATATTTTGGATTTTCTGCATTTTGGTATCTTGTTTACTCCGCATTCCTCTTTTTCTCACTTAGTGTAATAGGGCAAGTACTGTCAAAAGTATGTGACCTTATTTTCCATCCTTTCCCTTTTTCCATTTCGTGGGTTTTTTTCCTTAGTTCCTCTCTTTATTTTAGTTTTCTTCTTCTAGAATTTTCTAAAATATTTAAGAATAATTTAAAAGCTTTTCTGATTTGAGAAAGGGGGTAGGGTAGTCAGGGGGAGTAATCATTTTATGACACTCAGTTCTTATACCTTTTAAAATTAGTTTCTATTTCATTTATTTTCCCTGTTATCTAATTTTTCATGGGGTTTTTTAATGCTTCTAAACTGAGAAAATATTAAAAATATTTAATTGGCCTAAAAGGAGAAAATGAAAGGATGAATCCCCAAAATTCATTTGTTACATTCAGTGAGCAAAAAGAAATAAGGGAGACAGATAAAAAATTAAAAGTACATAGCCTTTCTGAAAGAAATTTGATGTCTTTGGTGAAAAAGAAATGGGTTTATGTAAGCAATATTTTCTTGAATTTTTTGTTTTAAATATTTAAGGTTTTTATTTATATCTCTATTGCTCTAAGTTTTAATCTATATGTAGTATTTTTTTGGCCTTGCCACTTATAGGTATAATTTAAAATTAATATGAAATGTTAAAATTTTTAGTGGTAGATTCCAGATCAGAAATTGCTTAGAGCAGCACAAAAATGTACTTCATCTGACAGACTCTTACACAACTGTGCCTGATCTAAGGCTCTACTGGTATGTTTAAAACTACACAAGTTTATGTTGTGAAACAAATCTTGTGTTAGACATGCTCTGAATGTTCCCATGGTGTGAGCACACAAAATGCTTCTGCATAGCTTAGCTGTTAGGTGCACGCCTGGTCTGTTATTGATGTCTAATCTTCATAAACAATTTTGTCTAATTACGATCTAATCTTAACCTATCTAATCTTAAAATATATTTAATTTCCTTTAAACCTATTTTTCTATATATTATTTTAGAACTCTGTTTCTTATATCACAGCCTTTCTTGTGGATTAATTAGGATAGAAAACTACCATGCATATTGTAGTGACTGTGGCTATAAATGCTATGCGCTTATGCTGAAATGTCACTATACTTATCCCACTGAGATTAATAATATAACTCTCTCAATGTGCAATACATTTTAATTAATAAAGGTAATTTAAGCATTAATACAGATATTTTACACAAACAAAAGTAGAGCATGATGCTTTTTAAGTTAGTCTGCTAGTCCAGAAATATGTGCTAAGACTAATTGATGTACTCTGCCCTGGCACTGGCAGCTGCATTTCTGACATGTCTTACTCCTAGTTTATTTTTCTTCCTGCCCTGTTATCTTCCATAGTCTTGTTTCCAAGCTTTTTCACATCATCCCAGAGTAGTTAGGGATGGATAGTTAGGTAGTTAGGATAGTTACCCCATGCCAAGGTATGCCCATACCAGTATTCAGTACAGGTTACTGCTTTTTCATTGCTTGTATTTGACATGAGGACCCTTCTAGGTGCTATTGCAGGGTTAGTACAGTAATAACCAGAGTGTACAATTATCTGGAGCAAATATCTATATTACCTCCCAACACTAGTTAGAAATCAGTCAGATGCTGTTAATTCTAGGTATCATTTGTGGAAGTGGATGCCTGTAATGCAAACACAGAAGTCAATGCTCTGGAGAGGGCATTAGTAAAGACATAGTTGTTCTCATTCTCTGTCTGCATCTTTGAGAAAAAAAATCAGTTGTGTTTGCTAAAGGGGGTAAAGTGCATCATTACTGTTACCTATTTGTTTGTTTGGTATAGCAAATGAAGGACTTGCAATATAGTAAAAGGGTAAAAAGTTGTTCATGTGAAAAAATCTGTTGGGAGTATGATTTTTTCTTGATTGGTTTTATTAATGGTTGTGATGGAGGTTCATTGTAAACACTGTTACCTTTTTACTGCCTAGCATCAAGAAAAGTTGGCTGTTTGAGATCTGATCACTAGTTGCATATGAAATTCTCATGGTTTGTGAAGAATTCACTGTCCTTCAAAAAGCAAGGTGGTATTTTGACATCATACTGGTTCTACAAATATCTTTAGAAGGATTTAGATAGACACAAAGATAACATGAAAAAGCTGGATTGTATAAAAGGCAGTGAGTGGAACAAGGAAGGACAGAGAGAGAAAAACAGCAGGTGAGGAGAGGTTATCCTTCCCCTCTACTCGTCACTGGTGAGGTCACACCTGGAGAACAGTTGTGGGTTCCCTAGTGCAGGGGAGACATTGAGCTATTGAACAGTGTCTAGCAAAGGGTCATGAAGATGACGGAGGGAGTAGACCCTCTCTCCTGTAAGAAAAGGCTGAGGGAGCTGGGATTGTTCAGCCTGCAGAAGGCATGGCTCAGAGAGGGATCTCATCAATGCGTATGAATAGCTGAAGGATAGTTGTAAGGAGGATTTTGGAGATAATTTGGAGATACTCAGAATCCATTTGGACGTAGTCCCAGCTAAACTTCTCTAGGTGACCCTGCTTTGTCAGGGAGGATGGACATAATGACTTTCAAAGGTCCTTTCCAACCTCAACCATTCTGTGATTCAGAGTAGAGGAAAAATGTGTGAGGGTGGAAGAGGGGCTTGTTGAGTAAGTTTGAGACATAGAGAACATTATACATGGAGCAAGCTAACAGGCAGTCCCGGAGGGAAAGCACATGCCAAGTCAGAAGTGCAGAAAGTGCTCCAGAGATTTTTTGGTCATCTCAGCCCCTCAGTACCACCAACCTCCATGCCTGTGATGGTGCCTATCAGGTGGACAGTTTCTCTATCTCAGGAGCTGGCTTCTCCCCAGCAACGTCCTTTCCCCAGTGAATATATCCAGGGAGCATGGGAGCAATGCATTGTTTCCGAGTGCTCCCAAAGTGGTGAAGTAAGGTCAAACAGTGCTTGACTTGCTGGTTAGAATGGTTATGCAGCAGGACACCAAGGAGCCAGCAGTTGCAGGTATGTAAGTCACCTGCAGATGAGCAATGCCAGAGTTTAGGAATCACAGTGATAAAGTCTTGTAGATAATCAGAGATGGGACTACGCCTAAAGGAGGAGAGAAAACAGGACGTACTGCTGCCGACAGCGTTGCTCCACCAGAAGGTTCCTGTTGAACAGGAAAAGCCCAAGTCCCATCTGTGCTGTGTGCAACAAAACAGTGTGCAAAAGGAAGTAAGAAGGGGAATGTTACAAAAATTCCAGTAGGAACACATACTGTTGGAACTGTGTAGGTATGTGTGTGTGTATACCGGTATGCACACATTCCTACATTCTGTACAGCAAGCATCAGGAGACCTTTAGCAAAACTGAGCAACAGTGGGAAATATGGGTGTGCCCACGTGCAAGCATCTGTTGCAAGATGCAGGAAAGGAGAGTATCCAGAACATTTTTAACTGTGAGCATCATAAGGCAAGATATTGCATTGGTAAGAGCTGCATGGATGTTCTGTGTATCCCCTCCCTCCTGGTCTTCAAAAACATTAGAAGTACAGCAATCTGACAATGGTACCACATATTGCTGTTTACCCATAGGCTGTTAGGAGCAGACTGAGAGACCTGTTGGTGACAACAGGATTCCTCATGTACAGCTTTTATTAGGTCATTCACACTGTGACAGTGTGGTTATTCAAATGGCAGTCAAACTACACATGTGTGTTCAGCATCTCCACTCTTGTCTCTGCATTTGTAATGTGGTCTAATCTGCCTTGCCAGATCAGATACTTGTTTCACAAAAGGCTGTGTATCACACATAGAATGAGTGGTGAGAGAGGAATGAACTTCTTATCCTCCAGCATATCTTTAAAGGTTTATTTTTTGCTGAGATTCTTGCTGATTTTCTGTTTGTTCAGGCCAGCTCATTCACTAAGCCACTGCTGTACACCTTTATCACCTGTAGTTTCATGTTCAAGCATAAAATGATTATAGAAAACCTCTTTTTCACTAATGAAGACTGCTGTAGCTCTGTGCTGGAGCCAAGTATCATCCTTTCATCTGATAGTGGCAGCTTGTAGTTGCATCTCCTTTTGTCCTCTGGGAAGCAAAAGGGACCTTTTGCAACATGCTAAGATGTTGCAAAAGTGGGCAAATACTTTCTCCTACTGAAGAACTGAGAATAGGGAAAAAGGGAAATGCTTCCATTGAAACTTCCTTACAGATCATCTTTCTTCCTGCTGTTTCCCAATGCAGCTCTCCACACAGGCAGCAAGATATGCTGAGTTTCTACTATCCTTACAGCTAGAGAAGAGATGAAACATGATAAATAGGGTGAAATAGCATATGAAGAATATTTTACAAACTGCAAATAGATTAATCTTTAAATGTTCTCATGCACAAATGTACTCTGGTGCATAGAGTTCATATTCAGTCAGTTCATTTCCTTTGGCAGACGGGGTTTTTCAGGAGATTCACAGGTGTATGCAAAATTTGTAGGTTAATTTTGTGCATGGTGGTTAGCTCAGAAGGTCTGTTTGCTTAAATAATTTTGTTGTGTCCAAGATAAACATCAGTTGGCAATAGCTGTGATTTTGTGCTTTGATAACTGCATGGTGCTTCACTAGTGGCAGCTCTTATCACCAGACTTGACTTGTTTCATGGCTTTTGATGATAATATCAGTAATGGAGATGCTGAGAATTGCAAGCTTTTCAAGTGGTGTTGCCTGATGCATTTGATGCAAGATTTCAACATACATGAAAATAAGTCTAACTTTTAAAAAAAAATGTTTATTGCCTTCTTTTCCCCCATATCATGACATATTCTGCAGTCAATTGTTACAGCACTAAGAAGAAAAGGTTAAAATTTTGGAAGCTGGCGACAGACTTCTTAAAGAGTTTTTTTAAAATTTTTTTTTTCTCAAATTTCTGAATATTTTTGCTATTTGAAAGACCAGAAAGAAAGCTCAAATTACAGAGCTACAGATAATAATGTATGGCTCATGAGAAATGACACCCCTGGGGATAATTCTTATTATTAGGAGCAGCCTGGACAAGGCACACATTACTTGCTTGCAGCTTCCAGTTTGCTGTTCTGTGGTAGAGCAGAGGCAGGTAAGACAAGTGGCTGACAGCTTTTCTGAGGTTGTGGCAGATGAGAAAATCCTCATCATCCCAGAGGATCATTCTGTCTGCAAGACATAATCAGAAGTTGTTGTAATGGTTTTAGGTAACTTTTTCCTTAAACTTCATCACTCTAAGGCATAAGACAAAATTTATCCTTTTGTTCATAGCCATAATGGTACTCCTGGGATTCAAGAGATTCGCATGGGTATGCCCGTGATGGATGAGTTAGGAAACAGGATATGCCAGCTGCTTGTGCATACATGCGCCCTCACTGGGCAGACATACAGCTCCTGTGTGTGTCACATGAAGGTTTTTGAGCAAAGTCATTCTAAATGGGAGGCTTGACAGTGCATGGGTAGCCCTGAGTTAGTTTGTTTGTGACACTGAGAAAAGGTCCCTGCAAAGGACAGCCTTTTTGTTGGCAGTAGCACAGTAGCATGACCTTTCTTGTCACCTGTGTAATCATGCACACACCAAATATAACGATAGTGTATGAAGTGATGACAGCACAGCTGGCAGTATTACTCCCTAATGCAGACTGTATCATTTGTATTGGTGAGAAATTCAAAACTGAATCACTCCCATTCTCTCCAAACCTTTGCAGTATTCCTTATTTGTAGTTGTTACATCCCACATAACAATGGCATAGATTCACTTCAGGACGTAGCACACTGACAATACAAGACTGTTGCCATGGAGTATAGTGCTTACAGAGACTGTGGTGCTCTAAGCAGATGATTAATTTGATTTGTATTTGCCATAGAGCAATTAACTCTATATAGCTGATTTGATGCAATCAGCTTCATAAGTAACGAGCCTGGTTTCCTAAAAGTGATAAGACTTATTAACTTGTTGGTTGCTTGGTGTCTTAACTGCCTAAGAGAAAATGTACATGAAAACTAAAGGACTTCCCTGGCATAGATGGTCACTGGTAGGCTGTGGTTAACAAATCTATTCTCTGCAACTTTCCAAGTACATGATAGGATTAGTGTGTATCCAGAATGATGTATGGCTCCTTAATGACCGTAACTCAGTTCCTATATGATGTGTACAACACACAGTAGTTGGTCTGTAGATCCCTGTGTGTTGTCCCTCCCTTTATGAAAGGCTAAAACAACTGAACCTTGCCCTGTTGCCCAGACACTGTTTCTATAGACCACATGCAGTGGTTGCCAGCTGCTGAGTGAAGATGCAAGTTCTTTTCTTTCTTTTCCAGTGTTCCTTCCAACTCTGGATGAAGTTAGTGTTGTCACAAGACCAATAGTTTTGTGCATAAACAATATTTTCATTCCATCCAGTGAAATAGAAATAGGTGTTTTCTTGGAATCAGAGATGCCTTCATTTTGTTGGTAGCCCCACTGCTGTTAAGAGCAGCCTGGGCTTGGCTAATTATGGCATTGTCATTTGGCCTCAATTAATTAACAAATGTATTTGCAGTCTGGGGGTGAGGAGGAAGTACTACATAAATTTTAACTGTTGCTGTTCCGAGGGAATAGCTTCTGGAGCAGCATTTAATTTGCATGTATTATTATTACAGTGGTGATTGCTGTTTATCATTTGACTAGAATTTGCACAAAGCACTTGTCAAAAGATGTCTGACCCAGTGAATTTGTAACCCAATTTCAGGCAAGTTCTCAAATTAATTAGAAAAACAGGAAGTGAAATAAATGCAAACCTGAAGCTCAATATAGTAAGACCATGCATTAAACAAGCTTTGTCTTGTGTAGATGGAAAATACAGGACACATCTAAGAAAACAGTGCTGTGTAAGACAAGGATATTACGACATCCCATCTACATGCGCATGGAAAAGAGTAAAAGTGTAATATATGAAAGAAAAATGTGTTTAGCAAACTACAGAGGAGGAGAAAGTGTACAGAAGTTGGGGTCCTTTTGGAGGCCCACTGCAGCAGTGTAAGAACTTCTGAAGTTCATGCTTCCTTTGACTGTCCTTCACTCACTGTCAAGCCTTAGTGAGGATGGAATTCTTATTAGTGTTTGGCAGAGAAGGTGATAATCACAATAGTGGCCTGTAATATTCTTTATCAACAAGCAGGTAAGAATGAATCACAAAGATGCTTGCTCATCTGGATGTTGTTACTGCTTTCGAGTGCTAAAGGATGCCATCTTGCAATACTGGTACCAGCAATTTTACTTTCTATCTTCAGTGAAATCAAGCATGGTTCTTGTGCTGTATGTATTTAACACACTAGCTCAAATTAGTTGCTCCTCAGGCTTTTAATCTTGTACTCTATAGTAACATCTCATCACTATTTGGTTTTGACTTCACTAATCACCAACAAAACCAAAAAACTGTGCCTAGGAATTTTTAGTTTATTAGAGAAAAGGAGAAAGATGAATGTAGGCAGGTTAATGAGCAGCAGCAGCAACAATGAGACTCTACTGATCAGTGTGAGTGGCACCTTTTCACGAAGAGAACATTGCATCCATATGGACAGCATAATCTCTCTTCTCCACCAGGGATGCATCATAACTAAGGAAAACATAAGACTTAAAAAAGAATAAATAAATAACAGAATTATTTAGATTGGAAAAGATCCTTCAGAACAAGTCCAACCACTAAACATTGTCACATCTACCACTAAACCAGGTCCCCAAGAGTCACATCCACACATCTTTTAAATATCTCCAGGGGTGGTGACTCAACCACTTCTGTGGGCAGTCTGTTCCAGTGCTTGACAACCCTTTCAGTGAAGAACTTTTTCCTAATATGCAATATAAACATTCTCTGGTGCAACTTGAGGCTATTTCCTTTTGATCTTGTTATTTGGGAGAAGAGTCTGACCCCCACCTGGCTACAGTCTCCTTTCAGCTGGTCGTAGAGAGTGACAAAGGGCCCCCTGAGCCTCCTTTTCTCCACGCCCAGCTCCCTCAGCCACTGCTTACTGGGTCTGTGCTCCACACGATTTGCCTGCTCCATTGCCCTTCTCTGGAGCTGCACCAGCCCCTCAATTTCTGTCTTGCTACGAGAGGTCCAGAACTGAACACAGGATTCGAGGTGTGGCCTCACCAGTGCCCAGTACAGGGGGACAATCCCTGCCCTGGTCCTGCTGGCCACACTGTTGCTGATACAGAATGCCAGGATGCCATTGGCTTTGTTGGCCACCTGAGCACAGCTGGCTCATGTTCAGCTGCTGTTGACCAACACCCCCAGGTCCTTTTCCTGTGGAGAGTTTTCCAGGCACTCTGTCCCCAGCCTATTGAACTGTGGGATGCTGTTTTGACCCAAGTACAGGGCCTGGCACCTCACATTGTTGAACTTCATACACCTGGCCTTGGCCCATGGATTCAGCACATCCAGATCCCTCTACAGAGCCTTCCTGCCCTCCAGCAGATCAATGGTTACACCCAGCTTGGTGTCATCTGCAAGCTGACTGAGGGTGCCCTCAATCCCCTTAGGCAGATCATTTGTAACTTGCCACCAGATGAATTTGACTCCATTCACCACCAAAATTTTTTGGGCTCAGCCATCCAGACAATTTCTTACAAAGTTAAGAGTATGCCCTTCCAAGCCATGAGCACCCAGTTTGTCCAGGAAACTGTTTTGAGAGACAGTGTCCAGCCTAAAAGGAGTTGTTCAACTAGATGTAGTTACAAAATGTTGTCTTTGAGGCATGTATTGAAGGAATAATTAGGCAGGTCAGAAAACAAGCAGAGCAAATCCTAGAAATTCAAGGAGAAAAAAACTATCTTTTTCCCTCAAGCCTTGGGATATTCTGTACCTTGTATTTTGCTTAGTTTGTGTTAATTTAAGACTAAGTTCCCGCAGCTACGCAGAACATATCACTCCTGCCCAAGCTTCCTGTTCATTACCGATGTCAGCCTCTGAATATGATTTCCTTCCTTGAAGGCCTGGTTTCCTTGGTTCTGCTCTGCATTTTATGCAGAGTAGTTATTCAGCTGGTTTCTTTAGACTTCATCCAACTAATTGTGCCAGAGGCCTTTGAATAGGTTATCATTAAAGTTATAACAAGTCATTATTGTGCTTTGTCTAGGAGAGATGTGATGCAGCTTTTGTAAACAAATGGTGGATTCCCCACATAATGAGGTCTTCCATGATTCAAGAGTTTTTAACAACTGTGTAACACCAATTGAAATGTATATGTTGTACACGGATTCCCTCCCTCCCTTCCCATAAATCCCAGGTTACTGATGTACTTCTGATAGAAGAATTATTAAATATTCTGGTACAAACATCTTCAGTTGCAAAGAGAAGAAACCACACAAAGAGAGAAGCTCCAGGTAGAAACTTTAAAAGTTATTTTCAAAGAGCTTCAGAATGGAACAAGTTGGCTCAAGTGGGATGTTTTTATAATGGGAGTAGTCAAAACAAGCTCAAGTGAGGGGATAATCCAAGGGAGAGTGAGAAGTTATGCATGGTAAAAGACAAGTGATGAGGAAGTATATGATGGAGACCAGGACAGACTGGGCTATAAAAGCAGGTGGAGATTGGAGAACACAAGAAGAGGAAGCACTGTTTCCAAGCTGTCCAGGTACACATCTGACTCCCCCCAAGACCTATGGGTCTGGATTTATTACTGGAGATATCAGTGAGAATCGTGCTGTCCTGTGTGCCTTTGTGTTAGGAGGCATGTGACACACTTCTGCTGTTACCATAACATCAACAGGCAAGTTAGGGGAATTTTCTCCATCAGATGGTATCTTTGGGCCTCATATTGCTTGTGCCTTACATTGCTCTAACTCCTTTAAGTCAGAATTGGCACATATTTCAGCCATTTGTTTCTGTTGTGGGCTTTATCTTGAGGCTTGACCTCTTTTTGCGCTCTTTGGGCTGTGCCTTCCCCCATGACAAGGGTGTGGGCAGGCCTGTTAACTTCTGCCATAAACACATTCCTTCAGGGTGGTACTGAGGATGAAGCAAGAGGTTAATAGGAACTTCTTCAAATAGTTACAGAGTTTTGTATGGCGGGATGTACGCTGTGCTCTTGTATCCTATCCTGCCGTACTGGCCCTGCATGCCTCACTTAAGTAAATCTCTCTCCAGTTGTTGGTGTGGGTGTGTCTGTCACTGCAGCATTGGGAGGGAGGCTGAGCCAAGTCTTACACGTAGGGATTGCCTATCTAACTGTAGACCTTGAACTTGACTCTGTACTTGTTGCTTTATGCCCTTGTATTGACACAGAGCAGATGACTGTAGCTTTGTTGAGGTCATGGAAGGTGTTGCTCTCTTTGGCCTTCAGACCACGGATCTCTGTGTAGTTGAAAGTGGTTATTTTGAGCTGCATTGTTACATCATGATGTTTCCTGAATGACCAGATATTTCAAGCCACAAAATTCCAACACAAAACAAGAGAGTTCTTGGAGCATAAAAAAACTAAACTGCATGGAAAAAAGTTCAAGCTATCAAGTGAAGGTTGTGATGTAGTTAGTCAGCCAGTTTAAGACTATGTGGGCTGGAAGATTCAGGCATTCAAATAAATACTCTTTTACTTTTCTGCTAATCCCTCTCTGCTCCCACTTACTTTTTTTTTATTTCCCCTGACTTCCTCCTCCTGTGAGCTATTAATTGGTGTAATACTCTACAGGGTATGTCTTTGATCTGAGATATATATCTTAAGTAAGAAGAGTGGCTAAACCATAGTAACACATTGCTCCAAAACCACTTGGAGTGGTTTCTTTCTGTGATTCTACTGTATTTTCTACCTAAAAATATCCTCTAAAATTTAAGACGATTCCTGCAACACTTGCTGAGGTGAGGTAAATGTTGTTCCAAGGATAAAAGCTATCTAAAGAGTCATACTGTCAAAAGCTGGGCACTGGATTTTGATCTTTAAATCTGATCTGCTTTTATAACTAAATATAACTTGAGCTGTGTTCGTCAACAAAACATAGCTGCAGGTAAATTCAACTGCAAAGTGAGTTTAATCCACAGATACATTAACATCTACACTGATAAACATACTAATTTTGTGCATGACAGTGTTAATTTGGTAATCTTTCACTTACAAATACAACAATGTTTGGAAAACAAAGTCTTTTTTAGAACCATGACATTTGGCAAAAAAAATTACCCTTCAAACCCCAAGCTAATAAAAAGTACTCTCTGTGTTTTGTCTTTGACTCATTTATATGAGAAATATATGTATAAATCATAAGAAAAATAAAATATAGTTTGCCTAGTTAACAGAGTTCCAGTATCATAAACTTGATTTACTACAGAGGGTAGTGCTTGACCATTCAGGGTACAACTTTGTTTCATTTTTGTTTCATTTTTACTTTGTTTTCAATTATGACATTTATATATGTCAGTTCTATTTTATATTATGGACTTCAGAGCCCACAACGATTTCAAAAATCTAACATTTACTTTTGAAAATCAGAATGTGGATTTCTATTAGAAGATACTAAAATTGGTTTTCAACTTTACAAGAATATAAGGGAATATCTTGTTATATGCAAGTTATAAGTAACTGTCTGCCTAGAGCTAAATTTTCACTTATGGCTTCTAACTTTTCACTTATTAGCAAGTGAAGAGTCTTGCACTTTCTATAAACATTTCATTTTGTCGTTCATCAGGTACAGTTTCCTTGTTTACTTTGAAGAGCAAAAGAGCATCCATCTCCAGGCAACCCAAAGGATACCTTCATGGACAAATGAAGCAAGTGAGGGTGTGGATTTACAGCATGTTACCTACTCCACCCAATGGCTTCTCTTTATGCTATATGTAAGTTCTTTGCCACCCATCCATTGAGGTGCAAGCTGCATTATCCTCAGTGGGGCTGGGATTACATGGGCATCCAAGAGAAGTTGCTGCTGTGCACTGTAATTTCACAATCTGTGTTATCACTTAGCAACTTGTTTGTGTGGTACACATTTGCCACAGCAAAAGGTTGCACACAAAGGGAAAGGGAGCTTAGAAGGGTATTACTTGCAACCCAGTATCGTCTTAGTAAGAGGTAAAGTGTATTTGCATTTGCGTGTAGTGTAGCATATTTGTTACTGTGAAACTACCTTGTGGGGTGAAATGTCCACCAGCAGTACTTTAGGAAGAGATTTTAGCAAAGTAGCATTTTATATTGACTTTTTACTGGAATATTGTTCTATATGAATTACAGATATTGATTTATTCAGCTATTGCAAGAAGACAAGGAACATAGTTAATATTATGCTTCATGAATTAATGACAGATTTGGAGAAACTTCTGCCTCTAAAACAGAGGGTGATCTTTTTATCTCTTTCTACAAAATTCTGCATTAGATTTTAAGAAAGAAAATAATAGGACTATGAAGAGTTTTAAGTTATTTTGTGTAGATATAAAACTGACTGTATGAAGTGGCTAATATATTGAACTTCATTTATAAGCAACCCTTGTTTTCTCTGTTTCTCCCCTCCTTCTTTTACCTTATTTTTTGTCATTCGCTCTAACTTGCTGCCATTCAGCTTTTCAAAAATTTCATTTTGTTTCCCCTTAACATATGTTTATAACATTTTCCCAATATTGTTTGGTTTGTCAAACAGGACAGCTGAACTTATATAATACAATAAAAGAAATCCAATCAAATCCATACCTATAGTTGTCAGTGCTGAAATATCTGTAGATATGGCTTAGTTATTAAACCCTATGATCTATGGGCATCTATTTATTGAACTGTATTTGTAACTTCAGATTTCCTTTCTTTTTTGCTTTTTTTCTCCTTTACTTCTGAAAAATAGAAAGAAAAATTTCAATTAAAATATTTTTGTATTTGTGAATTCATTTTTTAAAAAGCATTGGTACTGCAGTTTTCAGAGAATGGGGTTTTGAAAATGTTTATGTATATAAAAATAACTGTCCTTTGCTTCTAATTTGCTCAAATTGGTTACAAGCCTGCATATAGGCTGACGAAAACTTAAATTCCTTTGTATGGTAAATATCGTTGAAAATCTGACATTTTAAACTTCATTCATGTTCAAAAATGGGACATAGGCTCTGAAAACATTATTACATTATTGCATTATGCCTTCCCATCAACATTTATCATGTTGAGCCAAACTGCAGAGACTGCTGACAATGGTTGTTCTATCTGCAGAATGTGTACTTTGGCAAGCCCAGTTTTCCTTTCAGGAAAGTGCAAAAATTGGAAGGGTATTTTCAGAGTAACTATGAAGGGAATCCATTTAAGCTTCCAAATCTATTGGATAAATACCTTAAAACTGGGAGAGGACGAGAATAAAATGTGTCTTTTAGTATTTGGAGATATTTAGAAATATATATTAATCATGAATTTATGTGAAGAATAGCATTGCCATACCTTTTTATGTGTAATACACAGCCCATTTTCTCAAGCAGCCTGTAAAACTAATCCAGTAATCTTGGAACTGGTCTCATTGCAAAAACAGGAGCTGCTGTCTGCTTTTTTTCTGTGTTGTCCTGTTTGCACTGGAGTATGAGAACTGCTTCATTGGACTCTGTCATATTTATATTTGCACGAGTGACCACTGTTCCCCTGCAATAAATGAAAGGTAACCTGCAACAAAATGAAAGAAAAGATTAGTGCATTTTTACTGCAGGACTTGAGCATATATACAGGAGCTTATCAGAGAGTATCTGGTGCCTACAAACTTCCTGTCTTGCTTATCTTGCACTAACCGGTTGTAATTCCCATAGGCTGAGGAAACTATTGCAATGGGCAAAACTGTAAATAAACCTTGTTCTACTTAAAGCTTGATGGAAACTCCCAGAGATTGCAACTTGATTCCCTTGAAAAGCCTAGAAAAGCTGTAACAACTGGTGTTTTCATTGCTGACTTCAACTGGGTTTTGCTTTTGTCCTTCAGCACCAAAAGCAGTCTGATGCAGCCTTGCAGGTTTTCAGGCTGTGAACAGCTGAGGCAAATCATAAAGTCTCAACATCATTTTGCCATCCCACAAACTGTTTGCGATGCCACAGTTTGCCCTGCAGACAGCCAGGCAGCCGGGGGAGTTCAGGAGGAGCTGCAGCAGAGACCCAGTCCAGACCCTGCTGAAACCAGGGACGAGGGAGGGCACTTGTCATTAGGTTGCTTGGATGAGAACCTCTCCAGGAAGCAGCAGTGACCACTAGATGAGTCCACAATGCAATTTTCTTAATTTTTTTCCCTGTTCTGCAGTTGCCAAAACTCCTCCTGCTTTAGCAGATGTTGAAGAGTCTCTTCACTTAACAGCTCTTGAGCAACTGTTGCATTTTTCCTTCCCTTTCTTTTCAATGGGCCACAGCCCATTATTAAGCAACTTTTAAAATACATACATACATAGATCTATAATATATACATTCTTCAATGACTGGCTTATACATTGATTGAAGGGGAAGAAGGGGCACGTGTCTGTGGGAGGTTTCGGTCTTATTAACTCCCAAGGAAAACAAAGTTACTAGATTTTCTTATTGTTTTCTTTCTCTAGAAGGTATGTCTCTCCCCTTCTGATACTTCAGAATTCTTCCCAGCCAATTCAGTTCCCTGGTATTCCCACATATTCCCACGTGCTCAGGAACACACTTGGCATGTAGAGGAGGTGACAGAGGAAGGTGCCCAGCAAGACAAGGTGGTGTCTATGCACACAGGATCTGAAATACTGTTTGTGGAGCAATGGATATGTCCAGATAAGGATACTGAATCCTCCTCCCAGCAGTGCAGTGGGAAGCACAGCAGCCATGCTGGGCTGCTGATTATATCTCTACACAGTCACCCAGTTTTCCATGCCCAGTGTCAATGCAGTTATAATCTCTCTGATTCCAAACAGGTTTAACAGCATGTCCAGCTTTTGAAGATTTTCAGAGATTACTGAAAAAAAAACCCAAAAAACCAAAACAAACAAAATAAAAAAAAAACCAAAACCAAAAAAAACCAACTAAGGAAACAAATGTATTTGTGAAATAATTGAGCTGAATCATTTGGGACAGACATCATCCAGTGTGTGTTACATGGCAATTATGATGAAGGCAATTCCCTTTTCATTTATTACCACATTTATAACTCACATTACTTACTTGGTGTTACACCCCACATTTTCTGTGTTCACAGATTTAAACTATTATAAGTACAGTTTTCATCACTAGACCTATTCGTCCCCCCTCAGATATATTAGCCGTGTTGCAAACAGATCCAGTCACCCAGAAAGAGTTTGCTAGTTACCTGACTAACCAAGTTCAGTGCACCTCTGAGATCCTTTGTCTTCTGGACATGTAGCCCCCTCTTCCAATATCACTATTTTTTATTCCCATTGTTTACTGTCCTAGAGCTCATTTTCTTTGCTATTGTCAAAATTGCCTAACAGAAACCTTTTCAGGCAGAGCAGCAAATGCATGCCCTTTTTCTTTTTTTTTCAGAATTTGGAGATGTTGTTTAAACCCCAGTGTATATGACTGTGCTTGGATGATGATCTCCATGTACCACTGAACATGTGCTCATTATGATCATTAATTTCTAAGTGTGATTTTCATCATGATCATGAAGTGAGGAATATACTCAACATCCCAAGTAAACAATTTAACTTCTTTAGAGATGTGCAGGACTAATGTATCCTTGGCTATAGCTTAAAGATATTAAAGGTATCCAGAATGTTTGTTTTCTGCTAAATTAAATATCTTCACTTGACAAATTCCATTTTGCTTGTTTGCTTGCTTCCTGGTAAACAGTGCAAAGTCCAGATCAAAATTAAACTTTTCAGTCTGTCAGAGCTGATATAATGGAGTTCAGTCTTCTGACTACAATGGCAAATATTTGCAACAGCATAGCTGGAAGCAGCATAACTCCTGATACAGTTGGTGTAATGGACCAGTAGCACAACCACACTGTAATATTTCACCCTAAGGCTATTTCACAGCAGGGAAAATAATACTTTGGAAAAAACCCCACATTATTTTTCCAACCAGTGTGAATAAATCTTCAACTGCAACTTTCCCAAAGGGAAGAAGTTGCTTCTTTTGAAGTACAAATTGTGCCTTGCTAAGAAGTATGTTCATTTAAGTCCAAAATATGTCCTATGGAGAGGTCAACTCTCAGATACAATCTGCATTCCATGGAGTGTTTCGCTCGAGGACATATGCTCAAGTTTCTACTCACTTGTTTTGTTTCATTTCCCTTTCCAGTAAGTTCACTGCCCTGAGACTGGAGATCAAGGGTATTACACATTTCTACAGACCCTGCTTTCAGGAAGGAGTACACTTTTTCACTCAATTTGTTTATCCATATATGTAAGTCACCTATTTCCTCCCTGTGCATCAGTTTGTTGAATTTCACTTGTGTGATTTTCACTTCACAAAGTTTTTTAGTTGCAATTTTAGAGTTCTAATAATCAAATGGGTCTATGCACCAGGATCCAATTTACAAAGAGCAATGACCTCTCTGTTTTCTGCTTATCAGTAATTCATCTCCTGGTGCAACATTGTCCAGTGCTTCTATGAAAAACATCCTTTGCTTTAGAAATCAAAAAGGACAAGGACCTTACTATGCTAATACAAGTGTTGTGGCTTGGAAATTATTCCAAAGTTGTATAATCAATTACATTTTTGCTTTTTTCTTCATATTGTAATGTCTGCATTGCCCTGGGCTGGTTGTCACAGACGGCATCATGAGCTAGGTTTGCTTACTTCCCAGAGTATGTTTACTCTGTGCAAAATAGCTGTTCACAGGGATTTGTAAGGGAACAAGCAATGTGCTGTGTAGAGTTCCATTATCACATCTGAAGAGTAGCACAGCCACATCAGCATAATAAACCTGAAGTCTAGAGGCCTGCACCTCTCAGCATTTCACTGCCTCAGTTGTCTCGCTCACAAAGTGACCTGTTGCAATCTCTAGGGTTAATTCTCCAAGTGGGAAAATTTACTTTTCAGCCCTACTTTCTCACAGCTCTTTTCTTAGTTTGATTTTCCCTATAATCCCACAGCAAAAACAGTCCTTTTCATGTTTCAGTCCAACATGGAGAGTCGTACTATCTTTGTGAGACACGGCTTCTTAATTGCCCTCACCAGCTGGTAATCTCTGAGGTGCCACTGCATGACTAGTAGAAGTAGTTCCAGAAAGTATGATGCTGCAGTCCAGGTTAATCTCGCATATTTCCCTCCTGCCCCCATGGCAAGTGCTAATGGATCAAACAGCTTCAAGTACACTGCATGAGCAACCTTTGGTAACTAAATTCTTACACCTGTTTCTAAAGTAATTAGATATTTAATACTTAATGGTATTCAGATAACTTGACATTTAATCAAACTCATCAGAATTCGATCTGGTCTCTCACAAAAAAAGGGAACTCTTCTCAAGACTGTCATCCTCTTCTTTGTTTCCTGTTTTTTGTGCCGTCAGAGTAATGTTGTAAAGAACATATTGTCTGCATGTTCTTTAAAAAACAGCTATTGATCTATTGATGTTTCTTTGATATGAAAAGCCTTGAGATTTATTGCTAGTGTCTAGTGTCTGGGTGCTGGTGCTTTTTTTTCAAGTGCATGTTTCTAAAGTAATTGAAGATTTTGGAATAGCAGCCAGTCTGACTATCTGTGCAGGGCACAAAACTCTTTAGTTTTGTTTATTTGGAGAAAACCATTCAGAAGGGAAGTCAAAGCTGCAGTGAGGAAGTAAGAAAAAGGAATCAAGATATTCCTGGGATGGTTGTCTGTGTATGGTTTCTTAATTTAATATTGGGACTTTTCTTTTGGTGGTCGACTGTCAATCTCATTTTGAATATAGGGGATTTGCTCTGTAGTGTTTTTGCCTCCACATTTAATTAGAATATGAAGAGCTGGTGATAGCGACTGACACTAGAAAATCTACAACTTTGGTGTCTGCTATCAAGGTGTTACAGGACAATGAGATTGTTGAAATTAAGAGGAAAAAAATATTATGCAATATTTTTCAGCAGACAGAAACTTATAAGCTGTAAAATTTCACCAAAGGCAAATCAAAGAAAATTTGCAAGAGCAAGCCATTAAAATTGCCAAAGATATGAAGTGTGGGACAGTGTTTTACAGACTTCTTGGAAGAGAAAAATCAAAGGATTTTTTTTTGTTGGGTTATTTTGGTAGCAAGACAGCCATATTTAACTGAAGGACATGCTGAGGAGAAAGGCAGCTAATTTCATGGGAGAAATAAATCCCTGGGCTTTGAGAGAAACAATAAGTAAACCAATGCCAGTTTTTCAATGTGATGGTTCTTTAGCTTTCTTGAGGCAAATTGCTGCCTCGATCTTCTCCCGACCTTTCCCTCTTCCCCTTGTGTAATGCTGATTTTAAAGGAGATGCTCAAGCTGAGTGCAAAAGGTGTCAGTGCAGCCAAAGGGAACTTGGTAGTGAATCTTTTACGGAGGTAGTAACTGGAATGGCGATAGTGCTTGGAGGGCTTCTGGTAGTGGGTGGGACATTTAAAGGGGCGTGAGAAGAGTGGACTGGAAAGACTCGATTTCAGTGGATGGCTGTGTGTGAGGGAGTGAGATTTGGTCTCTTACTCAGTAGGAGAGGTATATAATAGAAGAAGGCCTAGTCTATCTAGCATTTCTTCTTTATTCTTCCTGCCTCCTTTCCTGGCATCCTTACTTCTGGCTAGGAGAGCAAGAACAGCCAAAAGAGGATAGAGTACTCAGGGACTCCTGCGGGAATTGGTTGATGTAGTTGTCAAGCCGCTCTCCATATTAGAAAAGTCAAGGCAGTTAGATGAAGTCCCAGGTGACTGGAAAAAAGGAAATATTGTACCCATCTTCAAAAAGAATGGAAAGGTGGACCCTGGTACCACCGCCTGTCAGCATCACCTCTGTGCCTGGGGAAGCTCTGCTAAGGCACATCAAGGACAGGGAGGTGATTTCTGACAGCCAGTACAGCTTTACCAAGGGCAATTCCTGCCTGATCAGCCTATGGCCTTCTGTGATGGAGTAACTACATCAGAGGACAGGGAAGGGCTACAGATGTCACTCATCTGAACTTCTGCAGAGCCTTTGGCACAGTCTGCCATAACATCCTTCTCTCTAAGTTGGAGAGACACAGATTTGATAAGTGGGCTGTTAGATGGATAAGAAATTGGCTGGGCACTCTGATTCAGAGGTTCATGGTCAACAGCTCAGTGTGTCCATGGACATCAGTGGCAAGTGGTGTTCCTCAGGGGTCCATACTGGGACAAGAGTAATCTAATATCTTCCTTACTGACATGGATAGAGGGCTTGAGTGTACCCTCAGCAGATTTACAGGGGGCACCAAACAGAGCTGTGCAGTTGACACCCTTGAAGAACAGGATGCCATCCAGAGGGACCTGGACAAGCTTGAGCAGTGGGCCCATGGGAATCTCATATGAGCAAGACCAAGTTCAAGGTGCTGCACCTGGGTCAGGGCAACCCCCAGTATCAACACAGGCTGGGGGATGAACAGGTCAGAGCAGTTCTGCTGAGAAGGACTTGGGGGTCTGGTGGATGAGAGGTGGGACATGACCCAGTAATGTGCACTCACAGCCTGCAAAGCCAAATGTGGCCTGGGCTGCATCCAAAGCAGCATGGGTGGCACAGCCAGGGAGGGGATTCTGCTCCTCTATTCTGCCCTCCTGAGACCCCACCTGCAGTGCTGCATCCAGCTCTGGGGTTCTCAGCACAAGAAAGACATAGACCTGTTGGAACAAGTCCAGAGGAAGGGCACCAAGACGGTCAGAGGGATGGAGATCCTCTCATATGAGGTTCTATCACTGAGAGAATTGCGATTGTTCAGCCTAGAAAAGAGAAGGCTCTGGAGTGACCTAATTGGAGGCTTGCAGTACCTGAAAGATCCTTCAGGAAAGATGGAGAGGGACTTTTTGCAAGAGCCTGTAGTGACAGGACAAGGGGCAATGGATTCAAACTAAAGGAGAGAAGGTTTAGATTAGATATTAGGAAGAAATTCTTTACTGTAAGGGTGGTGAGTCGCTGAAACAGGTTGCTCAGAGAAGCCATGGATGCCCCATACCTGAAAGCATTCAAGACTAGGTTGGATGAGACTCTGAGCAATCTGGTATGGTGAAAGGTCCTCCTGTCCAAGGCCAGAGGGTTAGAACTAGATGAACTTTGAGATTTCTTCCAACCCAAATGATTCTATGACTCTATGATTTTATGCTTCTATTCTGTATGGGTCTGTTGAATCCTCTGCAGAAGAAGAGATGGCAGGAGAAGTTTGGTGCGATCCCTCCTCCAGGTAAAGAAAGGTGGGGAGCTGAGCAGGAGGGAAAAGAGCTGCCAAGCCACAACTGCTTCTGCCCTGTTCCTGAAATAGAGTGTTTTGTTTTCTGACAAATGACTTCTGGGTTTGCAAATAGTGACCTAATTCAGGAATAGCTTGTAATGATGTTACAAGAGAGTTGCACGTATTTACATGCAGCCATGTATTTTCAGTAATAGGTAAGGTATCACTAAGTGTATCCAGGAAATGTTGAAGAGTAAAGTGTGTTTATTTGTTTGTGTATAGTACAGATCCTTGAAGAGTGAATATGGGCAAAATGTGACTTTTAATCCTGCTTCCTGAGGAGAAGGAGAAGATTGGAAGTTAAGCAAATGATTGACTAGAATTCTGGGGACAACATATTCTCTCTTTCTTTGAGTGGTCAAAGAGAGAATTGAGAGATTGAGAAAGATCTTGAGGGGAAAAAAAGACATTGAAGGAAGAGAACACTTCAGCCTTTGGGGGGTTGGGGGTGGTGTTTAACAATTATTTGGGTTTATATTTCCCTATAATTTCTTTTTTGGGGAGCTTAAAATAAGCAAATCCTTTCTATTGAACTCAAACACTGTAGGCCTGTGAGAATCTTGCCCAAACAAATGCTGTCAGGGTGAGGCTCTATGTGGAGGAATGTTTCAGATAGTTGTGGGAAGAGAAATCGTGGATGTGCCAGCCAACTCCAAGCTATCCCAAACTTTGATAGTTTGGTGAATTATTCAGCCTGTTTATTGTGTAGTGTAATAGATTTACTGGCAGGAAATCCTGGGACTAAATGAATTGTGAAAATCCCATAACTAAATGAAGATGCCTTGCAGTGCTCTACTATCTCTGTAGGTCATCTCTAGCAGTGCTCTACTTAATAAGCAATAATTTTTGAGAAATTCTTCAAGACCCAAACTGGTTATAAAAGATCATATTTTCATTATTGTAAGGAAACAGATGCCCTAGATTAGATTGATCACGCCTTACAGTTTACATAGGCTGCACACTCTCCCCTATTATGTTTTCCAGAGAAAGTATTGCTAGGTTCAGAAAACAACTTAATACAAATTTGTTTTTCAGTCCCTGATGCCTCCCTTTTTAATTATGGTTATGAGGAAGTGCTTTAGTTTCAATGAGACAACAAATTAAGAAATTCCTCCATCTCTTTGAAGGTATATACACACCTGGTATCTGTGGTTTAGCATGGGCTAACAAGAGTCTCTGAGGCCTTGTTTATGCAGTAGAACTCCCTGCTCGTGCCATCAGTGGTTACTATATATAGCAGAAAGAAGAACCTTGTATAAACAACCCTCCTTGAACTTCTTTGCTCAAAGCAGATGCATTTACCTCAAATTTTGCCATCTGGGCTTAAGTACCTATGAACAGTTCAGTACTAGCAGTCTAAGAGCTGAGGGAACCTTTAGAAAAGTTTCCAGTGTAGGGGAGGAAATTCCCTCTTCAATATCTGTACCATATTGTCAACACATGCAACATTACTCAGAAATATCCCAATCTTCAAAACTCAATAAAAAGGCTAAACTATTTGTAAATCAATATTCTGCTTATAATTGCAATATAAATCCTTGTTTATGGTTGTTGAAGATTTTTCATCAAATATAGATATTATACAGCTGAGTCGAGACCTGTCACCCTTTCCTTTACCTTCCTTTCTGTCTTGGCTTGACACTGGAAACATATGAAAGAAAAATTTGGATTTTCTTTAATATTAGTGTCCGAAAAATTCACATTATTCATAGGAATTGTAACTGGATTGATTTTTTTCTGCATTCTTTCCAATCATAGGCAAGGCTTTTCCATGTTCAGCAGCAGGCTTTCTCCTGCAAGTATCCTGAGGTGTGGCCTAGGTGTGTTCAAATCTATCTTAGTCATTCTTCCATCACCTTGTCATTAGCATGGCGTCTGTATTTAATTGGGCTTCCTTCCTTCATCAGAAATCAGTTTTTATATACCACGAAAACTGCAGCCCATTATTAAAAGCCAGCTCTAAGAGAGATTCTTGGCTCTTATTTGTACAAGAAGCAGTGAAAATACCATCTCAAGTACTCCTTCAGAAGAGTAGTGTGTGTGACGAGCACACTGTGTGTGAGTCTGCTATCCTGCCTCAAAGCTCCCTATTTCTCCAGTTTTACCTCATAAGCAACTGGGTTAGGAGGGGTTTTTTGCAATCTGTTGAGTCGCTTGATAGGTCATAATCATTGACTTTCACTGGTTGTATCTTTGCCTCACAGAAAATATTGCAGTTATTGCTGTGGTTAGAATTTCAATTGTCCTTAGAAATAACATTGAGATCAGCACTCTATTTGTGTGTAGTAGTTTCTCTCCCTAGAAGTGGTTGCATTTTGAAGGGAAAATGAGAGAAATTATCCTAGTTTTAGAAAGTGAGATGCTGTGCATGGGGATCGGAGGCTCCTGGTGGACACAAAATTGACCAGGAGCCAGCAGTAAGTCCTTGCAGGAAATGCAGATGACACCACCAAGCTGAGTAGTACGGTTGCCACACCTGAAGGATAGATGCCATCCAAAGGGACCTGGACAAGCTCGAGCAGTGGGCCCATGGGAACCTCACAAGGTTTGACAAGACCAAATCCAAGGTGCTGTACCTGGGTTGGGGCAACTCCTGGCATCAACATAGGCTGGGTGATGAACAAATTGAGACCAGCCCTGGACATTGGGGTGCTGGTGGATGAGAAGCTGAACATGACAAACCACGTGCATTCACAGCCCAGAAAGCCAAACATGTCCTGGGCTGCATCCAAAGCAGTGAGGGCAGCAGGGCCAGGGAGGGGATTCTGCCTCTCTGCTCTGCTCTGGTGAGACTCCACCTACAGTGCTGCATCCAGCTTGGAATCCCCAACATAAGAAGGATGTGGATCTGTCCAGAGGAGAACCTGTCCAGAACGATGATCAGAGGACTGCAGCATCTGTCCTATGAAGACAGTCTGGAAGACTGGGTTCTTCAGCCCGGAGAAGAGAAGACTCCATAGTGATCTTATTGTGGCCTTATAATACCTAAGAGAGTCCTGCAGGAGAGCTGCAGAGAGGCTTTTACAGAGTAAAAATGATAGGACAAGGCTTTAAACAGAAAGAGGTTAGATTTAGATTAACTATAAGGGAGAAATTCTTCACTATGAGAGTGGTCAGATGTTGAAATGTTGCCCACAGAAGCTGTGGGTGCCCCATCCCTGGAAGTGTTCAAGGTGAGGTTGGATGGAGCTTGGAGCAATCTGGTCTAGTGGAAAGTGTCCTTGCCTATGGCAGGGGGCTTGGAATTAGATGACCTTTGAGGTCCCTTGGAACCTGGAAATGATGGAATGGTTCCAGTATTCTATGGTTCTGTAATTCCATGTACTTAAATTACATTAAGAAGAGCATCGCCAGCAGGTCATGGCAAGTGAACCTTTCCCTCTACTCATCCCTACTATACACATCTGGAATGCTGCAATCATTGCTGGGCTCCACAGTGCAAGGAGGACATGGACATACTGGAATGCTCCATTAAAGTGCCATAATGTTTATTGTAGAATTCCAGCATCTGACACATGAGGAGAGGCTGAGAGAGAGAGAAATGTCTAGCCAGAGAAAAAAAAGACCTGTGGAGGTCTCAACAATGTGTATAAAAACTCAATTTCTGATGAGACAAGTAAAGAAAGAGATAGCCTCTTCTCAGTGAAAAGGAGTCAAAACCCAGCTGGACATCATCCTGAGCATGTATATGACCTGGTTAGAGAAAGGGGTTGAACTGTGTGGTCCCCAGAGTTTCCTTCTTCAATGCTTCCGTCATTCCGCACCCAGAGTAAAGCTGAGCACAGGATACCAGGCTGTTTGATCTGACCCAGCTGAACTTGGCACATGATCAGAGGGGATTGCTCCCCACATCCCAGATCATAAGATAGTGAGCTGATCTAAAGACTTGCTCTATTTAACACCATGTTCCTAGGCTTCCACCCCCTGTCCCCAGGCCATGCTTGTAACTGGGATCACCTGTGTTCAATGGCATCCCAGCTACATTCCTCTTCCCTGGGCACAGGGCCATACAAATGGCCCAGGAGTCAATATCACACCTCTTGCTGCCAGTGGATTCCCCGTCTGGGAGTGGATAGCCAGGTACATAGATGACAGCATTTGCTAATGTGGCAAAACAGTGTTTTAAGCCCTGCAACTATTAGAATCATCACTGGCTTCACCTGGAGACAATCAATCCCAGCCATAGATATGTAGGACACAAAGCAGGCTAGATCACAAAAATTCGTATTGTCCTAGCGTATCAAGCCTTGTCCTCCTTCCTTAGTGGCAGCAATGCTATAGTCACTGGAAATTGTATTCAAAATATTTGTCTGTAGTTACTACTTCTGGTGACTCTCTTGTTCATAAAATAGTAGATTCAGGCAACTGAGATGTGTATGAATATTTGACATTAAGAAACAGTAAGTTCAGTTTGAAGAAAATACTTTTGAATCTAACCAGAGTGATCAGATAGTCATGAATAATAAGAAGTCACGAGTGAAACATATTCAGTAAAGTTAAGTGTCCAGTAAAACTAGTTTCGACATCATACTAATCTCTAAAATTATAATGTGTGAGTCACAGCCCTTAGATGATCTTAACCTTTACTAGAGGATACCGTGCTTTGTGTTCAGAAGCATAAACAACTGAGCAAGGACCCGTGCAGACCTGGTGAATACAACAGGGCCCTTTTGAATTCACTGTAAGTAATGTTTTGGGGTTTTTTAATGTGGAAAAGTTGTCAAAAATTATGTTCAGGACAAAAAATTTTAGATTAATTGAGAAATTATCATGTTCATATTGAAGTTTTGGTTTAAAGCTTCTTGTATTGTCTAATTATGATTTTAGTTTTTTTAAATAGAAAAGTCCATATTCATACGGCATAACTCTCCTTAGGAAAACTGCATTCCTAAGTATTTAAATGAAGTAAATTGACGATAATAACAAATGTAGGGCATGAATTGAAATGGAAGTGGGGACTTAAAGTTTGCTCTCTAAAGCATCTAGAGAGTTTGAAACAAAAAAGAAACTGTGACTAAAAGAATCAGAGTGATGGTGGGGCAAGTCACAAACATATCAAAGAGCTTAGATGTAAACATGTTCTAGATGAGAAAGTGCACTGTCTGGTTTGTCATGGGGTTCAGGCCTTTCCTAGCAATAGTAGTATTTCTATGACCATGATATTCACATTGTGAATTAAGGAATATTTAGAGCATTTATTATTATAGCAGAGATCAGCATTCTGAGTTCACTGGGTTTTGGAGAAGCCAGATACTGGAAAGCGGAGAACACAAATGTGGGCTCATGGTGGGAGCTGACAAGGATTCAGAGATTTTACAAGGCACAGTCTGCATTTCTCAGTGCAAGTCAGAAACCTTAGATATTTTTCCCCTAGAGAGAATTTTGTTTTATAAAAGATTCTGTAGGTAAAGTGATCACATACCACAGGAGGATCTTTAGGATTTCCAGATATTCTACATCTTTACATCCTTCTCTCTATTGACAAAAGTTCTTGAACTAATTTTGATACAGTATTAATTTCTAGATGTAGAAGTACTGCCACAGATGTAGAATGAATGGTTCCATGCTGCTCTGGAAAAGGTTTACCTTTTCTATCTGTATTTTTTAGTATCTTTGTTCCTCCAAAATTCACTCATTCATCTTCAGTTCCAAATCCCCCTTTTCTATCTTTCTGATGATAAATACCATGACTGTTCTAGAATTTCCTCTACTTTTTTTTTTTTTCCAAATTTTATTTTTAAGTTATTTGATTTGTTCACTGGGCTGGACATGCCTTTGCTCTCAGCAGGCACACTTATTTCCTCTTGTTGCTCTATGTACCTACTCATTTTCCTTTTCTTAATAAGCAGCACTATATTTCCAGGGTCTTGATAACATCTTAATTGCTATTTCTTTCTTTTGTCATTTTTGTGGAAGTTGTTTTTTTCTTTTAGCTGTGCTCAATTGTTCAAGTTTTATAAAATCACCATAAATGTTCATCAATTCTTCATTAGCAAGAGCATTTACTTTCTCTTTGGTGCCTTAATATGCGTTTACATGCAGCCCATGCAAAAATGTATATTTTAACTTTCACAAAAGAGGAATATTGTGCCTTTCTTCTGCTTTGATTTTTCATCAGCTAAATTTCCAAATTTAATGGATCAGCCTTGACAGGCTCCCTTATTTTCTGCTCTATAGACCTGTACTTTTGACTCTTTGTCACTTAAAGCCATATTGAAAACAGAATATTGGGAAAAAAACAGTTTAAAATGAATTGTAGCCTAACTTTAATGAGGGCGTCTTTGGAATTACCTCATCCCTCTTTGACTTTAATTTTTATTATTTCATAATGCCTTCAGTAGGTTGAGTAATTTTCCAGAGTCTGCTTCCTTGAAATAGAAAGCTCGTTTCCCTCAATTCAAGTGTCTCAGAGTCACTGGTGCTAAGCTAAGTCTGTATAGTGAAGGTATTGATGTATGGCTAAACACAAGGTGAAAAGATTTGTAAGCCAAATGTTATTTTTCTTCTATTACAGAGTCATAGAAATATGAAGATGTTGCTTTTCCTGTGTCTTTTACTTGTTGGAATTCATTCCAACAGTTATTGCTATGAGCCTTATCCACAAGAGTTAAGAAACCAGAATCAAAGAAGACAAGAAAATCAAAACATGCCGTGGCAGAGTGTAAGGAACAGTGTTTGTCAATTTGCATGTTGTTTCTACAAAGAGATTTCTTCTCTTAAAAACAATGGGAATGTTTTCTTCTCTCCTTTGAGCATCTCTACTGCCTTTGCAATGCTGACCCTGGGTGCCAGATCAGACACCCTGACACAGATTCTTAGGGTCCTTAGCTTTAACCCACGTGTGATTTCTGAAAATGACATACATGAAGGTTATCGTCAACTCATGCAAATGGTAAACAGAAGGAATAGGGGGTTACAGTTGAATATGGGAAATGTTCTGTTTGTGCTTGATCGACTGAAGCCACAAGAAAGATTTTTGAGAAATCTCAGAAACTTCTATGAAGGAGAAGCTTATCCTATGAACTTCAAGAAGGCTGATCAAGCCCAGCAAAAGATCAATGCATATGTAGCAAGAAGAACCAATGGGAAAATCAATGACCTCATAAATAACCTTGATCCACTTACTGAAATTCTCCTCATTAGCTATATTTATTTTAACGGTAAGATATACATATCATGTTTTTCTATTCTATAAATTATTTCCTCAGGTCAGTGTTGGACTTCACCTTTTTTTGCAATATGGTTTTGCAGATGGACTCATATCTTGTTTTCCTTTTGGTCCTCACTTTTATTTAATTAGAAACAAAGCTATTGGAAATTATGTTCTACTTGACACTGATAACTCCTAACAAAATGTATGGCAAATTTTCTCATACCGTTCAATATATAAACTTCTTTCCTTCTGAAGATTAAGTGAAATATATGTTGAGGGAGGCATATCTAGGCAGTAAAGCATCTAATTCTATACAATCTAATGGGATTCAAGCACTTGCTGAAATGCTTGGCTGAAATTCTGTTCTGTGAATTTCAACCCAGCTGCATTTTTGTTCAGCAAGTTCAAAGTTAAAAGCAAAGGATGCTATTAAAGTAAAACTTAGCATCTTATCAAACAGAAAATGATTCGTCAACAGCTTTGCTGTTACTGTGTATGTTTATGTATTTGAAACTAAACATGCAACAATAGCTTTAATTTTGCAGTCATGTTCACCTTAATTTTTTACTAACTGTGCCTTTGACAATAGCATGTCTGTAGTCCTGGTGTGTCTAGAGGCATAGGTTTCAACCTTTTTTTTTGATTTGCAGATTCTAATATTTTCCAGTGAAGAGATGGACCCACCAGTATCCAATACAAGCCTATTGACAATAAGCTTGTTTTTCTTAATTAACTTGTGCAGTCTGCTTAGATACAGTCTACAGATCTTCCCAGAGCTTTTCAGACTTCTGATCTAATGAAAAGAAGAGGATCAAGGCTGTAAGGCTCAATCAGTGGTCTAATAACAGATATTGCATCTTCTTTCAAACTTTCTCTCTCTTTCTGATTATATGCTGAAAACAAAGTATTTGTACTCAGAAAAATAATATTCTGTAATCTATCTGATAAAAGTATCATCAAGCTTTTTAATTGACATAGAGATAACGTATTAGATTTTTTTTTAAAGAAAAGCTGTCCTTTTAAAACTGTTAACCTGGATGCTTGCACTTTCCAGTATGATACTTCCCCTGAAAAGAGTTAAGAATTATATTTTTTGTTTTTCTTGCCATTTCTGCTCCTTATATTAATATCTGAAGACTTGGCCACAATTAATGGAGCTAATTGAAATACAGATGATTGATGTTTCTTTGTTCTCTTGAAAACATATTTGTTTATCTCAAATAATGTTTTTATTTATGCTTTTATTAAGCATCAGGTGAATCTTTCAAAACAGGAACAAACCTGTTGGTTTTTCTTTTACTGAAAGAGATTTGAAGAATGAGCAATACATTTAGTAGCACAATGGGGACAAAAGCCTGAGAAACCTTGTATTGAAGATAACTTTGTATTACAGTTAACTTTTACATGTTCCAACAATAAGGGTTGCTTGTTTTTTTTTTTTTTTAAATTAGATGTTCATGTTACTACTGCAAAGATTTCCTAACTCCTCCAAAGATGGTGGAGTTTCAGTTTTCCAATTTTAAAGCAAATGGATTAAAGAATAACATTAATAGCAATAACATAATAACAATTTTAATCTTGAAATCAAGAGTAGGTTAATGATCTAGAGCTGGGATTAATCTGAAGAGGATTTCTTAACCTCAGTTAGCTGAATAACCAGTTTATGCTTTTAGGTGTTTGTTCACTATTTGTGCATTACAACTTCCTTGCACAGTACTGGTGACTTTTTAAATGGTGTAGCACAGTACAGAAGTCCTCCTCCAAGGACAAAAGTCTGGCAATATTTTCCTGACCCTGAGCTACTGGACATGGTATTCCACTATATTACACCAGTCCTTTATCATGCCTTAGTCAATCTGGTAACCACAAAGAATACCTTGAATTTCATTTTACCACTTGAGCACTGTGAAGCACTTGAGGAAGGTGCCTAGAAGGTAGCCCTCTAAGAGAGAGGTGAGCACAGGAATGAGTCCCTTTGAAATAGGAAGAAAGTATTAGTGAATATCATCTCTGTCTAGTCTGTGTGTTATCTGATAGTCCTGGTTTGGGACCTTAATGATCATCTGCTTCCAACCCCCCTGCCGTGGGCAGGAACACCTTCCACTGCACCAGAGTGCTTGAAGAGCTGTCCAACCCGGCCTTGATCACTGCCAGAGATGGGGCATCTACAATGCCTCTGTTCCAGCCTCACCACCTTCATAGTGAAAGATTTCTTCCTTATATCTAATCTAAATTGAAATCTGCCCTCTTTTAGTTTAAAGTCATTCCCCCTTTTCCATTCACTATCTGCCTGTGTAAAAAGTCTTTCCCCCTCTATAGGCCCCCTTTAGGTACTGGAAGGGGCTCTAGGATCTCCCCAGAGACTTCTCTTCCCCAGGCTGAACAACCCTAACTCTCTCAGCCTGTCTTCATACGAGAGGTACTCCAGGCCTCTGATCATCTTCATGGCCCTCATCTGGAGTTACTCTAACAGGTCCACATCCTTCTTATATTGGAGACCCCAGAGCTGAACGCAGCACTCCAGGTGGGATCTCACCAGAGTGAAGCAGAGATGGAGAATCCTCTCCTTTGACCTGCTGGCCACACTTCTTTTGATGAAGTTCAGGATGTGTTTGGCTTTCTGGGCTGCAAGCACAGGTTGGCAGGCCATGTTGAGATTCCCATCAAACAGCAGCCGCAATTCCTTCTCCTCAGGTCTGCTTTCAACCCAATCCATTATTTGCCCAGCTTGTATTTGTACTTGGATTGCCCCAACCCATCTGCAGAACCTTGCACTTGACCTTGTTGAACTTCATGATGTTCCAGTGGGGCCACCTCTCAAGCCTGTGTCACTCTCCCTGGATGGCATCCCTTCCCTTTGCAGGGCATCCCTTCCTTACAGCATGTCGACTGAATGATGCAATCTTGGTGTCACTGGCAAACTTGCTGAGGGTGCCCTCAAGTCCACTGTTCATGTCACCAACAAAGATATTGAACAGCACCGGTCGTAATACCAACCTCCAAGGAGCACTGGTCATGTCTCCAGTTTAGTCAAGGATATCATGTGGGACAGCGTGAAATGCTTAGCGCAGTTCCAGGCAGATGACATCAATTACACTTCCTTTAGCACAACTTGCCCGTAGTGAAGTCATGTTGTCTGTCACCAATCATTTCTTAATTTTCCATGTGTCTTAACATAGTTTCCAGGAGGATTTGCTCTAACATTCTCCCACTCAAAGGTGAGACACACCTTCTTTTTCTTCGCTTTTTGAAAATGAGAGTTATTTTTTCTCTTTTTTAGTCAGTGGGAATTTCACAAGACTGCTATAACTTCTCAAACATAATGGATAGCGGTTTAGCCATTTCATCCATTCCCCTCAGGATCTGCAGATGCATTTCATCAGGTCCCATGGATATGTTCATCTTCAGGTTCTATATATGGTCTTCAGCCTGATCTTCTTCTACAGTGGAGAGTATTTCATTCTCCTGCACTTACCAGTAAAGACTGATCTTCCTGATGTCCAACCTGAACCTTCCCTGACACAGCTTGAGGCCATTTCTTCTTGTTCCTGTCACTGGTTGTTTGGGAGAATAGACCGATCCCCACCTTGCTACAGTCTTCTTTCAGGTGGTTGTAGAGAGCAGTGAGGTTCCCCTCAAGCCTCCTTTTCTCCAGGCTAAAAAACACCAGCTCCGTCAGCTGCTCCTCATATGACTGACACTCCTGATCTTCCCCCAGCTACGTTGCCCTTCTCTGTACTCACTCCAGCCCCTCAATGTCTTTCTTGTCCTGAAGGGCCCAGAACTGAACACACGATTCAAGGTGTGGCCTCACCAGTGCCCAGTACAGGGGGACAATCCCTGCCCTTGTCCTGCTGGCCACACTATTGCTGATACAGAAGGCCAGGATGCCATTGGCCTTCTTGGCCACCTGGGCACAGCTGGCTCATGATCAGTTGCTGTTGACCGGCACCCCCAGGTCCCTTTCCACCAGGAAGGTTTCCAGCTATTTTGCCCCCAGCCTATAGTGCTGCATGGGATTGTTGTGACAAACCAGCTTTCTTGGGGCCCTCTTCCCTCCATGGCTTTACCCTAAGCAGATGTTTGAAGAGCCCAAAGTTTGCTCTCCTGAAGCCCAGAGTAGCGGTCCTAACATCCTACTCACATTTCAATCAAAGTTCTTTTTGAAATCAGTCGATGTTTTCCCTGAGTTGAGCGCTAGATAAGTGTTGTTTAAGTTTTTCAGGACCAGCGTCATTCTGCTTTTTTCCCCCATAAGCATAATAATGTAAAATCCTGCCTGTTATATATCTGATGATAGAAGTCACTATTAATGAAGTATATAAAAGAATATGAAGTATATAAAAGTACCAACTTTTCCCTGTCCAGAGTATTGCTGTTGTCAATCTATGCTTTCAGAGACCAAGACATGCACTAAAAAAGTTTCATTTCACTTTTTCAAAAGCTGTTTAGTAGTGCAGGCTATGTCAGATGGTGGATATAGCAGTCAATAATTATTTCATTTGTAACAAGCTGCCTCGTAATCAATGTTCAAATAGAAACCAGAAGTCAGAAGGGATTGTAACTTGTTTTATGGTTTTCTTAATGCCACTTATTTTAGTTAGTATCGCAGCTCTACTTTTGCCCACGTTTGATAAAATATTAGTTTTGTTCTAGAAGGCATAATTTACTACACAGCAACAAGGCTTCTTAAAAACAAAAATAAAAACAACAAAGAAACCTTTCCAAAACTCCACAATTTTTCCCTTTAAAAAAAAATTTGCTCAGCCTCTGAACTGGATGATGTAGATACCTGCAATTTGGTTTAGAAAAGCCTCTCCACTGATGATAAGAGTCTTTCAGAGTTTCAATGTAGACTGTTTCACCATGACTAAGTGAGGAGCCTTCAAAAATTTAGTATGGTGAAGATGAGAATGGAAAAGGTTTCTGACGCTGTTGTTTTGGTTTTTAACTCAGCAGTCTGGTAAAATTAAGTTCTTTATGACTCTATATATCATCAACTAATGTGAGATATCAACACATCTCTGTGAGTAACCCGAGTCCCTTAATTTCTCTGGAGAATTCATCCCTCATGTCACCCTTTAAAAGCCTATTTTGTTCTGGGAATAAGAAAAGGAGAGAATTGTCTTCCGAGCTTAGATAAAGGCTGCATTATATGAGGGCTTTACAGGCTCCTTAAGACTGCTATCGTGCAGGAAAAGTGCAAGGTAGAACACTTGACAACTCATCTAAATGAGGGATGTTGCAGCCTGCTCTAAGATCTGAGGGAGTGTTTTTACATCACATTCTACCTACTGTGTGTTGATATTGAATTATTCGGAGTATTTAGTAAGATCAAGTGATCATTGCAAGTTGGTTTGTCTTTGAAGCTGATCCAACTGTACCAGTTTCTGTCGTCTAAGACTGTGTCTTATGGTAATGTGTCCTATGGTTTCATGTCCTCAAAATATACTGTAACTCTGTCTCTTGTATTTCAAGCTGAATGGGAAAAACCTTTTGATCCAAAATACACTAAAATGAGCAAATTTTTTGTGGATGGCATCAAGGCTGTTGAAGTCCCGATGATGTTTGGAAATGGCCTGTTCAAGCAAGGCTATGATGAGCAGCTGTCTTCAACTGTGGTGCAAATGGATTACAAAGGAGGCGCTTCAGCATTTTTTGTTCTGCCTGATAGAGGACAAATGAGGAAGCTGGAGAGAAGATTGTCTTGTGAACGTATGTCAAGGTGGAGGACATTAGTCACAAAAAGGTAAAATTCCGCAGCTCTTGGTTCAGATGGTAGGCAACGAAACAAATGTGTTGGGGTATGATCCAGAATCAGTATTCCATTTTTAGTTCTACTGTAATCGACAGAAGAAATCCCCTGACCAAAGTTGAATCTGGCTCTTTAGTGTCTATGTGTTTTCACATTCAGCATTGCACGCACTGAAAACGGTCACAGATTAAGACTTCTGCTATTTCTACATTTTGTTTCCCATCTTCAACTCTCAATATGCCCAAGTTTTTGGACTTAGATCTATGCTTACTTTTTTGGCGAGAGGTCTTCTGTCTTCTCCTATTTACAAGAAAATTCCTACCACTTCAGGCTTTTTGCTAGTCTCTTCCTTCTTTTCTGCCTGTTAAAATTAACAGTAATTGTACAGTTGATGCTGAAATAACAACTTCCACTCAGCAATTGTGAGGATAAAGCTCAATGCTAAGCGTATACAGCAGCTGGCATATTGCAGAGCCACTTATCCAGGCTCTCTGAGGATTTAGGAAGGCAAAATTGGAGTAACCTACCCTCAATTTAGAGTAGACTTTGAGACTACAGGTAGAAAGTTTATATGCTTTCAAAAATTTTAGAGTCCTTATATTTAGTGTCATGTATGGCAACAGCCTTTCACAAAATACATGTACAAGCATAGGTACAGCATGTTTACAGTACTAAGCCCTTGTATTCATTCATTAATTTGATGTGTCACACTAGTGACCTTCACACATAGGCATTTGAAAATCCTATTTTAGATAGTCCCTTCTCAAGAAAAGAATTACATCCAAATGCAGAAACCCAACACCAGTTTCATGCTCTTAACTCTGATTCACTGTTAAATCTTATCAAAAGAATCTAACTTCTTTTCATATGGGGGAAAAAAAACAGCATTAAAAAAATCCAGGAAAAGCTATGCAATTCTCTGTGCACCTCTGCAGTTTTGAAACTTCTGGGAGTAGCTATGTGGTTTGTGACTACAGGACAAATAAGATGGTGAATCAAGACACTCATGTATAATTTTTGCCAAAGAAAAAATTATCTTTACAATTATCAAGAAGGATGCTAAGTACAACTGGGGGACTTTCATTTCTTCTCTCCATCTTATAATATGAAAAAGAATCACTGTCAAAAACAGGCTTGTTTCATGCTGCTCCCCATTTTTCATCATAACCATCCTCTCCTACAAACTAATAACACAAACTCTTCCTTTTCACTCTATTTTTTAAAGCAATTGATAGCATCTGGTATTATTTGGAGTCTCTGGGAGGTCTTAAAAAATGAAAGTATTAAATGAAATCATTTAAAGGCTGTGGGCTACCTATGTTTGTCCATTCTTCCCTGTCTACAAACTGATGTTGATATTAGTGGCAGAAGTGTTGGGAGGGACGTTTTTCATTACTGTCAACTGACAAACAGGATAGTGCTGAAGTGTCACCAGTACAGACCGCTAAAATCTTTTAAATAGCTGAACTGTAGAGAAAACATCACTTTCACTTCTGGAAAGTGTATCCCACTGCTTCCTTCCTGGCTGCATTTTTACTGCGTGTCTGTGGCTTTCCCTTTCCTCTATACTGGAAGCAAGCGGGGGCTTGTGAAGGAGTGTCGTTAGGTAACAGGAAGGCAGGTGATTCAATGACAGCTGCATCCTCATTCGGGTCAGCAATCATCACAGATTAGGGAAATTAGGGAGAAGTAAGAGATCAGCAGCCTGTTATCAATCCACCAGCACTCTTATTTTTGGACACAGCCAGAGCTGACACTGGATGTTGTGCAATGCTGGAGGTATGGGCCTTTTCCTTCCCACCTTCCCCCTGGATGACTTGCTCTTTGTCTAGCTCCATTAAATGCTCCACAACTCCCTGACCTGGAGCCCTGGAGAGCTGCCCTGGTTTCTCACCAGAAAGTAGTACCTAACATCAACACTATCACTAACCTCTGTCTCATTGTGCTGCTTCTGGCTGTCAATGTTGGGCTTAACCTTTGAAAAGTAATTGCTAGATACTTAGGTGGAAAAACAAGGAAGGAATGAGTCAGAAGCATAGAGCTTTGGTTAATTTACAGAAAGCAGCAATCTAGTCACTTAAAATTGAGTAAGTCAGACACTGGGCTTGACACAGAAAAGTAACAATCTATTGAGTAACTATATTCTGTAAATTTGCTTTTGTCTTTTATTTTGCCATGCCTTCTATCACTACTTACTATTGTCCTGCCTCTTCAGTGGATATAGTTTTGTTTTCTCTGTCCTGTTTCACGTGATATATACACAAGGCCATTTTTCCCTCCAAAAGTAAACAGTGAACTTGTATGTGTTGAATTTTGAGATACCTAAAGGAATCTCTTTTTCCCAGTGTGAATCCTCTGCATCCTCAGTAATGGCTCGTGATGAAGATGCTTCCAGCAGATTGCACAAAAGATCGCTAACTTCTGAAAATGTACATCTCCTATATAGGTTAGAGAGAGACTGCAGGCAAAATGTCTTTAGGGAGAAAGCAAAATCAGTTTGTCTCTCGTGAGTCTATGTTATTCTGTGATAACTAATCAAATGTTTCACCACATTCTTGCACTTCTTTTCTGGCAGCTCAGTAAATTTGTATCTTCCAAAATTCACGCTTTATGGGACATATGACCTAAAAAATATCTTATACAAAATGGGCATTATGGATCTATTCACTGATAAGGCTGACCTCTCTGGGATCACTGGGCAGCCCCAGCACAGAATTTCCCAGGTAAGTCATACTGGTTTTTACTTTATGGGCCCATGGTTACTGATACTTGTAACACTTTCTGTACAACTATTCATGGTGCAAAACTCATGTAAAGAGGCTTTGCTTTACGTGAAAAGGCAGCTGTTGGCATACAGAGTATTTTGTCCACATTATTTGCACTGTATGTGCAACTAGGTTGGAGCAAGTTCCAAGTCTGTAATTTTTTAATCTAGAAGGCTCTTTTGACCTACATGGGGCAACCTTATGAAACAGACATGACCACATCATCATCATCTGCCAACACCTTGGTACCCTCATGCAGGGTGTTGTTGCAGTCACTGCATGGCTTCTGTTTGTATCATACTTCTTTAGCCTACTTGTGAGGACGGAGGGAGCTTTAGGATGCATCGCTGCTTGTGTTTTATGGAGGTGAGGGGAGAGGAAAAACACAGCTTGTTTTTAAGCTGCTTGGGGGAAAGGAAAATGCAGTTATTACAGACATTTGGCTTCAAGCATTTAAACAATGACTGCCTGGCCCAGGCAAAAGCTAGAGATAGGTCATGCTTCAAGAAACCTAGAGTTTAAAGCTGACAATCAGCGCAGACTTAAATGTCTAATGAAGAAAACAACTGCCCTCATGACCTCAAGTGGACATTAGTGAATCAGGAGCTATCAGTGTCTTGATTTCGCAAGATAAAACTTTTGCGTTTCTCTGCTTTAACCCTCCATTTCTGGACCTTCATCTTTGCTTCCATTTTTCCCAAAACACAAAGGAATGTAGGAAACATAATTTCAGAATTCTATTCATAGTGCCAATCTGCATGTTATTTCTTCAACTATATGAACTCCTAATAGACAGTTAAATGTGATCTTACTCTCTTAACATTTGGTCTAGCTGTACAGATCTCCATGAGTGGGTGCAAGGAATAAGAAAAGAAACAAAGCAAATGTTTTCACTAGCAGGGACATGCCCCTCCACTGGAGAGTAACTTTCCTTCTATGGGGCTAGAAAGCTATGCTGCGGGTAGCTTGCTGATTTTTTTTTCTGAATTTGCTGTCTCTAACCAGTGGACTAACACCTGTCCATCTGATGTTTGTAACTTACCAATAGCTTCTTCAGGCACTTTTAACTCTCATTTTTAATTCTTATTTAGGTGACTAGTTTTGTACCCCCTTGACTTGTAAAATGTCTGTTTCTTCACAGGCTATTCATAAGGCTGTGGTAAAGGTGGATGAGACTGGCACCGAAGCAGCAGCTGCTACAGGCATGGAAATAGTGCCTATGTCTGTTCCAGTTACCCTTAGATTCAACAAGCCCTTCCTAATGGTCATAACTATGGAGAACACTATACTCTTCATGGGAAAAATTGTGAACCCTCTGAAAAAAGATTAAGTTAATGTACAAATTAGGTATGTGGTGATGACCACTCTTAAAACAAGTATTAGACCTGATGACTATGGCATGGCTACAGAGGGGCTCTCCACCTCTTAACTGATGTTATTCACTGCTTTTTGTAGATGAGACTCTTCATCAATTTAAGTTGTCATCGTTGCATGTTTGTTTGGGCCTTGCTTCTTTTTTTTTTTTTTTTTTTTTTTTTTTTTAAGAAGGTTGCATTCATGCCGAACTGTCATTAGCTCTGCGACAAAACAGGCCTGTGTGATATTGACAGTGTAGATACATCTTCTAGCAGGGAGGATGAGGAGCATGTGGGTGGAGAGGGTTGTGTATATCTGCTTCTTCCCTCATGGCTGCCTTCTCTCCTACTTTTTTTTGTATTAACTGACAAATGGATACAAGTTATGTCACTTTACTATTTGTGTCCATTCTCCTACCAACATGAAGTTCACAACTAGCATAGACCTTAACACACATAATGCTTATTACCTTCCATAGTACCATTGTTGTCCAGTGAGTCTGTTACACCCTTGCCTTTCAGCTGTTGTCCCAGCTTGGCTGCTGCAAAGGGGTCTCAAAGAAGGTGTGTTTTTTCCCTGCAGATATATACTGCCCTGCCTACTGTTTCTGTGAAATCTACAGTCCAGACTCATTCCAGGGCAAACTTTAGAAGTTCTAAGAATTTGATCTAAGAAAAGAAGGGGTAGATCTGATCTTTGCGGTTTGCTATCCTGGAGCCAACCTTCATGAATCAAATATACAGCTCAAGGCATGCAGAAGTATTTTTCTAGCTTATGCCTGCACCTATAGTAGCTTCCAGAAGTTCCCAGGCTGTAGGAAGCACAAGCCGTCTCTCCCTGGTTCTAGTGTCTGTACCATTACTGCCTGCACCTCGGAGATTACCCATGGTTATAAGCACTATTCCAGCATTGTTTGTAGGATCAAGAACCCTACCAAAAACGTCTATACCGCATCAGTGACACGTGCCATGTCTCTTGGTATAAACCCTTCTCTTCCCAGACTGTCCAGCAACACAACATTGGTACTCTTTTTCTCATCTGCTTCATGGTTAGTATAGCCACAATATTATAAGGAGCTGTTTTCACTGTTAAGAGGCACAATAATCAGTCACATTCATAATGAACATGCTTATTTTATTTCCTTGTTTGCTTTCCTATCTTTTTTTTTTCCTCTGTTTTTTACAACATCTACTATTATTTTATTTCTTTACTCATGTTTCTGGTATATATCTGATCTCTGGTTACAGGAGGGGTAAATTATTGACTAAAATGGGTTAGTCTGTTAATAGGTATTAAGCACTTACACCAGTCTTTGTACAGCCTTGAAATATGCAGACAAATGTACTATGGTAGAGCAACAACAATGAATAAACATGACATAAAAAAGTTTCTAATTTTGCTATTTTACTTTTATAATTTGGAGTTAAGACTAAAGTATTGTTCAAGCAGTTTATTTTGACGAGCATCAACAGAGTTATTAATTTACTGCTCATATACATTAGATCGGCACAGTAATGCCAGTAATGAGTTTCAGAAAGCCCTCTGCCTTCAGCCTACACAATAAATAGTAGATTATTTCTGCTAGGCAGAGAACTTTTTGGGAAGGCTGCGCATTCATTTGATGCAAAGATCTTTATCTCAAAGCCTTTAGAAAGCGTGCAGCTTCTACTCCCTCAAGTGTGTAGCTTTTGTGTACTTCTCATATCTCTTCTAAAAAGCTCTCTCTTGACTCCCTCTAATAGCTGTGTTATCAGTCTTGGCATGTGTTTTGAGCTGCAGTTCCTGTTATTCCATAAACAAAACATAGGCCATCTATCTCATACCTTTTTGGGTTTTAATAGATTACGACAGGGAAGAAAGAAAAATGCTTAGAAGCTGTCAGCTTCTGTAGAGGAACTCATTTCCAAATTAATATCACAGTGAAGAAAAGCTCATCTCTACTATTCAAATCAAGCAATAAGAAAAAATTAATTTAGTGTTTCCCATATTGAAAATTAGATGTACTAAATTTGCTTACATCACTGGATCCATAGCAAACCTTGACAGGGTACGTTTCTACAGGTTCTTACAGATATTTGTAATCTACATCAATCTAAAGGCAGTGCAGATCTTCCTTGGTCACAAATAGTTTTCTGACATAACCAGATCTTGCAGCGTGCTTTCCTGTAAAAATGTACAGCAGTGTATTTGGAAGTAAATCCAAGAAACCCTAACTTGAAAACAAAAAGCATATTAACTAGAATTAAGGAGAAAAATTTCAGAATTGGAAGTCATTATCAGATCAGGGAATGACTCCTTGCCAAAAAGAACAATCTCAGAACATGAAATCTAAAACTGTAATAACAAAGGACAAGGACAAGTTTGAGGGAATGAGACTTGCAGAAGTCATATCACAAAATAATATGTTCTTTTTCAAAGAGATCATTTCAAAGAGCCTGAGGGACCAGTAGACATTCAAAGTGTAAAAGAAGGGTTCAAGGGGGGCACTATTGCTCAATCCATTGCACATTCTTCCTGTGCAGTGGTTGAGCTTAAACCACTATTCCAAGTTGAACTAACAATAGAAGAGTATTCAGAGGGGAAAAAATGTGGTCAAAGAGCAAGTAAGAACAAATTACCCTGATTGTTTAGTATTCATGCAAGACCTCTTAGCTGTCTCAAGAGGAAAAACGTAAGCTTTCCCCATTTACGTAACAGTTAAACTGTCTCTGTACCACAATAGTAGGAAGTGACAAATGGAATGCTCAGTTTTTTCAAAAAGAAGTGCAGAAAAGTTAGCTCAACTTCAGCTTTTCTGAATCTGCAGAATTTGTATTTCTATGAATAAGTGACAAAATATTGAATAATAAACATGACTGCCATAGAAACATAGAATCTTTTAGATTGAAAAAGACCCTTAAGACCAACACTAACCCTTAATCCAGAACTGTCACCTCCAGCCATGTCCCTAAGTGACACATCCACACATTTTCAAAATACCACCAGGCGTGGTGACTTAACCACTTCCCTGGACAGATGGTTGCCATGCTTGACAACCCTTTCCATGAAGAAATTTTTCCTAATACTCAATTTAAAGCATCCCTAGAGCAACTTGAGGCCATTTCATCTTGTGCTATCTCTTGTAACTTGGCGTAAAAGACTGACCCTTCCCCAGCTCCATTGCCCTTCTCTGGACACGTTACAGCTCCTCAATGTCTTTCTTGTCCTGAAGGGCCCAGAACTGAACACAAGATTTGAGGTGTGGCCTCACCAGTGCCCAGTACAAGGGGACAATTCCTGCCCTGGTCCTGCTGGCCACACTATTGCTGATACAGAAGGCCAGGATGCCATTGGCCTTCTTGGCCACCTGGGCACAGATGGCTCATGTTCAAGCAGCTGTCAAATGGTACCTCCAGGTCCTTTTCCATGAGGTAGCTTTCCAGCCACTCTGCCACCAGCCTGTAACCTTGCAGGTGGTTGTTTTGATTTGATGCTTTGGGAGACAGCGTCCAAGGTTTTGCTAAAGTCCAGGTACACAACATCCACAGCCATTCCTCATTCACTCAGCTGGTCACCCTGTCTGAGAAAGAGGTCAGGTCAGTACAAGCAGGACCTGCCTTTCATAAACCTGTGCTGGCTGGGCCTGATCACCCAGTTGTCCTCTGCATGCCATGTCATGGCACTCAGGAGGATCTGCTCCGTGACCTTCCCTGGCACTGAGGTCAGGCTGTCCTGAAATGCCCCAGTTCCTCCTTCTGGCCATTCCTGTAGATGGGCAGTATATTCACCAACCTCTGTTTGACTGGGACCTCCCTGGAGAGCCAGCACTGCTGATAAATGATTGAAAGTGGTTTGGTGAGCTCCTCCACCAGCTCCCACTGTACCCTCAGGTGGATTCCATCCAGCTCCATAGACTTGTGTCTTTGACTTGTGCCTAAGTTGTGTAGCAGGTTGATGATCGTTTTCCCTTGGATTAAGGGGTCTTCATTCTTCCCCCTGTGCCTGACTTGCAGCTCAGGGATCTGGGTACCCTGAGAACAACTGGTCTAATTAACAACTAAGACAAAGAAGGCACTGAGTACCTCAGACTTTTCCTCATCAATTGTCACAATCTTCCCTCTTGCATCCAGTAAAAGATGGAGATTGCCTTTAGCTACTTCTTATTGTTAATGCATTTATAGAAACATTTTATTGTCATTTACAGCAGTAGCCAGAATCCTTTGACAAAGAATTCTTTGAAAGTGTTGATATGTCCATGTATTATAATGGTTTGATTGGCATATGTCACATACTTCTGAAAACTTATAAGATTCCTCAGGGTAGGACCTAAAAACAATCATACACTAGAAGGGTGGGAATACCCTTTATAAACAATGAGTTCAGGCGTGCCTTATTCAGAAGTCAGAGATGATGTGTGACTTTAATAAATTATGACGTGACACATTTTTCTGGTGTTCTCACCTTGTTCATTGGGAAGGATCTCACAGTACGCAGTGGCTGGCTAATAAAATGTCAGAGGAGAATCACTGCTGCTAAATACAAGGCAAAGAACATAAGGAAAAAGCCCTTGGCTTATACTTGGCATGATGGTCTCAAGCTACTCATTGCCACTCAGGACAGAGATTTTGCAGTGAGGCTGGATAGGCTATTGAATATGTCATTTCCATGCTAGGTGACAATGAAAAGGGAAACCAAACAGTGGGAGATACAAAGAAAGGAAGAGAGAGAAAGGAAACCTCCATGTGCTTCTGTTTCATGATATGTCCACAGTGTATGCTTGATATTGAACTACGTGAATCTTTAGTCTAAGCTAAGTGTGCCCATTTTATGTGGCATATAGGGTGATTTATGTTTATATATATATACTGTATATTCTACTGTGTATCTATAGGCTCTACTCACAGCCAAAGCCTCAGGGTTTATTTGCTTTTGCTATGCCCAAGGGTGTCCAAGGCATTTTAGCGTATTTTTATTTCCTCAGTTAACAGCAACACTTCTATCAGCTCAGTGATGCAGTAGGAAATAACTCAAAATCTATGCCAATTCATTTGACTCAGTAGTTTAGGAGCATTCCTTATAAAAAAAAAGAAAAAGAAAGAAAAAGTCGGGTTTTTTTGAGAGTTTAAAAGTGTCTTTTTATCACTTTGAATGATTGAAGTAGGTGAATTTACATTTGCTTTCATATTTGCAATTTTGGTCTTTTTACCAAAATATAATCAATGGTTAGTGATTATACCTCTTACAATCACATGTATGCCTTCCTATTTACCAGTGAACTTTCACAAAGATTCAAACTAAATCTATTATATCTCTTATTTAATATTTCTGGGTTTTGTTCTTTTATTTCTCTATCAAAAGTATGTATATTTTTTTAAAATGGGAATATCTCATTACTAGTCTGTTTTCCCCATCAGATTCATAGTAAACGTGAATAAAATTTATTTTTAAATGTGAATTAGCTCTCAGTATACCAGTTCTAAACTGTTTTTACTTGACATCTATTACCTTAGAGTATATGATAAATCCGGTTTTAGTTCATGAAAAAAGCAACGTGAATAAAATTAAGAGTGACAAAATAATGACATACTCATTCCTCAGGTCCTCTACAACTGATGCAGAAGACTTTTCCATCCTGACTTGAAGAATTGAGTGCATGATCTAAACATTCTTGTAAACAATTTTTTTCTTTCCAGTCAGAATTTTCTACAATTACCTCCAAATAATGTCCAAAGTCCCCTTTTTGTATTATCTTCACATAAAATAAATTACCTTTCTCTCCCAAGAGAAATTTCAATATATTGAATTCTCCACAAGTTGTGATAAAAATTTAAATTCTCAACAAATTGCCTGAAAATTGTTTTGAATTTTCTTTTCCTTTTTCTTGTGAAATGGTAGAAAAATTGATCACTTCATAGCACCTTATAAAACAAAAATTAGCATGGAACATTTTCATCATTTCTCTTTCAAAATGTTGACAAAGTCAAATATTCATGGAAATGTTAAGGTTTCTCTGACGCTGCTTTCTTACATGGAAACTTCTCTCAGACAACTTCCAAGAAGTTTTTCTGAGACAGGGTTTTTAAGTGGAACGTTAAGGGCTACAGGAAGAATCTGGGTACTTGTGCAATCTAGGAAAGTTTCTCAGGTGCAGAATAAATTGGAGCATTTGTGAAGAAGGTTGTAAGTAACGAAACGCTGAAGCTGTAGCTCTGGTGTAACCCTACTACCATCAAAGATAAGTAGGGACCTCCAACTCAAAGGATTTAGGGACTTCTTAGCTTTGGCTGGCCACTGAATGCCTATAAAGCAATAGTAAAAATAATTACTTAAGCACAAAACTGTGAACAGAAATATGTTTAGAACACACTGGTAAAAAATTTCCTCCTTTGTAGAGTGAATCATCTTAGACTTGGCTTGCAGGATTCTGTTTCTGGAGAGGACACCCTATTCACTGTGCTTCAGAAATTACTTCAGGAAGGATCCCAATAGTTCAGAGATTTCCGGAGATCAGGGAATGCTAAATGTCATCTCAGCTGTAATATTTGGGTGTTGGGTTTGGAGCTATAGTAATTATGTGTGTGGAGGCGAATTAGAAAAACAAACGTGTTTGTTAAGAGATTAATTCAATCATCATTAGTATGAGAGTCGGAGCATTCACAAAGGCCAGAGACCAGTTCAAACTGGTTTTCATAATCCCCACCCACCTAAGTTCTACCAAAGGCATTAATTTAAAAACATTGCATCATCAAGGAAAAAAAAAATACTCTCACTGGCTGATCAATGAACCTAAGAGCAGGACATCGTCACCTAGAAGCTCTTGTGACCTGATTTACCTTTTTGCTCTCTACAGGTGAGCCCCATTCTTGCTGACCCCAGCCCTAGAAGTGCCATAATGCTCTGCTGCTCTATGCAAGAAGGAACCCGAGTATCATGTGGAAATTAGTCTGAGCTTTCCCTGGTCAACAGAGGTTGAGTTTCAATGAAGGGTCTTGCTGTGACTCCTTTGGGAATGGCTTCCTCTCTACTTCAACAGGCTGTATTTGCTATTACCCTCCAAGCTAATGGAGGAAGCAGGGATAGAGGAATGGTGTGTGAAGGTGAGAGTGGTGTGCAAGTGAGTGTGTGTGATGTGAAGAAAGGTGGGAAAAGAATGTCAGAGGAGATATCAGTATGTAGGAGACAACACCAGACTGGGGCATTGTCAAGTTTGGATTGAGGAAGTTTTGTCACAGTTCCTCCAGTTTTGCTGTTAATAGTAACAGATTTGAGATGTTTGTGTAATGGTTGATGACATAGAAAAATGGCTTTGTTTAACTTGTCTCCATTTTGATCTAAAGTAGGATTTTTAAAAGCCATATGGTGTTGGTCTAAATGACTTCCCAACATGGTTAAAAGAAGTGGCCACAGAAAAATTTATTCTACTCCACATCCATTCAAAATAAAATTGAAACCTACCTCTGTTCCACATGAGTTCCCTGATGGATTCCTGTGTTTGTACCCTCATGTTCAACAGAGCTGTTCTGTGTGAGTAGGGAGACTGACAAGGTGTAATAACCGAGGTAAATTGACTCTGTGGCCTGCAAGACCACTTTCTGGGTCCTTTCTTTGAGCATTAGCCAAAATCCATGCAGTGTGCTTGGGCAGCTGAGCTTCTGAGTCACAGAATAATGTCATTACTGTTTACTTCAATCCACTTTGATTAAAGTGGATTGAAGTAAATCAATCAACCTTACTTGATCAGCTGCATGATTAAAGGTAGACATTTGATTCAGTATCACTCAGTGGTACACAGGAGGTAAAGAAAGCAATTCAGATGAGATGGTCCCAGATATCAGGGTCAGTGGACCAAATGGGAAGGTGAAGAAGAACTTTTTAATGAAGGCTTTCAGAATAATGTTAGTTGCTTAAGTCTTGAATTACTCATTGGGATGGTTCTTGTTAACTATATTTTCATGTTGTATAGACACACATTTATGAAAATTTTAAGTACTATATTGCTGTTGGAAAGCCATAATTAATTGATTAATTCCTTTCTTTCTTTAACGCAAGAACATTATTAGGAAAGAAGGACAGACCAGTAGTTACAAAGCATTGGATTGGGACTTGGGAGCTTCTGCTTCCCTTCCCGGCTCAGTCACAGGTTCATGTTGCAGAAACTGAGCTTCTTGGCTGCTTATAGCCCCCCGCCCCAAGACTGACCATCCTTCCTTTCTTAGCTTACAGAGTCAGAGCAGGAGTCAGGGGCCTTACTGTAAGTAAATAATATGATTTTAAAAGCACAATACTGGATGGACAATAGATGAAAACGTTCAGGTGAAACAATCCCTGCTGGCATGATGCTTGGGTCAAACTGAAAGATGAAAATAAATTTCAGTGAGCACAATAGTCTTATCCTACTCTATTTTCCTGTACAAGATTCTTATGTTGTAAGTGCTGGCAACAGTTATTTTCATTTTCTAGACTTCGAAGAAAAGTGTCTGGGAAAAGGATTGGCTTGTGCAGAGTCATGTGGTGCATACAGATTATTAATACTTGAAATACTTGGTGTTCTTAATCACCTGTCCCGATGCTGTAACCTACCTAAGTGACTATGCCCCTCGAATACAAGTCCTAAGCACACCAGGAAAGAAGACACTTTCTGTAAAGTCCAGAAGACTTTTTACGGAAGATTGTAGTTGAGGAAACTTTCAGATTTCACTTTGAAGATGTATAAAGCTGCATCCTGCAGACCACAGATTTTCAAACTGTGTATCACTGTTACCAAGGGAGGTGCCATGGAAGAAAGCTGATAAAAAATGATCCTGTCCTCATTAAACTCAATAAAGATCTAAAGCAAAGCTCAAGACCTTAGAAAGTAATTTTTTATTTTCATGCCATCTAATCTCAGTGAAGAAGTTAGATGTGTCATTTTCATATTATAGATGAAAAAACTGAAGCCTATTCACGTTAGTGATGTTCCCAAGGCCAAAACTGAACTGCTCAACAGAGACAGCCATCTATCCTGAATTTTCAGTCCAGTGGTTCTCTCACCAGGCGGTTCATTCCAACCTGAAATCATTCCAGTACCCTGAGCAGTACTTGGCCAATGGAAGATACAATTGGAGATCTTTATGGTCAATAAGATTATTTTGTCATCTATTTTGGAGGTTAGAAAGGTAAGAAAGCAGAATGTAAACTATTCTTTCACAATACCCCAGATGGAAATAATCCAGATATTAAAATCTGAGTAAGCTCTTTTGTTACTTTTATTAGTATTACAGAAGCATTCAGGTCTGAAAAGAAAATCCATGGTAAAGCTTTTACATGTAGAAATAATGAAAAATTAGCATTCTTTTGAAAGATTCTGGGGCCTAAATAAAGGTTCCTAATGTTAGAGCAACCTGTCTACTCTCCTGCCCCTTTTACAGGAGACTGTGGTTCCTGTGGCATACCTGCCAACCTGCACACACTGAAGCAGCAAAAGGGGGTTCAATTGTTCAGTCGTTATTGGTACACCATGCATGTAACACACCTGCTACATTTAGTGTATAATTTGCAATGGGAATTGGTTTTCCAGCTGAAAAATGATGATGAGTGTTCACTATTGATCATTGCCATTGGTAAAGTAATTTTTCAAAAAATTCTCATCCCTATTTTCTACTTAGTTCTTACGAGAGAGGCTAATTCAAATGAAAAAAAAGCTCTGTGAGCAGAACCTCCCTCTCCTCGTGCATGTTTTCTTCATTACATATACACTATATTTCATCCTAATTTCACAGTCCCTTTCTAAGCTATTGAATTTTGTCTTTCTGATAGGACAGTGGAGAAGATTCTCCAAGAAGAAGTGAAAGCACAGCATGACCACTGTGAGCAGATTGTGCCTTTATTTGTCATTATACTCCTCATCCAGACTAGAAAAAGCGTGGTTCACCAGACATGCATACATCTCCAATCTTAACAATTTTCCCTGCACTCTGACTGCCTGATCCTTCCCAAAAACTATTACATAACTCAAGACTATCAGCAAGGGAATGGAGGGAGAGGCAATGCCCATTTCCTTTCTAACTTCCTACACTATTTCCTTCATATTGCTGCTATATCAAAGACTTGTGTCAATATTCTTTTTATTCTTTACCCTAACAAATCCTTATGTAAGTTATGACATACTAGATTTATAGGGTTTGTTTTTTTTTTTAATATTTGAAGTTACTTGCATGTCTGTGATCCATAATCCCAGAAGAGCTTTATTGTTGCTAAATTGACACAAAATCTCTGGTTTCCTTACTTGAGGTGTAGAAGCATAACAAGAACACTGGACAAGTTGAGTCATTATGTTGTCATTGAATATATCAGTTATTGGTTAATTAAGAACTCTTTAAACCTACTTTGGAATGTTCTATTCAAAACAAAAGAAACTGTCAGGAAGATGTTTGCAAGATGTTAGCAAATGCATGAAACGAACATGTGACTTTATTTCTTCTAAAGATGTCAAAATGTGAGCTGGGGTGTGGTATAGAAACTGACCTACATGAACTATACAGCAGTAACATGGACTTGGGCAATGTAGATTTTGATGTGGTTTTAATTACCAGAAGGAATAAAACACATCTGTTTTGTTATTTCCATATTCTGTACTTCTATTCCTATAAAAAATAAATAGTAGCGCAAAAGATCTAGTTCAGGAGATACACGATGAGTGAAGCTGGTTAAGTGGTTTCATGACTTAGTTTTAGAGTTGAAACTATGGTCAGTGGAGAGGTGGGACTGTAATAGCTCGTGGCAGTGCGTGGTACACCTGGCATGCATGCGTCTGTCTGCTCATCTTTTTAGTTTCAAGGTGCTGTAGCACGTTGTTGCTGCTGCTATAATGAAATGGTAAGGAAATGCCTTGTTAAAATTTAGCTTAACATTATTAGAACAAAACAATAATTACAGGGCATCACAAATGAAAGAGAAAACAAGAGGCTTATAGCCATTTTGTAACACAGTTTGTCCTTGACCACCATGACCTGTTATTCACCTGGGCTTTGATGAGTAAAATAATCTCTGTGTTTGTGACCTTTACAGCCAGAGCTAGAAGGAACAAGTTAAAAGGAAATGGGGGAGGGCAGAGAGGGGAAGAAATACAGAGGAAAGCAAAGAAGAGGAGTGTCCAGACAAAGTTATCTATGTTCTGTCTCCATGTTTATCTATGTTTTTAAAAACAAAATTACACATGAGTAAACAAGTACAGAGTCATCACAAATGGGGAAACATATTTCATGTCACCACTCAATCATGGTCTTTGTTGTTAACTGGAAAAATTCAGTCAGCTTGATCCATCAACATTTTATTCCTATTGAGAAAAGTTAATAGAAACAAGCAGCACTTGTTTTCAATTGAACAATTTAGAAGTGTGTGAGAGGGCAAGGAGAACGAGAAGTGGGTGCGCACATGCAGTATGCCAACGTGTGGGAGTAAACAGCCTGCTGCTTGTATTGCCATCGCCTGCCCGAGGCCGTGACTGAGACGCACACAGAACTGAGATAGATGAAGAGACCACATCAGCCAGGGTGGGAAACCCATCATGGAAACGTCTGTCACATACCCTCTCTGTGGTATGCAGCTACAGAGTGAGAAGGTACAGGCAATTACTCTGTCATCCCTATAGAGGCTGAGGATCACGCAGAAGATTTGGTTCTGGATAGATTTTGGAAGAGCACAGAGCTGATGTGATATATGGCTGTCAGCTCCATGTGTGCTTCAGCACGGCACAGAAAGTCTGACTTCTGGCACTGAGAGTTAGCACCTGTTTCCAGTGATTCCAGGCACAGCCTCCTGGTTTCCAGTAGGGTCCTAATCACACAACATTTGCGCTTAAGCTCCTCTGCACGGTCAGAGGCAGCAGAGAGGATGTCACAGCTGCTATTCAAATGGCTGAATGCTGTCAGCTTCTTTGGCTGAGTAACTGAGATGATCCTTGCAAACCCTGTTTCATCAATATTTGCTTTGTTTCCTCCTTTCTTTTGGTTGGCTCTAATTTTTATCAGGCCTGTGTAATGTTTAACAGCTCTAATTAAGCAGAAGATGATGCAGCAGTATAAGTAACAGTGTGGGGAAGAGCACGGTCAGCTAAATGCAACGGGGCTTCTGATTTTGTAAGTACTTCACATGCATTTTTCTTAGAGACTTGCAAATGATCCTTTCTGTGATCAGTGGAATCTTAACATTAGGTTAATTTCATTTGTCTGCTTGTGATTTGGTTCTGTGTGGATGTTGCAATGAAATATTAACCAAGCAGATGTGCAAAGGACCAGTGGGACCTGCTGTTCTAGAGGAATATGCTCAGCCTGAAATCAAACTAAAAAACCCTTTGAAGTCATGGGGACTTATTAAGTAGTTGTTAAAACAGAATACTGATGTAATCACCTTTCAGGTTGGAAACAGCCTTCACAGTGACTCAAAATTAGTATAATCCCACTAGTGACTGAACAACTAGATCCAATTTATAAACTCTTCTGGTGACTTAATTTATAAAACAACAATTGAATTGCTAAGGCCAGGCTCTCTAATTAGGACTGGGGTGAGAATAGAGGGTGGGTCACAATTTAAATTTAATTGCCCCTTTTATTCCTATATACAAACTAATATGTGGTCTGGAAGAGAATTATTTTCTGAATTTCCAATTTGCATTAAAAGTACTACCAGATTTAATAAAGCCTTTCCAGTTTCTTCAGCTTTGAAGTATTAACAAGAAATTTGTGTCTGAAATTTTCTAATCTCAAAATATTGAAATTAATATGATTTTGTCTCCAAAGGGAAAAGTATGTGAGGAAAACTAGCTGACAATATTCACTGTTTTCCAGCTTTTGATAAAGTACTTCTTTTAGATTTCTGTAGAGAGCTACGATACCTGGAGAAGTTTTTTAACTGATCTGTTATAGCAGAAGTTAAAAACAGAGCCATGCCTAATATAGGTTTGCTGCAAGAAAAAAAAAAAAAAAAAAAAAAAAAAAAAAAAACAAAACCATTTTCTTTGCTTCAGAAATTCGTTAAAATTTAGGCTAAGCCTATATGGACACAGAGAGTAATCACAGACAGAAAAAAATTATCTTCTTTCTCACTTGAATGTATAATATCTCAAATAACTAGAGAAAAAGACCATGATGTGTTAAATATCAAGTACTTTTGAAACACCTTTTGTAATATATTATTTCTTCTTTTTTCCACAGTACATAACATTGGGTTTTGCGGTTTTGGGAGGGTTTTTTTGGTTTTTTTTTTGTTTTTTTGTTTTTTGTTTTTTGTTTTTGGCTATGAAGAAGAGTCAGAGTTCTGCTTAAAGAAGATGCACGTAGTTGAATCATATAGAGCCATCAAGGGCTATACTCCACCTTTTGGTTAAGGAAATTGAAATTTAGTGTTACCACTTGTTACTGCAGGTCACTGCAGTGGGTCCTGACTGATCTCAGGCAGACTCAGCATACTCAGATCCTAGCAAATATGAGAACACAGAGCTATCTACATGTTTGCTATGAAAACAAGAAAGACCATCAATACAAAAATAAAACAACTGGTTAAACAACAAGCATCCTTCAACTTAGGCTGTCCTCAGAAACTGTAAATCTTTAGATAGCACATACAGCCATCTTTCACATCTAGGAATGAATGTAGGACCAAGAGAACTTTACCATGGACATGGGAAAATACATTCCTGAAAGAAAAGGATACAAACAGGCTGTATTGGATGGAAACCAGAAGAGGAGCCATAACAGTAGAAAAGTCCTAGAAACATTTTCACACAGAAGCTATGAGGGCAAAAAGCTTATTTTCATCTATAGCTTGTTACAGTTCTGAAGAGGGTTTATTTGAGATGCCTTCCCAGAACTGCAGGGAACTGGATTCGGTAAACTAAAGACTTGTTCCAGCTCCTGTGGAGAGCAGGAGGCTCTTGTGAGGTATATCATGTCAGCTTTAAGAGAACAAGCATAATGAAGAAACTTGTCATCTCCAAGGGAATTAATCTGTGTCCTTTGATTTCCAAGTAGGATCAGTCCTCTGCTTCCTCTTTGACCCAGTTCCTTCCCACATCCACACAGGGTAACCCATGATGAGGGACAAACCACCATTTAAGAAGTTACAAACATTTGTTGCAGGTCCCCCAAAAGGAAGATTCCTTCACTCCAAACATGCATCTTGTTATCTGATGCAAACCTGCTGCTTGCCACATGCCACTGTGCCCACCTCTGTGTGCACTGCTATCTTGCCACAGGGTGCTCCAGGCTTTTGCCTTGAATTCTGCCCTGAAGTTCATGTAGATGGCTTTCTTCCATCACTTGTCAGCTGTGGCCAGTAACTGGCCATGTGAATAAATAACCATGAAGTAAACAGGGGTGTGTATTTAACAAGCACCGGAGAGTCCATGGTAGCTGTCTGGCCATGTGCTGCTTCCCCCTGAGGAAAGTGAGGGAATTTGCCCCAGTTCCAGTGAGTAGTGAGCTGCCTCACATTTCCTAACATTTATCAAATTGCATTTGGGCAGATGCTGTGGAGTATTTGATTTCTTTGAAACCCACACCCTGTCTTACCTCATGGTAACTTTTCTGTTTAGATGTACCCTATAGCACACAATGATCAAGGGAACATAATGTCGTTGTTAAAAAAGATTGTTATGGACTGTAGCTTTATATTTTCATTGCCAATGGAAAAAAGTATTGCCTTTTCAGAGTAGTTACCATGGAATATTACAGTTGTGTTATGTCTGACATTTTGATCTATAAGGATTGAATTTGTTAAATGAATTTGACATTGTGCCCATGAGAACTTTAAGCATCCTATGTACATTAGATATTTACAGTTGAACTATGTAACATTTATGCTAACAAACTATTCATTATTTCTTACTACCAAGCACATCATTACCATCTGCTCATTTAATGACTGTTTGTTTTGTGACAGAATAATTTGAAAAGAAGATGAAGTGTCTCCTGTGCCTGTGTTTACTCCTTGCCGTTCTTTGTGCTGTAACCCACTGCAGCCCTGAAGATATTTGCCGTGAAGTCAACAGTACTAATCTGCAGGATGGAGCAAGAAATTTATTAACATACAGCTGTGACAAGCAAGGTTCTAACTATGCAGATTTTGTATTTAGATTTTACCAGCAGGCTACATCAAAAGAAGCTGATAAAAATGTTTTCTTTTCTCCCATGAGCATCTCCACTGCCTTTGCCATGTTGGCTGTTGGTGCTAAGTCAACCACTCTGTCTCAGATTTTTGAAGGATTGGGCTTTGACAACCTGACTGAGACTCGCATACACGGTGTACATGAAAGTTTTCACAAAGTTTTGTCAGTACTGAACTGTGCTGATGTTAATATCACATTAAACATAGGGAATGCCCTTTTTACAGCTACTGGATATGAACCACAGGAGTCATTTTTACAAAATACCAAACAATTTTATGATGCAGATTTTTTTTCTAGTGATTTTCATAAACCAGAAGAAGCTAAGAAGCAAATCAATAAATATGTTGAGGAGAAAACCAAGGGGAAAATTCCTGAATTATTTAGTCATCTTGATCCGAACGCTGTAATGGTTCTTGTTAACTATATTTATTTTAAAGGTAAGATATTTAAGATAATATTTCAATAGATGGTTTTGGTACAAAATAAAAATTTTAGGGAACTACTGATGATTTTTTTACCAGAGTGACAATTTAGGAAAGAGCTAAACTGTGCAGCACCTTTGAATTAAAGGCTAGATCTGACCAAGAACAGGGTATCTGATTGTTGAGAAATACTCATTTACCAGTTTTGACACAATTTGCTGGAAAGGTAAGCAGAGACAGAGAAAATCCTCTCTAGTGGATGCCTCATAGACAGGGATCCACATAGTCTCACTGGTCTGAGGCCACAAATACTAAAGATCCTTGCACAGGGTCCCCAGTTTTATGGCAGATCTGCTAGGTGCTCTGCATGAAAACCTGGGACATTGCATCTTGAGGGCCTGTGCCTCTGGAGCCTTGCTCAAATGTTAGGACTCCTTAATTGATGATGATCTCCACACCAGGCTGAGGGCAGTCAGCTTGCATGGAGTATGGTTTAACAGAAAAGGCATAAGGAAGTCCCTGCGACTGAATGCTTAAGGGGTCACATTTAAATGGCATAAACGGCATTGCATATGGTTACAGCAGAAGAGCTGGTCACCAACCTTTGGTTATTCTTCAGCAAGATAGGACTTTCTCACACTAACTGTGTTGAGCGTAGTGCACAGCTGAAATGCTTTCTTGTGTGCTATGCAGGAGGCTGAAGTGATTTAGTGAACCTCTTTTCCTGTAACTATACCTCCAGTGTCCTACATTAAAGCTGGTCTAATTTAGATGAGCCATTCTTTAGATCTTTACATTTGAGTGTGACATCATCTCTTTTCCCCCATTAGCTGCCTGGGAAAAGGCTTTTGATCCTTGGCGTACATATAAGGATGATTTTTTTGTGACCACAAATGCATCTGTTAGAGTCAACATGATGCTGCGTGATGGTGACTCTAACAGTTACTACGACCAGGATCTCTCCTGTGAGGTGGTTGAGCTGCCTTACCAGGGCACTGCACGAGCTTTGCTTATTCTGCCTGATGATGGGAAGATGAAGCAAGTGGAAGATGCACTCTCCAAGGAAACTCTTTGTAAATGGGATAGCAAACTTGTGACCAGGTAACTCTCGGTATATGGATTCTATATTCGATGACACATCACTGTTTTTAAGAGAAGATGCCAATTCCAGATCACCTCTACTGGACATAAAGTCCTGATATCATAAAGGGAAGTTTTAAGCAATTCCCCAAATGAGTCAGGGCAGAGTATTATGACAAAGAAACTGCAGGCTCTGTGACCTGACAGAAGGAGCCACAGCATTGTAACAGCTGCCTCAAGATTTGCTTGGCTACCTTTTGACTTCATATCTCTTCTTTCATGGTATTAACATGATTCATTTCCTTCACTATGTCTTGAATTTTATTCTCCTTTTCCCTTACTCTAGGATTTCCACTGTTGGTCTGTTTACTCTCTGTAACCTTCTAGACAAAAGACTCTACTAGCTTTGTGTGTGGCACTGTGATGAATGAAGTAATGAAAAAAATTGTTTCTTTGCCTAAAATCAAATAGAGAATGTACAAAAAAGAAGATGACGCATCTCTCAGGATGCCAAAATTGCTCAAGGAATACAAAGGCTACCATCAAACAAATTCGCAATCAAAAGAATGCTTTCAAGTGGCACTGAGTTGCATACTATCCACCCTGCTGGCTGAAATGAGGCTGCAAGGGCTCACTGCTCTTTTGTTTTCTTTGATCAACAGGAGATTAAATCTGCACTTACCAAAGTTTTCTATTAGTGGGTCTTACGATGTTAAAACCCTGTTTGAGGAAATGGGCATTACTGAAGTGTTCACAAGGAATGCTGATCTGTCTGGCATTAGTGGCAACCGTGATCTCTACATTTCACAAGTAAGTGAACAGACAGAGCTAGTGATGGGGTTGTGGTTAGTTGTTTTGACCAGTTGTGTCTGGAATTTTTAAAGACTTACTTTCCCTCTATATATTACTGAAGTTATAAGTAAAACTCTCAATGACATGTAGGGGCTTACTTAGTAATTGTTCTTTTCTACAGAAAGAATCTGCTGGCTCATTTTTGTATCACTTTAGCATTGTTATTAAAAGGCTAGGTATTAAATACATACAAAAAATGGACAACATTTTAAACAATTTCTTGGCTCTAGAATTTAATAGTTTACATGAAATTGTGTCAAGTAAACTACAAATGAGGAGTTCATTACAATATTTGTGTTAATACCTAATTTCTTAATATTCTCAAGGTTTTCAGGAAATCTCCAGTTTGCAGTAGCAGAATTTGACCATGTCAGTTTAAGCTATGATTTAATGTTAAAGATGTCAAATACTGCCCCTATATTAGCATTTAAATAACAGTCTTTAATTAACCTTGAAATAATAGAAATTGTTGCTAGTAAAAGTCCAAACCATGTAAGAAAATAAACTAATTTGTGCATGGGGTATTATTATCCCCTGCTTCTCAGCACTGGTGAGAATGTATTTACAGTGTGTCCATGTTAATTTTTGGCCCTCCTAGTTCAGTCCTGGCATAGAAAACACTCCTGTTTCAGACAAATCTCCTGTTGGAGATTTATCATAAAATAAAGTTTCATCCACTGGATTTATTAATCTTTTCTTCTCCTAAATATTTCATAAGAAGAGAATTTGTTTTACTCCTGCCTCCTGTCCCATGTATAAATCACAGTGTTTTCTCCTATTTCTTCAGGCAATTCACAAGGCCTTGCTGGAAGTTGATGAGGCTGGAACTGAAGCTGTAGGAGCCACCGGTGTAGTCGCTAACAGAGGATCCTATCCTTCTGTTACCGTCAAATTCAACAGGCCCTTCATTGCTGTTATCTCTGACAAACAAACCAGCACCACACTTTTTATGGGGAAAATTGTTGATCCTACTCAGGAGTAATTGCTGGGTTATTTGGCCTACTGATATGTATGTATTTGGCATACATATGAGTTACAGTATTTGCACTTGTGGCCTAGTTAGTGCTACTAACCAGTCTCTGATTGAGGGATCTTCAGAAGTAAATGACAAATTTCCTTATCAAATTAATAAGCAAAAAATGTTGTAAAAATCACCATCAACTGACACTTTTTAAAAGTAACATTTCCCCCAGCTGAATAATTGTATTGGGTTTGCATGGCAAGGTTTTGGTAGCAGGGGCCTATGGGGGGCCTGTAGGAATGGCGTCTCTAAGAAGCTACCAGAGGCTTCCTCCATACCTGGCAGAGCCATTGCCAGCTGGCTCCAAGATGGATCTGCTGATGATGTAGGCTGAGCCAATCAGGAATGATAGTAATACCTCTGTGGTAATTTATTTAAGAAGGGAATAAAGTTATTTCACAGAAGTAATTGAGGCCAGAGGAGTGCAGAATGAGAATAGGTGAGAGAAACCGCCCTGCAGACACCAAGGTCAGTGAAGACAGAGATGAGGAGGTGCTCCAGGAGCCAGAGCAAAGATCCACCTGCAGCCCGTGGTGCAGACCATGGTGAGCAGGCTGTCACCATGCAGCCCATGGAGGGCCACAGGCGAGCTGAGATCCACCTAGAGCCCATGCAGGAGGCCCACACGTGAGTAGGGGGATGCACAAAAGAAGGTTATGACCCCATGGGAAGCCCACGCTGGAGCAGGCCCTGTAGCCCCAAGAGAGGAGCCCACACTACAGCAGGTTTTCTCCCATGGGGGACCCATGCTGGAGCAGCCTGCTCCTGAGGGACTGCACCCCATGGAAGGGACCCACACTGGAGCAGTTAATGGAGAACTGTAGCCCATGGGAAGGACTCACATTGGTGAAATTCATGGAGGACTGTCTCCTGTGTGAGGGACCCCACAATGGAGCAGAGGAAAGACTCCTCTCCCTGAGGAGGAAGCTGCAGCAGAAACAACATGTGATGGACTGACCATAACCCCTATTGCCCGTCCCCCTGAGCTGAGGCAAAGGTGTTTTTAAGGTTTGTTTTATTTCTCATTATTCTACTCTGGTTTTGATTGGTAATAAATTCAATTAATTTCTGCAAGTCAAGTCTTGTGACAGTAACCAGTTTGTGATATCTGCCTGTCCTTATCTCAACTCATGAATCTTTCATTTTACTTTCTCTGCATTGTCCAGTTGAGCAAAGGAGAGATAGAGTGATTTTAGTGGGCATTTGTCATCCAACCAGGGTCAAACCACCACAACAATTCAGCTTATTAATACAATTTCCAAATTTTCCATGGAATACAACTTTTTGTTAAAGTATGTTATTATATTTAAAATATAATATATTCTCTCTGCTAAGCAGTTTTGTCCCGATGGCTTTCAGTTCTGGGTTTACAGACAGGTAACAAGTCGTAATTCTACGGTATCTGCTCCAGTATTCACCTAAGCTGGTTGCTGCAGAGTGCTTTCCTCTTTACATCACTCTTTGCTGCCTAGGCTGTTGCTTATCCTCAACCAACCTATTTTTTCTCACATGTTCCAACTCTTTTCCTACAACGTCTTAAGAAATCATTGACAAAAAAAGGAGAATAATCCTTCAAACAATACAGTTATTCTGATGTACCTCTTATTGTAAGTGCCTCTTTGCACTCCACAAGGTCAGTAAAAAACTTTGAGAGACAGTGACATTAGGCATAGCATAAACTGTCCAAAAATTGTTTGTCACAAGTGTCATTCATGAATAATTGCTGTGGCTGATCAATAAAACACACAATGTAATTTAAATATATCACTTCAGGAACTACTCCAGTCTCTTGCTATCATTCTATAAATCTCTTTAAACCAACAAAAGCCTTCAGTCACTCTTATTAACGTAGCAGGATATCTGAAAATATGTCTTAAAGGCTGTTAAATAAGCACAACTTTTCTCACATGAAGATTGTGATTCTTCACACTCTATGTTCCTATTTGGGTAAAACCTGTTTTCAAGAAATACCTAAACTCTTTCTTGCTGTTGTGGGTCTGTAGATTACCCACTCTTACTGCAGTGGAGCACTGGGGCTAGACTCTATAGCAAACCATTTCTTGCACAGCTGCTGCCTCAAGGAGAGGCTGATGTTGACAGCTGCTCTCTCACTGCACTGCTTTTGTGTCATTTCATATTGATCCTGGATACATTTCTTTGCAAGTTGAGTTGAGTCCCCATCTCTAGGAAGATGAGGCTTCTGAATGCACACTGCTCATTTCTACAGTGATCCTGACAGCATGTTGTAAGCTCTGCAAAGGCAATGCAAGTCCCAAATCAACAAATGAGCTCCCCACCCCTGACATCTCTCTGGCCTTCTGACATGTTCTCCCAACCTTGGCCCATGTTACCCAGAGGTGCTTTACGGGGGCCCACCGGTGCTTGCAGGATGCGTTGGTGTATGGAGAGCTATGCTTCTGACTCAGGGGGACTTGGAGATTGCTGCCTTGCATGAGTCCCTTTGCTCCAAGTGGCAAAAACTCAGTGGCAGCCCTGAGCTACTGCTTCTCATGGGGCAAGATGCCATCTCTCAGTGGACTGGGAGAGACCACACCTCTGTGCAAAGCAGCGGCTTTTACAGAGCTGACATCAACGATAACTTGCTGTGGTGTGAGGCAGCCTGCTCTGCAATGCCTATACAAACTCAACAAGAGCTGGGAGCAGCTCCTGTGAGATCCCATCCTGATAAATCTGTGCACCAGGACTGATTAAAAGGTAGGATGGTGAGATTTTAATCAGAGCCACGAGATTTTTATCAGAGTGTGGTGGCAGAAAAACAGGTTCTTGGCCTGTTGCTGAAGGGAAAGGAGTTAGGAAAAATCCCATGGTTGCTAGGACCGAGCAAAAGCTTTGGGAAATAACACATGGAGAAACTTCTTGCCCCATCTACCTCCCAGGCCTTTGGTTTTGAGATGGCAGGATGACAGCTGCACTGGTAATTTCCATCCTGGACTGTGAAGAATGGCTGCTACTAGCCAAAGTATAAAATGGGATACGTCTGAATGCTGGTTTGAGAGTTATCTCCCAACCTGTGGGGCATCTCTACAGTTTTCCTACAGCTGAGCGAGTTCCTGCTCCAGACCAGCAGGTTGACCTGAGTTGTGGCATGGACTGGGGGTAGAAAGAGGGATCATCCCAAATCTCTCTGGAAGGGGAGGATGTGTAGGGGACAGGAAACTAATAAATTTCATGCCAAACATACACCAAAAGCAGCAAAATGCCTATTGTTCACAGTATGAAGATCTATAGAGCCTGGGCACTGAACATACCTCGCTGATGTGTTCTCTCAGCAAAGTTCTGATAATTTTCTTTAGCAACTGGACAATTCTGCAAAGCTTTTGTAGGGAGATGGAATATTTTTTCCTAATTCCATGAAAATCTGTCTTGGTCTGCTTTGCATGATTTGTCCTTGCAGCTTTTTTTTGTCTTAATATGTGATATGTGATAAGTAATAGATGTGATTCTATTATAGTTATTAAAGGTTGAGAAGAAAGGAAGGATTTTGATAGACATAAATAACTAAAATTTTTATTTAGGGACCGTGTATTCAATCTGTGATGAACACATGTATTTTATGGTGTCTCTAATTCATCTGTAGATGTTTTTGTCAACACCCTTCAATATTCCTCTACAATTCCCACTCATGTGTTCTCTCAGCCTATGGGGAAGCTGAATACAAGCTCAGCCCTGAAAGAGAACTAGACCTTCTTTATAACCTAATCCACCTGACTTCCTGCAGTGAGTCAGCAGAAGGGGATAATACAGCTTACAGTGAAGTATGTGACCACCTATCATAAATATCTAAGGTAAATGGCCTGTTGTGGGTCTGTGAGCCATGACATGACACACTTACTGGAAGTTATGAGGAAAAGAACTTACCTAGAGAGAGTATATCTCAGTTGAGAATCGCTGTGAGAAGAGGATGGGCTGGGTCCCTGGAAGGCAGCCTAGCTGTGGCCCAGCAGACCCAAGTGCCAAACTTCTCCTGGCAGCCTGTGAGCCATGTGGGAGACTGTTTATTCTGTCTGACCTTGTTCACAGTCCAGTGGGATTTTGCTTGATGGCAGGTATCTTCTGTCAGTAACTGTTTCCTTGGCCCCGTGGCAGAGTCCATGTAGAATGATGTTACAAAACATGAAGCAGTGGGATTGCAGGGCTAATGCAGTGTGTGCTCCTTTCACCAGTTAGGAGAGGAGCTGGCTTAATGCCAAAAGTCACAAAGCATTTGGATAGTTACAGAAGCAACTGTTGCTCACATAAGCTCTGCTATTCAGATGCTACCAGTGCTTTGGACTTTCTTGTTGCCATCCACGCAATTTGAGCCTCAGTCCTGATATCTGGAATGCCTTGAATGGGCATATCTGCCCTTCCCCACAGCTATGTCATCTGCACAGCTCTTGATCTCTGCTATTATCACAAGGAAATGGCAATTCACACAGTTGTAAGCCAACCCTATTCTAAATGTTTCATTAGATTCAGTGTAACAAAAGTTGCAGGCATTTTCCTTGTGCTCACACTAATCTCAAGCAGAGAATCACTAAGCTCTTAAAAAGCAGATGTTTGTGATAGCTCCCAGGCAGGGTAGGTTTTGAATGGGGATTCTGAGAACCCAGCTGCTCGTCTTTGACATGAGTAGCTTTTGGAGGTATGAAAAAACTTCAAAACAGGTTAATCTCTAATCCAATGTTCAAGTAATGTGTCCAAAGCACAGAAGCACTAGGATTTCCAATCACAGAAAAAGTGCAAGAGAAACATGAACATTCTTACATGAACATTTTTCTTGAAAACTCCAGATATTCACTGTAGTGGGAGTTAGAACAAGTGCAAATTATCAAGAGCAAAAAAAGGATGAAGGGCACCATGGGCTATGTACCTCTCCGTCCTGTAACATATCCTTCAAATCTTACCCATCCTTACTACATTCCTGGCTGGTTAGCCACCAAAGACTGATCTGGAAATACCCTTCATTAAGTCCCCATTCCCAGGTATAAGAGTGAATCCATTTTTAAACAATTTGGTAATTGTACTTTCCTCAGACTGACAGTTTTAAAGAAAGCTATAATTTATCCATTTCATGTAGATGCCCTTGATTATGATTAAAACCACGCTTACACAAACTCAGCCCAACACAGATGTTGCTGCAAATTACTTTGCTGGCTTCTTGCAAAAAATAATTTCAATGATGAAAGTACCTTTTCAGTTCAGTCCTACTGCTGGAGATTAATTTAGTACGAGTGAATGAACCTTATTTATACAAATGAGTCTTTATTTCTCTTATTTTTTATTGCATTCTGTTCCTTTTCCATAAGCCATCTGGAAAGAAAATTCTTATTATTTATTACTTTACTAAACAAGAATGTATTATTTACGGTTGGAAAACTGTTAACAGCAATATGGAAGGTCTGAAGAAGACTTTATCTAATTTTGGGCAAATACTTTATTAAGGAAAATGTACTGTATTGTTTACTATGCTTCATGCAGGAAAACCAGACCACATGGAAGATGCTCTGATGAAGAAAAATGTTTAAAAGGAAAAAAAGACATAAAACAAAATCACAGAGTCATAGAACCATTAAGGCTGGAAAAGACTTCCAAAATTATTGAGTTCAACCTAACTGTGGCAGTCATGATAACTTTGGTTGCAGCCAGGAAAGAAGCTCAGAGATGGAGAAAACATTTGTGGAAAGAGAAGATGAAAGATGTAATGGATCCTAAAATGTATATGAGTGCTGTTAGGAATGCTGTTCTCACAGATGCAGATTCTCAATTCATCAAAAATGCCATACCATAACTTACATATTCAAGGGATATATACTAGCATTTATTTCTGTTCCTCTATCTTTCAAGTGTGAGCTGTGTCCCTTGGGTAAATCTTACAGGTTAAATTTTAAGACATTTTGTGTGTCAGTTGCCCCAGCCAAAGATTACCACCTCATGCCCATGCCTGTCACTGTGCTATGTGTCATAGCCCTGACATATTCACAGTTGCCACAAGTGACTGAAAAGAGGCATCAAACAGAAGAAAAGATGCTCCAGCACTTTTGTGCACTTCTGGATGGGCAGGTTGGGAAAGACACCTTCATGACAGAAAGTCTGTGTAGGTACATTCTAGATTCCAAAGCGTCCTGTGGAAGCATGGACATTAACAAGGAGACACGTTAATCTAAGTCATTGATGGAAATGGAACTGTGTTGACCTGCCAGGTTGTGATCTGCAGAGGCTAAGGGCAAACACAGTCTCTTATTTCACCTCCACTGAAACAGGGAAGACAGGTGCTGCATTAAATCACCTTAGTGATCTGTGAGAATCCTCAACATTCTAAAATCTTAGAGTCTCAAAAATTTGTTTAAGAAAAGGGATATGGTCAACAGAATCATGTAATAAATTTAATTTTATTGAATATATTCATTCAGCTAGTCGATCTTCCTTCTGCTTCTTCACTGAGGCCAAAAATATTAATCTGTTGTACAATAACAAAGGATAACAGTTTGCAAAGTTTATCCCTACTATCTGGCTTTGGAAGAAAAAATCTTCAAGTGTAATTCCAAAATATCTGCATAAGGGATTTTATTAGTTCTTGATTAGGGCACATTTGCATCAGAAGAATAAACAATGTAAGGCATCAATTTAAATTTCATTTAATACCAATAGATTTCTCTGGGTAGAAAACTCCATTTCAAACTAAAAACTTTTATTCTCTGGTAAACTTGTCACTCTAAAAGTTTTTTGCGTAAGAAGGAGCCTTTTACACCAGGAGAAAAAGGTCCATAGGGCAAATTCTACTAGCAAAATATTGTTTCAGTATACCAGCTATGAGTGAGATCCTTGCAACAAGCCAACCTTTTCGTGTGGTTCTTCTACACTTTTTTCTGCAGGTAGAACTGTTATGAGTGGAGCCTTGAGTTCTGGGGTTTATAGGAAAAGGAGCCCTGTGCCACCATCTCCTGGTAAAATAAAGGAATGGACATGACAAATTCTGTCTCATTTTCAAACCAGACAGAAGAGTAGCTTTCTGGCTTGCTACTCTCTTGATAAGAACTTTGATTTTCTTCTTAAGTTTTAGCTGCAGGTTTGGTGAAATGTTGCACTTGAACTGGCTGCTGTCACACAGAGTGATGGTTTGGTGTTCTGGTAGGTAGTATCTATATAGATCAACCCAGTAGTGGGGAGGAGGCAAATTAAATATTAGGAATTACTGGGAAAGAAAAAAGAGCAAATCACATAGCAAATTGTCTAAATATCTGAACCACCTGCACATGTTCCTATAATAACAGAAGGATCAACGAGAACTATAAAATCTTCAGAAAAAGATGGTAAGATTAATCTAAGGTCTGGAACTGCTCCTGTTGGAGGTGAAAGATATTCAGCTTTGAAAAGAGACAACTTAGAGGGCATAAGGAAGGCAAAATTTATTTTTGTCAGAGACTGAGCAAAGGGAGACTGTGTTGCATTACCACAGCTGATGCCAGAGCTACAGACACCACATGTAGGAGCCAAGTTCTATGCCAGTAAGAGACAGTTCTGCACACACAGGCAGGGCATGTGGGGCGGCATACTGCAGGGTGATGCTGCAATTCCAAAGGTGTACCAGCACTCTACTTGTTCCTTGTGTTTCTGACACAAATTCCAGATGATCATGTCCTTTTATTAAAGATGTGTCTTCAGCCACAATGCAGCCTATAAATCTTAAACTTGCTGGGTAGATATTCCATGCTGTGCTTTTCCATTCCATGTTGTGTCTGTTATATATTCCACAAGAGTAACCCCTGTTGAGCAACCCTTCCTCCAGGGACCCCAGACCGCTGGTGGACCAAGGAAAGGCAGAACAAAGGGGCAAATATAGGGCACTTGGTTGGAGTCAGATGGGGAATGGGGAAGAGTTGGGAATGGGAGCTTACAGGAGAGAGTAAGGGAGTTCCTCCACACTGCGTGCATCTTTCAGTGTACATGTGGGGTTTTTTTGACACAAGGAAGAAGGGATTAAGTTTTGCATTTAAAAAGCTGGGATGATGATAGAGGGTGAAGCAATTTGCATCTGTTCCTCGTGCATCTCCTCCTGGTGCTCCCCTGTGCAATAGACCTGGGCTGAGAGCACTTTCTGTGGACACTGTTGGTTTAGGCTCAACCCAAAGAGACAAAATAAAAAATGTCATTGACCTCTCAACCATCTCTCGCATTTCTACCCTCAGACTTTTCTTATTGAGGGAAAATTGAGCTAGTATAACAGGAAAGATTGGAAAAGACCTGTGCTTACGCAGATGACATGGACAAACTCCCTATTATGGGCTCCAGAAAGGAATGTGGTATGTCCTTCACTACACTGGCACTCTGCCTAGAAAGTGCTCTCCACACATGAGGAACAAGTGCAATTTGAATTTTTTTTCCATTTTGATATATAGTGATGTAAAAATATTTTAAAAATCAGAATCAGATTCAGATGTAAACACAATGATAGAATAGTATATTAAAAGCAAGACAATGAAATAAGTTGATTTGCCTTTAAATATTCAGGCTGAGAGGCATTTTCTCTCTCAGAGAATCTGTCATCAGAAAAGAATATGGCCCTTTACATTACTTCATATCAGGATGGAAAAGAGCACCCTCATTTTCACTAGCTTTTAGGAAAAAAAAATGTTTAAAACAGTTGCATGTAAAATCTATGAAATGTGTATTTTTTCAAAGCTTTTAAAAATGTTTTGAGGTTATTGTTATATTATCAAAAGATCATAAGTAATTTGAGACAGCATTTCTTCCTCTTTTTCTTTTCAATTCAAATCATAACGTGTTAATTAATCTTGCCACAGGTTCTGATTTAACAAAGATAATAATTCTCTTTAGAGGAACTACTCACACACTGCTCATATGACTAGAATTAATAACAATTCTACATGTTCTTCAATCTGTTATCACATTCTAAAACAATTCCTAGGGCCTTTGTTTCTTCTTCTATTTGAATTGTTCTCAGAGGGCAACCCAAGTTTCCTGTGTGCCAGAGTTGTGCATGTGTTATTAGATTAACACATCATCCTTACTAGATGACCTTTTCCCACTACTATGAATACTGAGAGGTGTGTGTATTTACATACAGAGATAGATGAAAACACATACAATTATTCACCCACAATTATCTACACATCTCACATAAGTAGCTTTAAATTTTATTTGATCTTTAAGCAGAAGATCCTCAGAAGGAAAGCTGTGAATTGCCTTTGCCCTCACTTTCTCGCCAACCTTTCACAGCTCAAATATGAGCCAAATGGATGACTTAGGTCTGATTGTCTCAAGTAGAATATTTTGAGGGCCTTCTATCCAGATCAAGCGATTAGTTGTTCCAGCCCCTAGGTTAGTAAGCAAAAGATTAGCACTGCTGAATTCAAAGTGAAAAGGATATGCCCTGTCTTGTTTTGCTGCTTGATTATGTAGTCATATAAGACAACCGAGGACAAGAGTCTTAGTTTGAGATTGAGGGGAAGAAAGTTGTCTCAGTTTTGAGACAGGTTTAGGAGGAAAACGCTTCCACCNGCTTCCTAAGTGCAGCTCCCCACCACATGGCTCTTATTCGGAGGTGTTGAATGCCTCTGTGGGGCATTTCAAATATCTGATTTAGTCTGGGGCTCCTGCTCAGAAACCAAATTCTTAGGAGCTTGCAGAGAGGGACAGGTGGGCAACTAGATCTGGTTTTAAAAGTTCATTTTCTGCCATAGTTTATCCTTCAGTGATTTGCACATATATTATATTCAACCCTGAATATCATCCAGTGATGCCAGCATGTCTTCCTTAGCACCGGATCAAAGGTGAATTGGCAACCTGTTCTCTGTCCTCCTGGTATCCATTTCAGTTGCATATGATATAGAAGATTAACTTGAGGAAACAAGATATTCACTGACCACATGTTTCTCTTTGCAGTCAGTGCTGCTTCTTAGCAGTGGTGATTTTATATGTTTCCTAAAAAGCCAGGTGAAAACTCTTCCCCCATTCCCCAGATACTCAGTCCCAGGTGATGGCCAACAGCAATGTGTAAACAACTGCATTGATTGTAAGTGTCCTACTGGAGTGGTAATGTCACGTGCTACACTCCTAAGAAACTTAGAGACTGTTCACCAATCACACACAGCCTGCCCTGAAAATGAAAATCCCTGAAACCATTAAGTGGTGACAAAGATTGTGACTGAAATATACAGTAAGGCAGAACGACTTTCTAAATCCAAACTCTGTTTTGAAATCCTGCCAGAGAGGTTCTGTCTCCAGCAGTGCCCCCAGGACGAAGTGAAGAGGTCATTCTGCCAGGGACGCTGTGGTCCCTTGTGAGTGGTGCTGGCTCAGACAGACCCAGCAAGGGGTGGCCCTCACACAGACTCCAAGCTTTCAACTGCAGCCATGAAGGGTAAGGCTGTGGCTCTCCTGCCAGACACCCACAGCAGCAGGTTCCTCCTGTCAATCCACAAGCATGAAAGCAACAAGAGATTCAGTCTCTGCTCCTTTTCTTCTTGTCCATAGCCCCATCACCCAGCACTGTTAGTGTGTGCTTGGGTTGGACAAATTGTCCAAAATATCCAATGTCATTACTGCTTGTTGTACATCCTCACTGGCAATTTTCATTTGACCTAATTAATGATTAACGGGGTGTTCTGCTTAACTCTGTTTAATGATACTGAAGAGGAGAAGGAGTGGACAAGACCAGACTGTAGCACTGTAAGTACCCTTCTAGTTTTCCCTTGGATAGTTTGAACACTTCATTTTGGGGGGTTATGTTGTTGCCTGGAGTGGTGCCTTTGTACATGTAAACAAGAGAATATACCTGTTACAAGAAAAGTCAAAACGTTTCAAAAGCCAGAAAGAACTGATAGTAAAGAAGGTGCTTCACATAATTAAGTAAACATTTGGTTTGGAAAAAATAGAAATGCCTATAGACTTTTTTACTACAAAGACAAGTGATCTAGTCTTTCATCTTTGAAGAAACTATAAGAGTATTTTGTAATTTTGGTTCTAGATAGTATGATCTATGTTTATAACACATTTTTGTTTAATACAGATTTAATTCTATAATGATTTGATGAATTGAGGAAGGCTAACAGAGCTGCAGTAACCATCCTGCAGTACTGAGTACAAAACCAACTCATACCAGTTACTCTTACTCTGGGGCAAAGGTCATAAACTTCCAGTTATTTACAAATTTTAAAAGAATATTCTAATGTTGAAGTTCATAAATTTCTAAAAGTTTAAAACTACATCTTTTGAAAGAGAACCAGACTATATTTGTATAAATAGTGAATCAGGAGGCATATTCTTTCCAGGGAACACTGACATGCATCAGAAATGTGAATTATAAGTGTGTGGAACTTTGGAGAACAGGTGTGTTCTGAAAGCATAATTTTACTTTACTGGAGGACACAGTATGAGCAAATTAATTTCCGTTACATATTTTGTGTGTCCATTTTTTTTCCAGAAATGGCTGAAAGGAAAATGAAGCCCACTTTCTCCTTGTGTTTATTGCTGGTTGGTTTGTATACCGTTGCCCTGTGTCATCAGCATCCTCGCTACCGTAATAAGCAGGATGATGCTAAAGGGACATATTATCCAGGACATAGTTATCAGTGGGAAGGAGCTTCTCCACTTAAGAACAAAACCTTTGTCAAACTAGTTTTCAGCAATGCTGACTTTGCATTTTCCTTTTACAAGCTAGTCACATCCGAAGCAACGGACAAAAATATTTTCTTTTCACCCATAAGCATCTCTGCTTCCTTTGCACTGCTGGCACTTGGTGCTAAGGCTGTGACGCTGAAACAGATTCTGGAAGGGCTTGCCTTTAACCTGAAAAAGACTCAGGAGCACGAAATACATGAAGGTTTTTGCCAACTCCTCCACATGCTGAACCGTTCAGACAGTGAGCTCCAGCTGAGCCTGGGCAATGCTATTTTTATAGAAGAGACACTAAAACCACTACAGAAGTTCTTGGATGATGTCAAAAGCTTTTATGACTCTGATGTCTTCTCTACTGACTTTAACAACTCTGTTGGCGCTGAGAATCAGATCAACAGTTATGTTGAGAAAAAGACAAATGGGAAAATTGTTAAGCTAGTGGAAAATCTTGATCCTCTCACTGTAATGGTGCTTGTTAACTATGTCTTCTTTAAAGGTAAGATATATCAAAGGGTGCAAAGCTAAGGCTTATTACAGAGAATGAAAAGAGAAAAAAAATGTAGTTTAAGTATTTTAAAAGGTGAAAATCATGTTCAGTATCTGGAAGGTATTGCTATAAACCTATGTATATTTGTTTCCAGTAAAAATATGTCCTCACCTGGTTTAGTGAAATTTTAAAACAAATATCTTGAGTTTGGTAAATTCTTTAATGTGATCATAGACTCATGCTGTAGTGAAAGATAGTGGTTTCAATATTATCTGTCTGTAATCACCTTTAAGCACTTAAAAAAAAATACATATATATAATTCTGTAACACCTGAGGATGCAGTAACATGAAAAAGATATTTGCTCTAATCAAAGGAAGGCTGTGGGACTAGGTCCTGTTTTATTCACTGTGACCATTACTCTTTGTATTCCACTGAATAAATTTTCTTTTTCTCATAAGCCCACTGGGAGAAACCCTTCAGTACATCACAGACAAAACAGGAGGACTTTTTTGTGGATCAGAAAACATCTGTAAAAGTTGACATGATGTATCGAAAGGGTTACTACAGAAATTACTTTGATGAAGAGCTGTCCTGTTGGCTGGTTCGGATACCTTACAATGGAGATGTTGCGGCATTATTTGTTTTGCCTGATGAAGGGAAGATGAAGCAGGTGGAAGATGCTCTCTTGAAAAGGACTGTATCTAAATGGGAAAAGTCCCTTCAAGACAGGTAAGCTATTTTAGCTAAGGTGAAAGGTGGCCATGTTACAGATTAGTAGTGTTTATCTCACCAAGACAAAACAGTAAAGGCCAGGTTATTTGACTAAACTCTATACACTTAATGGTCTCTCTGTGCTGGACTTCCCTTTTCTTAGTTGGAAAATGAAAATGAAAAAGACCTATGGCTAGAGAACAAATTGAATAGGTCAATGACAATAGGTCATTAAACTTGGGATTCATCTTGGGTTAAGTTCCTGGTTCATTCAAAAGTTACTTAACACCATGATGAAGTCAACAGACCCTTGTTTCAAATGTGCATTGGGAAATGACAATGGAGTAGCTATTGGGTGTAAGGGTGCTGAGGGCATTCTGTGTAAAAGTGGATTAAATCACCATTACTGCAGCTATTTCTGTGGTGGCCTAGGCCATTATATATTTGAACAGCTTTAGGATAGCTAGCTGTGATCTTTTGAAAAAGCCCTCCTACCTGGCAGTAGTAGCTCTGTTTGCCAGTGAGTTGGTATAGCTGTGTCTTCCACTCCGCTCCTTGAACCCCACTGCAGAAGCAGGGGATAACACAGGCTTATTCTGCTCCAACCCTCCACATTAAGTAGCTAACCTGATCAGAAGTGCTATCTGAATCCTGAGAGAAGACTGTATACATTTAGAAAAACAAATGTGAAGTGTCAATATAATGAAGCCATTGAAGAGTGTTGCCTAGATGATGATTTGTCCCCATTTGTGTTGTTTGTTACAGAAAAATACATCTGCACATTCCAAAATTTTCTATTTCTGGTACCTATGATGTGAAAAAGATAGTCAAACAAATGGGTATGGTCGATCTGTTTACTGAACAAGCTGATCTCTCAGGGATTACTGAGGAGCCTGGACTGACAGTTTCAAAAGTAAGTCAGCATGTGAAAGCAACCACAGGATTTGCCTATTCCCAGGAACTTGATGTTAATTTCCTATGAAAAGCTTATCCCAGTCTCTCTGAAGCATAGCTCAATCATCAACAGCTGCCAGTCTGGAGGCAAAGGAAGCCCTCTCTTTCATATACCTGAAGCCAAACATGCCTGCAAGGGGTTAGAAAGGCATGGCTGGAGGACGAGGAAGAAGACATACACATAATTAAATGTTCTTTTGGCTACTAAACAAAATTATCTAAATGTAGTGTATTAGCTTTGGTAAATTTCCTCTAATTCCTCCTACAGAGGGCAAAAGGCTGTTATTCCTCCCGTTCTGGTGTTCTCAAAAAGTTATTTTTTTCAGCTAGATGACAGGGTAAATTCACAATAACACATGAAGCTGCCAAAAGCGAAATTGAGTCTAGGCTAAATTACCAGGTTTCTATGCTTTCAGAGTTTCTTGACATCAGTCATTTTGAATGCTCTTTGGCTGCCTGCAGTTTGAGGGTTACTCTCTGCCCAAGCAGAGAAGGAGGATGGCTTGAGTGGTGTGATGGCTGTTGGTGCTGCGGTGAGAATGAGAGTGACTGGTGATGACCTTCCCAGAAGCTGCTGCTGCTCCATCTTGCTCCAGGCAGTGCTCCCTTTGGCTGCCCAAAGTGGAGAGGGTGGCAGGCTGTTCTCTTCTTGCTGCATTGTCAGCTGAAGGCTGTTTTGCCTTGTTCCTTGCAGGTGATCCACAGAGCCATGCTGGATGTTCATGAGAATGGCACTGAGGCGTCTGGGGCCACACTGAAGGAGGTTACCTGGAGATCTGGGGATTTTCCTCGCCCGCCTCGAGTCAGGTTCAACAGACCTTTCCTCCTGCTGATTCTGGATAAATTCAGCCGCACTGTCCTCTTCATTGGGAAAATTGTCAACCCTCGGAAAAATGACTGATTGACGAGAATTAAGCACATCACTGGCTAAATTCCTGTGATCCAGTGAAACACTTCTGTGTGCATACCACGCTGTGTTAGTGCTCATCTTTCAACCATTATCCTTAGAAATGTTATTAATCCTTTAAAACACAAACACTATTTTCCCTTGTCCAAAAGTCACTAGGATTTCCCCCAGCCTACAGCTGAGTGTAGCATGTTGTATTAATGAAATACAATTCACTTTTTATCAGTTTTGTAAGAAGCCCATTCTGACATGCTCCCATGAGGCTGGTTCAAAGTCTTCAGTTGATGCAGGTATTGCTGTACAATCACAGGGTGTGTATGCAAGAGGAGAAGAGAAACAGGGAAAAGGAGGTACAGGGCGTGAGTCCTGTCTGTTTAATCCACTAATCTTTGATGACTACTCTTTGATGCAGATTCCTTTAATATTGCAGTGAATTTTCATTAATTTCTTTCGGTTTTGTAAGCAAGTATGGCATGAAACTGCAGGATCAGTGGCTGGGGCACTGGAGGAAACACCCAATGTAAAGTGTTGATGAATGCAGCAGTTTTAGTTTGCCTTCCTCTGTCTCCTCCTCAGTGGAAGCCCTCCTCATGGAAACAAGAAGGTTGCTTTTACTTTACAGCAAATTCTACTGTTATTTCTACTAAGGAAGGAATCCATAGCAGAAAAAAAGGCTTCTGTTTTATCTTACTAATATAACTATTGTTGCTGATGCCTTGAGATAAAAGTCTGATGGAGTAGTCCGTGACATAACACCAGTTTCATTTTCATGGATTTGCTGTCACTGCTGTTTCTCATTTCTACTGATGCCACCTTCAGTATTCACTTTCAGCTAGACTTGACAGCCTGTGGTACGAAAAAGGAGGAATGAAAAATTATAACTCCAGAAAGTTTGTATTTCCTCAGTAAGAACAGCAGAGCTTTCCCAGGGACTGTTAACCTGCTTAAAGCTATCATAAACACACATAAAAATGTAGAAAATATTTTAGAAGTCACTGTTCTAAAGGTTAGCAGTGGCTTACTGTTAAAGAGTAAAAACAGACTGGGAATTGATATTTTTACCTTTTCTTAAGGTTTCTTGAATCCAGCTACACTAGATAGTTGCATGAAAGCAAAAAAACACAAAGTGGTAAATATTTAAATTATTTTATTATTTTTTGCTTTAGTTTTTAAATCAACATCTTTAGCACATCTTATTAAAACACAGAAAGCCAATGAAAGAATGTAAATTATAGATTGATTAAATCTTTTGTTACAGAATATCTCAAACTGGTGGGAAAAAAATATAAATGTTTCAGACTTTAGTTTCTTAAGATGAGAAAAATATAACTTAAAAACTGTGGTGAATATTTCTAGAACACAATTCTTCTTTTGGTTTGGATATCTTTATTTTCTTTTACATTAAATCAATGTCATCAACATGAGTAAGTTGTAGCTGTAAGAATACCAACAAGGAATAGAAAAAATGTTCCATGTCTATCTGCAGACAGGTAACACTTGATATTCCCTTTCAAAGTCCTCCTCAAAATCACATAAAGCAATGACAAAAGCTTTTTACTCGTAACTGTATTTAGTATGTTCCATATTTAGTAACAAGTAGTTGGCTTCATGCCTTTAGACATATTAGGACTTGGTTTTGGTGTAATACAGATAAACTGATTCTACAGAATATCATCTAAAAGTTCTTGCCAAATCTCAGGGCTAACTCAGGTTGAATTGTCAAAGTCCAGCTTTGCAATGACAAATAACTGTGTAGGCAAATATCAAGAGGCTATGTTTACTGTTCCTCATGGACCTCAGATCAATAGTCCCTGTTAGTAGGAAAAAGTTATCTAAAAGCTATTTAGCCAACCATATCTCACTTGGAGAAGTAACCTTGCCACTTAACTCATTTGAAAGTGGATAGACAAAAAAGGAAGCTGTTTTAAGAACTGGATGACCAGAAAATATTACGGTAAGGAATCATCTTTGGATAGGTGTAGGAACCATACACATCTTGCCTTGGTTTTCGTACTGTTTTGGCAAAAAACAGGGCATGGCCCTCACTGCAAATGGGCAGCAAATTTGTGTAGGAAATAAGGAGAACAGAGGGACTGAACAACCCATCCCCAAAAACTGTCAGCATTAAGGTTTTCACAAATCTATTGCAGTCACAGTCATGGTTTGCTCAGGTCAGCGTTTGTTCTTTCAAGCTGCTTCTCTGTTGCTTCTTCTTTCATGGATTTTTGTTTCTTCATTGGCTCTCTGATTGTGAGTTTTTTGACCAAGAAATCTCAGTGTAACCAAGGAAGGACTTTCATCCTAGCTAGTCGAGGGCGGCTGCTGCTGCTGCTGCTGCTGCTGTGTGCGAGTTCTGTGATGGGCCACTTCAATGCAGGGACATTACTGGAGGATGGAGCTGGTGTGAGGAACCACAGAACGGACAAAGTGCAAAGGACAGCTTGTAATGCAGCCTGCACTGGTGTCTGCACACAGATGCGATGTGGGAGTGCCTGCAACCATGTACACCCAGGACCTGCAGCCTCAGCACTGCCTGTGTAGACCCTGAGGGAACTCTGGGATGGTATGGCTGGAAGCAGTCTTCTGTAAAGGCTGTTGTAGGTTAACAGCCATAGAAGAAGAATTACCAGCATGGCAGAAGCTTTGGAACAGCACACACACAGAGCAGCGCTCTGAAACAAGGAGAAAAAGAAAACAAGCAGTGTGGAAATAGTAGTAAACTGTATTTGTTGTCATATTTAGGAACTAGAAGTGAAACAAAATGAGGAGCTCAGAAACCCAGGCTAACCTGTGGTGGAGATAGATGTAACTGTTATCTACAAATTATCTGAAGTTCAACAGACACTGGAAGAAAACCAGGGGCAATTTTGAGTAGTGTTAAAGATCATGTAAGAAGGAACAAGCAAAAGCAGGAAAGTATATGTTGCTGTGGGGGCAGAGAGAGAAATAGTGTGCTTGAGGTATAAAAGAAAATAATATATTTCCAACAGCCAGTGGTTAGTGCCAGTGCACAGGTCTGTCATTGTTCCCAATGTTGTACAGCACCTGCTAGGAAGAAACTAAAAGCAAATAAAAGAAGCAACAGCCTTACATGGGCTGAAAAGAAATCAGGTATTCTGCTGGAGAGATCTATTAGTACTCTGTTAAATGCACAGCATTTGGCTTCTGGAATGAGATGTATTTAGTTGTAGCACTGGCTACTAGGAGAGACTGCAAAAGTAGAAAGTCAGAACAAAACAAATGAATGCATTTCACTCAAACGGTTCCAAGCCTTCTTAATGAAAAGCCGTAATATTAACTCAGGAATTCTTCTGTATATTAGATTCCTGGCTTGTGCTCTCTGATGCCAGGAGGGAAAAAAAAGAAAAAAAAAGAAAAAAAAGAACCTGTGGCTATTTGCATCCTGCAAAGGCCTGGAAAAGAGTCCTGTTTCTCTTCTTTAAATACAATATGGTTTGGTCATTTTTGCCATTTCATCTGGGGTAAAGGGCTGGTAACGAAATAGGTTTACAAATCCATCAGCAGTGGATGGCTCCATAAGCAAAGCATTCTCTAGCTGAGGTTGTTGGCTTTCCAACCCATTCTTCAGATCTCTCATTGCCTCTGAGTAGCTGACTTTGACATTGTTTAAGAGATTTTTCCAGTTTAAATGGACCTGTAAGTGTTTGTTATATGTTAATTGAAAAATGTACCTTGGACTTTTACCTCAATACCTTTAAAACAATTTAAGCCACTAGCTGTCTGCATTGAAAAAAAGACAAAAAAGGAAGTAATGTTCCTCAGAAGATTATTTACAGCCTCCAGGATTGTTTTTACATTCTCATTCAGTTGCCTTATGCTGCGTGAAGTGCAAGCAATAACAGAAACAGCAGAGAGGACACCTTGGCTAAGGGAGCATCTTGCAACTGGTGTGAACATGAGACAAGGCTTGTATTGCAACTCACGTTACCTGTTACTTATGGTACAGTTTCTTAAGGGTGGGTGGCATAGTGGGGATAAAGGGCATCACCTCTCAGCAAAGGAAGGACTGGGAAAACAGCTGCTCTCGTGACATGATGAGGAAACAGAAATGTTCTTGGAGGTTCTGTGAAGAATCATGTTACGCCTTGAAGAGCACCATTCATTCCCAAATAAAAGGCAGAGGTCCATAGGGAGTAGGTGTGAGGAAGAGGGGAATTACCAAGAGAGCCACACTGTGCTGTGAGAGGCAGTGGCTTAAGCCGAGGTGGCTCTTGCAGCTGCCATGATCCAGGAAAGGAGGAAAGCAAGAATAGCCTGACAGTACAGTGGGGCTCGTTAACTCCTCTGCCTGAGCAGACCACCACGCAATGGAGACTGCGTCCTTCTAAGGCTTGACGGTAATTTAATTAGCAGGTATAAAAGTTTTGGCATAAATAAGCCAGAAAGTGATGCCAATGGAAAGAGAAAAAAGGAAATTATTGTAGGAGAGAAGATTTAACACTGAACTTTTCACTTCTATCAGTTAGATGTTTAGTCACAGGGCACAGGCTCAGACCCATGCAAGCACAACTGCACCACTGCTTCTCCCTTGCTTGGAGTTCAAAGTTTGGCTGGATGCCACATGCTGGCCACATAGGGCCTTTAAGACTTTAAAACTTGGAAACACTCGGAGTAAAGATTCTGCCCTTGTGTTAACTTTCCACTCTAGTGTCATTTTGTGACACTTCCATTTGCATAGTCTTTTATGTACTTCAGAGCATATATAAGGCTTTAAGCTTTTGACTCTCACATGTCCTTGAATCTTTGGCACTGGCTTTCTGAACTTTTTTCCCCAAGGCAAGGTCATATGTAGGAGCTGGCAGCTGATGTGACACGAACACTTCTTGCTCCTTCCTCCTTATTCTGGAACTACAAGGGTCTCTCCCTGCGCCAAGCCATGTAGCATTTGCAGAGCACTACAGCACTTTCTTTCCTGAGACATTTATATCTGTTCTAGCTGCCACCAATTTCTACCCCATTGTCTGTTCAACGACTGCTCCCTGACAAGCTTAGTGAGGTGCTGGCTACCTCTCTCTAATTTTGTACATCTGGTATGATAGGGTTAAATCCAGTCTTTAGTTCAGGCTCCAACTCATTCAATACAGTGCTATGAATCATAAATGAAACTCAGACCTATTCCAAACTGAGATGACTCACTTTTTGGACAGTTTCTGGATAGTATAACATGGAAGTTCCTTTAAGAAATAATTCACAAAAGAGAAAAAGAAGTTGAGAAAAAGAAGAGATAAAAAACATAACTGGGGTAAACACACACAATTTTAATTCTTGTTTCTTTAAAAAAAAGCATTATTTCTGTGCTTATATTGCTGTACAGATGAAGAAACCACAGATATACATCTTAATTCAATTCAACACAGCAAAAATTAAAAGAGTAAGCTAGTTCAGAGGCAGTAAGAATGATCTGGTATATTCTCTATTTCTATTTATCTAGTTTCTTTCTTACTGGCATCGATTCTCAAAATGTTCTTCCCTTGATCCCCCAAGAAATCCAGCCCTATTTTCTTTCCAAGGCACTCCAGTTGGATGTGACATGTATGCTTTGGATGGACATGGAATTTGGGTGGGGGAAGATGATGAAAGGTCAGGAAAAGCTTAAGGGCAAAACAGCCTCTCAAACATTTCAGTATTCGTGGAGTCTGGCAACACTGAACTGACCACTGAGACCTGAGTCTTTCTGTGAACAAAAATGAGGAATTATTTTTGGCACTCTGTGGATTTTTTGGGTGTTCCAGTCTTTCTTTAGAAACTACTTCAAAGATATTAATTAAAATCCCTTTTTTTCCCTCATCGTTTTCACTCTGGTCTTTGAGTTCATAGATCTGAACTTGCATAAAATTAGTAACCTCTGTAACAAATATTGATGGCTTTTATGCAAAGGTGGGAAATTTTCATCATGCTTTCTCATTCAGATGTCAGTTCCCTTCTTGACTATCTTGTGAGTGACAGCCAGCAAATAAAAAGTCAACTGTGTGATTGGGTTTCAATCTCATGTACTAACTTGTCATTCCACTGAACAGTACAGCTAGAGAGCTGTAAATTACCCACACATCTCCTGGAAAGCCACAATCCAGTCAAAACCTGACTCTATTCAAGGTAGCCACCAGTAATGCTTACTTTACATTTAGGCTTTATGAGCAGATCTAGGCAGTGGCAGGTGACAAGAGCATTTAATTTTCTGCTTTGAGCCTTTCTATTGCCTTTGTGAGGCCCTCCTGCAGAGGGAAGCATCCATGTGGATTTGGTTTCACGAAGACATCCCCTGAGAGAAATGTGTGGAAGAGCCATGGCAGTGTGGAAGATTCATGGAAATTTTCTTTCAATTAATGCTAAGCAAAGTCCAGCTGAGCAAATGTAATGGCTTCTCTGTAAATGACAGCCCAGAAGTTTCTGTATCATGACAAAGAGATGCATGATGCTGGAGCTGGCAAAAACTGAAGAAAATTCTAATAAGGGACATAGTTTTACCATGTAGTGGTTAAGTACTGGAAGACATGGTCCAGAGAGGTTGCAAAATACCTCTGCTTGGAGACATGTACATAGATGGCCTCTGGAGCTTTCTTCCAATCTAGATTTTGAGTCTAAGATTCTGTTGTACAGGCACAAAACTTGGGGGGAAAACACCCTGGGACACTTGTTATGTTAACTCTGTTTTCCTGAAAAGTAAAGTATTTTATACAGAAGTACAGTTTTAGAAATATGTTTAATGTCTGATTACAATCCCCAAGTTTTAATGTTTCTCTGCTCTATTGATTATAAGTTTGCTGCCAGAAACCATTGGACAACTGGACAAAAGTTGAAGAAGATTTTATTACTAAGAATATGTATGCATGTTGTTAGAGAAGCTCAGAACATCTCTCTCTTGCTTTTTCACTTCAGCCTCTTTCGGGCATTTCCAATTCCCTGCTCCCCACTAGGTAGGTCTGTTTCCAGTCCCTGGGCTGGGTTTCCTCAGACGAAATAGCTCTGGGAAGCCACTGCTTCAGCAACCTCCCTTTACACTTTTACTGTCCAACCTCTGTTCCTATGAAATTTGCCCACTTTCTTTGCAGGACATTCACAAAGACCTGCTGAACTTTGCTGGGAAGCACATGGAGGCTGCACTGGCTGGGGCTGTTGAATGTAAATTCAGTTCTGGTCTTCTCACTGTACAGCGGTTATCATTGATTACAGCTGCAGATTAAACTGTCTGTGGCAAAAAACCTGATGAAACCTTGGCTCCGAGTTTTAAGTTTGTAAATCCATGTAAGGCATGAAGAACATCAACATGTGAAAAAAAACTTAGAAATCGTATTTTTAAAGTATAAAGGAAGATGCTGTAAACTTTAACCCTTTATTATCTCTGTGCAGACCTTATGCTGCCTGAAGCAGCTTGTGTGCTGTACTCAGAGCTTTTGCACTCTGAAACAATTTTACATGTTGGAGATATTAAGGATTAGGGGCTTGGCTGTACAGATTTTGGTTTCTTGTGTGATCCAAACTCTTGCCATGATTAAACAACAAGAATATGAAATTTATATAGGCATTGCCAATGTTGAGCTTGAAAACAGCCTCTATTAAAACTCAAACTGAAAAACATGTTAATCTTCTTAATTGAGACCTGTTTTTAAATTGTACAGAGGGAAGCAGAGTCTGTAGCAGAAGACAACTTGAAATTCAAATAAACAGTACTAGAAGCAAAGAAAAATTTCAAGGAGCAGTCTTTATTTCATATGCATACATGCACCACTAGCCAGCTGTACAGACAGCGTGCCAGCACCACCGTGTCAGATTAAGCTGGACTAATTAAACCTTATTACTTTGTTAGCCACGGCTCATTGAACAGCCACTGTGTAACTGCTTACAGAAATTCAGCAATGCTAACAGTCCTAGCCAAGTGAAAACAAGGGGAGAGTTTTCTTTAAAATCAAGTACAAAAATCAACATAGCTGTCTCTCTTGAAAGTATAAAGACAATACATAAGATTAGAATGACCTTGCACATGAACTGTGTTTGTATTAGAGCTAAGAGCAAAATTATGTTTTTTTAGCAAGTATGCTAACAAGAAAAATGAAGCAAATCACTGAGAGACATTTCAGTACACCCAGAGCCTATATTTGCATGTCTTATATAATATTTTACATTGCTGTTTTTAGAGTTTCTTGTAAGACTATCATTGTTACTAAAAAAAAAGAACTGAAAAAAACCCAACCAAACAAAAAACCAAACAAACTAACAAACAAACCCTACCTTTTCATGGACAAACTTTGCACTAGCATAACTAGAGTTTTCAAAGCAGGAGTTTTAAAATTACACTCTTTTAGTAACAGCAGGGCTTCTGGATAACAACATGACTTGGCCAGCAAATACCAAAAGTTTTTACATTTCTTTTAAACATCTGCCAAACATATTCATGAAGAACAGCTTGATTACTAGGACATTTTCGCTTTGGTCCATAAACATGGATTTAAGCAATCTGTTTCCAGCCATTCTTGTTTAAGAAATTCTCTTTCCATACAACACAGAAAACTGTGTATTTAATACATAAATTCCAGTTTTTCTCAGAATCAATAAATACAATACATGGAAAGGAAACTTTTCAGAGGTTAATGAATGAAACAAAACGGGATTATCTCCTTTCTGTCCTGAGGCTTTAATGCTGAAATAGTATTTTCAAGGCTTTGAAACATGAAAATGGTAACACAACCATTTTGCTACATCTCTTTATACCTGAGCTGTGTTTCTTACTGCACTTCTCTAATTGAGACAGCTTTTTACATAGATAAATATTGAAAGAAAATTAGAGAAAATCTTGAACACATTTTAAAATTACGAAAAACAAAATTTGTTATCCTGAAGTAATGATTTTAATGGCAGTCAGAAACTGAACTTCTGCTATATTATGTTTGACTGACACATGAATCACAGATCTATGTCTCTCCCGGATAATTTGACAGTATCATTCATCATCTGTAGCTTCTATTATCGTTGTTCGAAATTAATATGTTTACCTCTCAAATGATGCAAATTATTAAAGACTCATTAAAGTAACAAGTTCCTGATATTAATCTCCATCTACAGTATAAATGAGCACGTGGGTTCTGCCAAATGGGATAACAGAGCTAAGAAAATATTTGTGGGAAAATAAATGCAGGAAAGTTTCTTATGTGAACCACAGCAAAACAGCATTGCTTACCTTCCATGCGTCCATCTTCCTTCCCTGCTGACTGGAAGGCCAGAGGTGGGCAGACCTTTCAGTCCTGTTGCAAGAATAGAAATTAATGGGAAAATCTGACTGCAACCATGTATGCCTTCAAGACATACTTTGGGTAAGTTCTTCAACCTACTGAGACTGCAGGCCCAGAGCCACCAACCCCCAACTCCCCCACAATCACTGCATCCTCTCAGCTGGAGTCACGTGCCAGGGTAAGCAACGGTGAATTTTGGTAATGTAAGTACTCTCTTTGTGGACAGGACATGAAGACAGCCTTGGGCCAGCCAATAGAAAGGGTTTCACATCTGCACCTCTCTAAGAGTTCTATAATGTGGATGTTACAGATCTGAAGTGGAGTGGCTGTGACTGCTCTGTAAATACTTCCTCCAGGTCATTCCTCAGCCAAGGCTGACATTTTGCTGCTTTGAGACAGCACCATTACTTTTCTTTCAGAGTGCCCAAAATTATAAGAGAGTTTTATAATAGCCTGAGAAAATGTTTCCACAGAGTGATGTTTTGCACTGCATTCATCAGGGCATGGTTGGGGCTGCAGGCAAGGCATGCTGAGTATTTGGTGATGAAAGGAGATAGATGACTTTTAAAAGAAGCACTTGGAATAAAATGGTAGTAATATGGTCACATTTTCAGGAAGGAACTTAGGTGTAAAACAAAGTAGCAGTGTAGGCATGCTTTACACATCACTGTCTCCAGAGGTAGACCCTAGGGTGGACCAGCTGCTGGTTTGGAGAACCTCTGCTGACCTCCCTGGTAGGATGATGAACCTCTTCTTCAGGCCACCATCTCATGAGAACAAGGTTCACTGAAGCAAAGAGAGGCAGATTTTGAAAGAGTTTCAAAAATCAATCCATGCTGACTTTCAACGCAAGACTAATACACATGAATGTCTGAACAGCAAAAACATTTGTGTTTGTGTTTCTGACACAGTTTTCTCACTGTACTGAAGCATGTTTTGGTTCACCTCAGAGCCATGCAGGCAGTCCAGAATTAGCCCCAATGCTCGCATATAATTCTTTACAGTACTGCCTCTGTCCTGCTACCTTCTGCCTCATCAGGCCCTGCAGCTGCACAGTGGACTCCACTGCCCAGGGCTCCTCTTCTGCTGTGACCAAACCAAGGCTCAGAGAAAGCCTCTGAATGTAGGACTGTTTCTGAACTCCTGCCAAGTTCATTTGTGGGGAACAAAACCAAGTCACATGTTCATTACCTCTTCTGCTCTGCTTTTCTTAGTACCATGTGTAGGCCCAAACTGCATGCTCAGAAAACGAAAGCCCCAGCACAAGCCGTAAGATACTTCAGGAGTTGCCTTAGGCTGTGTCACTAGCTGGCCATGAGGTAGGAATGTGTATCTGGTAGTACAGCTGCTGGTGGCCATGGACCTCTCCTCTTCAAAGTGTGTTTGAGATGGCTAATGTGCATGTTTGGGGACAGCAAACATTAAAGCCAGCTGGCCCTGTGAGCACTGATTCCTATCTTCTCTGCATGGCTACATCAGCATTTATCTGTGCCCTCAGACAGGTGGTTTTTTTAATCCATGTAATGTTTAACAGAAGTGTAAGTGTTTAACGCTGCTCACCTCTATGACTAAAGAAGTGCCCAGAACCAGCAACAGCCCGACTGTCTTGGAGACCCATGAGCACCTCTCCATTTTTCCCTTAAAGACTGCATTTGTGCCATCGGGCATTCTAGCTTATATATTCATTCAATTTAAATGCAGAGTTTCTGTGGCTGGCAAGAAAAGAAAACAGGCTCCATCAAGCCTCCCCTGACCTTCACAAGTGCTCCAAGGGACAGCAGTAATTGGTACTCTAGCAAGAAAAAATACAAACTCAAAACCAAAATACTTAACAGCAAACTTTGGTTATATCTAAATCAAACATGCAGAGACAATCTCTCTTCTGGAATTAAAAAGAACAAACAAACATGAAAAAGTGTTGAACCTGTAAATACTGTGCAGGGAACCTATCTGCATAACCAAGGCCATGGATCCCAGCAGTAAAGAATTACCTCTGAAAGCAGGAGAGCTGGGAACAGCTGTGCTTACAGTGTTTTACATACACATCTCCTTGGCTCTCCAGGATCCAGGGGATTGTGCTGTCCCTTGCTGAGCAGGCAGTAACAAGTCCTGCAAGGTGCAGCAGAGGCATAGAGGGACTAAGCAGGCATTTTTCTGGCTGACATATCAAACCATGTATCTGAACAGTTCATCCATCCATGAATGGTGGTAAACCTGCTTCACAGCACTTATCTTCCTAAGATTCCTGGGAAATATACCTTTACAAGGATAAGACTTACTGTTTGAGACTGCCTTGACTCATTACTGGTTAATATTTCTGGGTTACTCTCTTCCCTCATTTGCTATTCTCTGATGTATTTGAGACTGGGTTGCTGTTCATATACATTACAGCAGTTGCATTTGTTCAATGTTGTCTTTGGGCACTTGCAGTGATGGCACATATTTTATATAGCTTTTTCAGGTGCTAAAGTCTACATTAAGTACTTTTCAGGTCTTGATAGATTAGGTGATCCTTAGCACAGATACAGAAAGAATCTGTAAGAAAGAATTGGTTGTGAGGAGACTATTCAATAAATTGTTCCAGAGCTAAAATTCACCATTCCTACATGACTGAATGAGGCACCCTCTTTATTTATGAGGCCAAGAGGACTTGTTGGCTTCTGAATAGTGAAGAGTGGGGTTTCTGCTGTGTAGAAATAAAAGACAAGGTGTTGACACATAAGTGGAGTCCAGTAAGCTGGGCAGGATGACTGAGGGCAAGTGATGCTCCTTGAAGCTCCCTCAGCCTGGTCTTTAGAGCTTTGTGTGGGGCATAATTGTGTCTCCAGATGAACAGTTACATCCATCTCAGGTAGCACATAGAAGAGAGTAGCTACTCTTGGCACCAAAATATCATTTCCGAAAAATATTTGCTTAGGATTGCATATCCTTTGGGATGTAACACTCTACTCTACTGACCAGCTGGGCCCTGTGGTCTTTGCTCTCTGTTTGGAGTGAAGAGATGTGGACATATGCATGCAAGGTTCAAGAAAACTGGCTCCATCAGCATGCAGCTTTGTGCTTCTGGGTAATGTGTATCTGAAGCCGTGTAATATTTAACAGAGAAAAACAGCAGTATGAGTAAAGCAGCAAGAAACAGCACAATCCACTGAGAGCAAGAGCCTTCTGAATGTAAAGTAAGTACCCAGTTACTTTTACCTTAATGATTTTGACCCAGCTGTATGGTGTTTAGTTAAGTGAGTCATAAAGTACATCTGCTTTCAAGGGTGAAACCTGGTTTCTAAGCACTCAAATGACAGCTGAACTTAATTTCAAGAAATATTGAAATTATAGCAGCTCCATAGAGTATAATTCTGCTCTGAATATTTATACTAAATAGCTCAAAAACATCTAGAAGAAATCTGTTTCAATAACAGAAGTCTCCTGACTGCCCAACTGTCAATTTTATTTATCATTACTAGTTTTCCCTAAAGCTTACAACCAGATAACCAAAACTGAAGTGAATGATTAAATGTCTTGCTTACATCAAGATGGTCCAGACAGAATTCACAAACTGATTTTGCTATGCCAGAGTCCTCTGTAACTTCCAATCTACCCAGATCACACAGAGCAAAGCTGCAGAAAAGAAAGACAAGCTGGCTGTTTTTAACCAAACCTTAGTGATCAGAGGGCTGTCGCAGGGTGGGGAAAATCCCAGTAAACATCTCATCTGCTCTGCTGAACCCATGGCTTTGGGTCCCAATATCATTGATTGGGGGGTGAGCAGGTAACTCGTGATCTTCTGCCTGAAGCCATTCTGTTTCAAGTAGGATAATAGGGGAAGGCAATTTGGAGCTTTTCTAGTCACTGTTACCATCTTTTTAATGGGAATAGCTCTTACCTGTTTTCTGACAGGTTAAGCACCTTAGACACCACAAATCATCCCAGCATGTTCTTGGTCTAACTGGTAAAACAGAAAGCAGTAAACAAACAAAAAAAAAATTGGTTATAGGCACTACAAATGTCCAAGATACCCTGATCCAGGCTTGCTACTGAGTGCTACCCTGGCCTTAGGCACATTTACCTTACAAAAAGATACTTTCCTGCTGGTATGAAGTTTGGAAAGACAGGAGAAGCCAAGTTCACACCAATGGTCTCACCTTCCCATAACAAGATGTCGGATATACACAAGAAGGAACCCATCTGAAAGACATATGACACGAGTGGTCATTTGAAAGAAACAAACATACTCTAATTTAATCAGATATTGAAGCAGAAAAATTTTACCACATGATTAGTCACTTTGTACGTTAAAATGAGTCAGAAATAAGAGAAAATAGCTCTTTTGAATGTTTCAGTCTTGTATTGTTTTCCATTGACATAGCACTGTAGCACTGGCTTTTAACACCTTTAAACCTCATTCAAATCCTAATAGCATAATAAGCCTAGGAGTTCTTAAGAGATAAACATAAAAGAATTAATCAGAACGCTTCTGAAGTATTCCTTTGCTATTTAAAAAAAACAAAAGCATCTTTTTTCTTCTCTCCCTTGGACTCTTGTTTTTCTTTAATACTCACATCTTTCTTTTCCCACTAACAAGGGACTTTAGTAGCTGGAGTAAGGCAGAACTGAAGTAGGTAGCAACAGATAGGAATTACAGGTAAACTCAGAAGCACAAGGATTTTAAAAAACACTTCCATAGCAAAGGAGGAGGCCAGGAGATAACAGTAATTACCACTTGAAGGCAGTAGCAGACAGAAATAAAAGATGACATGTCAATATAGCCAACCTCCAGCATCCAAGACCTTTTGTTCTTTGTCCACGCAGTAGCTGTGAAGAATGATGAAGGCCACTCTTCTGCTTTGCTTGCTGGTATCCATGCTTCACTTCAGTGTCCACAGCCTGACCCAGACTGACCACCACACTGACCAGCCCGAGGCAACTGATCCCCAGGAGCAGCATTCCCGTGAGGGAGATCATCTTGAGTCCTGCCAAAAGATAGTCCCCAGCAATACAGACTTTGCCTTTCAGTTTTACAGGCAAGCAACCACCCAAGAACCTGGCAAGAACATTTTCTTTTCCCCAGTCAGCATCTCTGCTGCCTTTGCCCTTGTGGCCCTGGGCTCCCGAGGCACTAGCCAGGCTCAGGTGCTGGAAGGGCTGGCCTTTAATCTCACCAACATCCAGCAGGAGGAGATACACGATGGCTTTCGTCATCTCCTCCTCCTGCTGAACCGCCCTGGTAGCCAGGTGCAGCTGAGCATGGGGAACACCCTGTTCATGGACAAACACCTGAAGCCAATAAAAACGTTTCTGAAGGACATCAAAAAACTGTATAGAGGAAAAGTTGTTTCTAGTAGCTTCCAGAATTCCACTGAAGCTAAAAAAGAGATCAACAATTATGTAAAGAATAAAACCCATGGGAATATAAATGAAATACTTGAAGACCTTGATCCAAACACTCTGATGGTAATTGTTAACTACATTTATTTCAAAGGTAAGTTACATAGGTGCTACTTACTGTAGTACCTATTTCACCAGCACTAAAACAAGTACTTCAAGTTATTTCTGAATAATTTTTAAGTGAAAGTGTTTAGATGAGACTATTACCAAAAAAAACATTGGAAGTTCTCAACTTTGAAACCTCTTCCACATCTAAATATTTCTAGCATGTATTTAGACTTCTAAGCATAAAAGTTTGTTTACTTGCAATCATCAGGTTCAGGGAAGTGCCAGAGCAGCACAGATTCATGCATTGTTAAATCTTCCTGTCACACTTCATCTACTTCTTATTTTAAAAATTACAATGTTTTCACATTGTAAAAACCTAAAATTCCAAAGATGATGAAAACCAAAAGTTTCCAAAAACTTTAAGTTACTTACAGTCCCTGACTATTAAATGGGTAGGTACCTCTGGAGTTGGAGTCCAAATGTCCTACACCTAACCATCATATTATATATATCCCAAGAGATATTTGAATGTATTGTTTTGGGAATTATTAACTTCTTCTTAGGTGTTATGTTCCTTTGTAGCAGCATGCAGGACATATATGGAATTTTCCACCCAGAAAGGAATATTTGAAAATAGATGAACTTTCAGCAAAACATATTTTATTTCAAATAATTTATGAAATATGGGTGCCCGAGTACCAAGACCCCTAGTCTCAGTACCATACCTAAGCATATTTCTTTTCTGGAGGGCAAGGGAGAAGGCTTAAACTTATAAAGTAACCAGAATACTGTGGAGTTTACATTCCATTATTTATTTTTCAAATTAGGTGATTTCTATTCAACACTAAAATAAAAAAAAAAAAAAAACAAAAAAACAACAAAAAAGAACATACTTACAGAATGGCAAGCTGTAATCCTTGTCTATTTGTTTGGTGAATGACCTGTTTTAATACAAAATAAAATATCATAGAAAACTCAATTGAATAAACATCAAGAGAAAACCATTTTGAAGGCTAAAGACTTTGAGGTCTGATTCCATTTACCATATTGCAGTTATGTTCAGGTCCAAAAGTTTCTCTAGCATGTAAGCTTTTCCTTAGTGCTACAAGATGAAAAAAGTATAAAAACCCATGTGAGGAGCTGGTCAGTTTTCATTTGCATCAAATATCACATAAAGTAATATGATGAAGTTACTTCATTTAATTTACCCACCTTAGAAAGATGTTGTACAAGTCCATACCAAATTTCACCTGGAATATTTAATTGTTATGGAACACAGTACAGCAAAGATGACAGAGAATAAGATTTTCAATGAACTTGGAATATTTTATATCTTCAAGAAGGAGTGCAAATCTTCGGACACGGGTTTGTTCATTGTACATTAGTCTGGACTATATTAATGTGTCCTCTTTGAAATATGTATTCAATTCCATTCTTTCTCTTGTTTTTAAGCCTACTGGGAGAAGCCCTTCAATATTATGGGGACTCACAAGGATTATTTCCATGTGAATGCAAAGACCTCAGTTGAAGTGGACATGATGATTCGAGATGGATATTATAAAGCATTCTCTGACAGGAAGCTGTCTTGTGAGGTGGTGCAGATTCCTTACAAGGGAGATGTTGCAGCATTGTTTATCCTGCCCAATAAAGGAAAAATGAAACAGTTGGAACGCGCCCTGACAAAAAACACTGTGTCTAGATGGCAAAGATCTCTTCAAAGATGGTAAATGCATAATTTTGATTTGATGATTTGAGGTAGCCAGAATCCAGAGTCTGAATGCTATGGTCAGATTTTACAGTTACTGTCTTCTATTTTAGATGGGAGGTTTAAACAAAGGAATAATTTTAAAAGGTCAGACCAAATTGTTTGATACTTTCAGCAAAAATTAGAATCAGCATTGCCCTGTGATGAGAGATCTGTGAGGTAGGAAATGTAATTCCTTTTCCCCCATACATTTTCTAGTTGATACTGAATGTCTTCATTTCCCTTGTCTCAAGCAAAATATGTAAGAGTGGTAATACTGTGACATAGCACTCAGATTCCCCAGAGGGAATGGGGTGTGAATTCCAAAAGCAGAACCTTCAAGGTTAGGAAAAGAATGCAAGCTTTGTCCCAAAAATGCTGGCAGCACTACTGCTTACTGTCTCATCAAGTGACTGTGTTGCAGAATCATACAGGAGACTTGAATTGATGTCTTTCTCTTTCCATACTTTCCTGTCCTCCAGACCAGCGTCTTCCCATTTTCTTCTTTTTGCCATCTTTCCTAGATGAAAAGACTGGCATTTTAGCACAGAAGAACTACCAGCAAGTTGGGGATTTTCTGTCTAAGGCATGTTCTGACTGCAATAACTACTATAATTTTCTTTTGAATTAACAGGAGGATGGAATTGCATATCCCAAAACTATCAATTTCAGGCACCTATGACTTAAAAAAGATCTTAATGCATCTGGGTGTAACTGATGTATTTTCTAATCGGGCTGATCTGTCTGGAATCACAGGAAACCCTGATATGAAGGTTTCAAAAGTAAGTTTGTCAGCAGAAACAAGTTTGTGGATTCCATAACACCCAATTGCCTTACCCTAAGCTCACCTGTGAAATTTTACTTATTACTAGGGTTAACTGGTACTCTGAAACAGAACACTTAGCTGATAAAGTCCCTTTAAACTCCTTCAGACTTCTCCAAGATCTGGAGATAAGGATATTGCCTTTTGTCTGACAGGCAAAGGTGGAGGGTGGGTGGAGGAGTGGGTTTAGCATTTGACCAGGAAACTAAACACAGCATATTTTCTGCATGTGAAAGAAATGCCTATGGGTAATTGTGTTGTGGGTGTCTTGCATCAGCATATCCACCAGAAAAAGTGGCCTTTTTCTAACATGTATTCTATATTTTTAAAGGACTTTAAAACTGCTGTTTCCATTGAAGACTCTTTTGAGTGCTAACAATGTAAAACGGATCAGACTTGAGAAAAACATCCCAATTACTGAAAATAATGTGAAGATTAAGACTAGCATTGTTACAGCCATACTGAAAACAGCACTTCTCATTTTTTAACATTTTGGGGCTAGTAAAGGAAAAGTAAAAATACCCAATAATTTAGCAAAACAAATTGGTTTCAAGGTTGAATTTCTACCTGGCGAAACTGTAATGCATGTGCTAGGAATACAAGCTGAGCAGTTCTGGAGCCCCATTTCCTTTCTCTTTGAAGCTGATATTCCCTGTGAATTTGCTTGACTATTCTGCTTTCAATTAATTGTTGCTAATTAAGTGTGCAGTTGCTAAGGTCTGCATTGGATACATTTGTGGTGAGGAACACTGAATGTGTGACTATTTGCTTATTAAGACACCATTGCTGAAAAACCCACAATGGGCTGTGCCGCCCTTCTTCCTGCAATTTTTGTGAAAGGCAGTAGTTGAATTAACTTTGTCTTAATTTAAATAATTTCACACCACATCTTCCACATACATTAATTCCTGCTGTGTTTTACTGTAGGCTACTCACAAGGCCCTGTTGAAGATTCATGAGAATGGCACAGAGGCTGCAGCAGTCAGCAGCATAGATTTTCTTCCTCATTCTGCTCCTCCCATCGTGAAATTCAGTCATCCATTTTTGCTGTTGATTGTTGATCAATATACTCAGAGCATCCTCTTCATGGGAAAAATTGTAAACCCAACTGCAAAATGACTGGTCAGCGGCAATTGATTTGAATTGCACTTTATTGAATTATTGTCCATTGTGATTAAAACTATATCACAACAGTTACTGTCCCAGTTCTGAGACAAGTTTAGGAGGAAAACATTTCTACCAAGCACCTCCCCCACAGGAACAGGCCTCCAGCACCTCCTCCCCCCACCACAACAAACCTTCTTGGGTGAAAGTGAAAAAAACCCTATTTTATTTAACAAATAAAACCAAATGCCCATAAAACATGGGAAAAAGAAAAGGACTTATT